>CM052444.1:94819867-94859756 GCA_028533085.1 Varecia variegata | reverse complement strand
TGTCCCTTCCTCACCAACCTGGGGCCCTGAGTGCAGGAGCAGAGCGGGGGGCTGGACCGACTTGCCTCATCTCCCCCTCTCCCTGCCGCTCCCCCCAGCAGCCTGGCTACAGCAGGCACGTGGCTCCTGTGGCCTTGAGAAGGTCACAGCCTCTCGGGTGACTCAGGTGTCTGATCCTCACCCACTGTCCCTCCCCAACCTTGCCAGCAGCTTCACATTCTCAGGGGAGCCTGGGGCACAGGTACTGTATTTGCAAGAAATGCTGTGAGTCCCTCAGAGACACAACACACCTGGGGCTCACACAACACAGTCACCGGCCCCAGCTCGTTGGAGCAGCACTGCAAAGGCCGCAACTGCGTCCACCCATTCCCCAGACAGAAGGGGAGGCTCAGAGAGGCTGGGCAGCTTGCCTGAGCGCACGCTGCCAGAGGGGCGGGGCCACAGGGGGAACACAGGGCTCCTGACTTCCTGTACAGATGACGGCCCCTGGCTCCCCTGCTCTCATAGCAACCGAGTTCCCTGATGGCTTGGTGCTTTGGTCCTCTTGCCTGTCCCTGGGATGGAAGATGCTGGAACCCTCTCCTTTGTATGCTGGGAGAAGGAAGACAAGGCCCAGGGAAACAGGCAATGGCAGGGCAGAGAACTGTGCTAATTCCTCATTCCTGGCTGGCCAGTGGGCCTGGTCAGGTACCCAAGGTCTGTCCACAGAAGGCTCAGCCTGCCCCTCTCATGTGTCTCACACTGGCTGTTGGGGGAATGCAGACTCCTCTGCCTGGCATTCAAGGCCCTTAATAAATTGACTCCAACGAGTCCTTGCACACACCTTCTATTGAAGCCAAACTAGTGTCCTGATTGCCCCCTCCCAGCCTTTGCCCACACTGTAGCTGGGCACACCACCAGGAATACCTTCCCTCCCCTCACTGTGCAACTCCTAATTCTACGAATAACCACATTACCATTTATTGAACACCTACTTGGCGCCAGGCACGGACTCTTCAAGGGGGAAAATCACCCAACTCAGTGCCACCTGCCTTGGAAATATGAAGTTTTGGACAAATTCCCACTACTCCCAAATCACTGAAGAAAGGGCTTATTTTTTCTAACAAGAAATATTTGAAGTTTTTAAAAAATATTTTTCTCCAGATTTTTCCAGTGTGTCTTTTTCCTTCTGTGCATCTCTACGTTTTCCTCTCGAAGCATCTCCCAGCCCTTATGTCTGATCCTCACAAACCATCCTCCCAGGAGCCCACATCCCTGTCCTAGGGACAAGGAAATGAGGCACAGAGAAGGTAAGTGACTTGTCCAAAGTCACACAGCAGAGACTGGATATGGATTCCCGGTCACTCCCAATCCATGTCCTTTTAGAGCCAGACAAATGCCGTGATGAGTGGGACACTGCCCGCAGTGTTTGCTCCATTAGTCTTCCCAACCCTTGGAACAATGCCATGAGGCAGGTATTGTGATCCCCACTTTACAGATAAAGAAAGAGGCTCAGAGACATGGAGTAACTTGCCCCACGTTGCACAGTTAGTCACTGGCAAAGTCAGAGCTCAAACTCAAACTCACACCTGCTTTCTCCAAAAGGAGGCCCGAGGGAGGGTGGCCTCACGTTGGCAGAGGTACTTACTAGCAGAGTGGGCAAGTCACTTTCTCAACTCCTCATTTGGGACGTGGCCAAAGTAATGCATACCACACTGGGCTGTGGTAGGGACCACGGGATGCCATTCCCCGCTCATCTCTGTGTCCCTGCTGCCTTATATGGTCCCTGGGATACAGTACATGCTCATTAAATGCTTAGTGAATATGCAGATGAGGTCTCTACCACTGTGCCACACACAGCAGGAATATCGTATTTTTTTTTCCTTTCTTCCAGTAGGGAGCGCTGGTATCCCATTGGGACCCTATGTTTTAGGGTGTCTCCCCACCAGCACCCCTCTGCCTCTTCTCCCTTCCTCCTCACTGAGTCACTGCCTGCAATTGCCAGTCTTTAGCACTAAAAATAGAGCACATTTTGAGGGATAAAAATACCCACAGATGTAAACTACAACTGCAGGCCCCTGCCCTCGGGTCCCCCTCTTCTTGGGGCTGATCCAAGGGGGTTATCCCAGGAAGCCCTAGGACTGGCACCCCCTGCTTGACTCTAGTGTGGACCGAGGGTCTCCAATCTGCAAGAAGTCCTCAGCCAGGGGTCCCCTCGTGCCCCACACTGCCCAGCAGAGCCAAACTTCCTTCCCTTATTGGCATGGGGCTGCCATCTCACACCTCTCACTTTCCTCACTCCCCAGCCACACTGAGCTGCCTCCCAAAGCTGGAGCTGGGCCCAGAGAGGGAAAATGATTTGCCTGGGCCACACAGCCAGCAAGAGGCAGGGCCAGGTTCTCAGGGGCACGGCCAGGGTGCTGGGGCCCAAGCTGGCAGATGTTATGCCGTGCAAGGAGGTGAGCAGAGAACTCAGAGGATTCCCCTCCCTTCACACCAGCTGGCTCCCAGCCTTGCTGGGAGGACAAAGCAGAAACTAGGACTTGGCAAAGCCTCTGGCAGAAGTGGCAAAGGAAAGGGAACCCCAGGGTTGCTTGGATTCTGTGCTGGGGCATGTCTTGTCTTGGGAGGGCCCTGTGGAACACACCTTCAGGAGCAAAGGGGCAGCTTGGGTAAGAGGCTCCTCTGACAACCTGGCGTGAGTGTGCGTGTGTGTGTGTGCGCTGGGGGGGTGGTGGTGGTGGCAGGAGAGGAGGGTCCATTGAGGAGAGACACCAGACAGTTTCGCAGTATTCTTAGGGTCAGCCACGCTGGGCTCACATGCAGCAGAAGAGAGAAGGTGAGGCTTGGCTGGGGTGATCAGAGGGACCTCTGCCCCTCCCCCTGGGCGATGAGGCGTTCGCATCCCACACGCAGGAAGCTGATGTAATGTATGCGTGTGCACACCCATGGTGGCCTGGGCGTGGGTGGGTGCGTGTGCATGTCTGCCAGGTTCATTTTGGAGGGCGTAGGGCTTCCGCGTGTTCCTTCCTTCATGTGATGTATCATGCACGCCTGGAGGAGATGATGGAGTGGACGACAGCTGGAGCAGGGCCTCCGCGGAGGCTCTTCCTCTTGCCGATGGCCTCCTGTGTGTGCACACATGTGCCGCCGTCTGGACGGTGTATCTCTGTGTCTGTGGCGTCAGGGTCTTGGCCTGGGTGTGTCTGTGTGTTCCGGTGTCTGGGTCTCAGGGTATTTGTGAGTCAAAATGTGTTTGCGCTTGTGTCTGGCTGTGCCTGGGTCTCAGATGTTTGCGTAGCATGTGTGGCTGCTGAGCAGCCTCTGACAGCCAGGACAAAGGCCTCTGCAGACGGACAGGTGGTGCGGAAGACAGACCTGCCCAGGACTCCTCAAAGGGCCGCTCCGCCCCAAGACTTGACAGCCAGGCAGGGGCGGGGCAGGCTGAGATGAGAGGCAGGGGTTCAGGGCTCCCTCACCCCAGGCCTGTGCAGACCCTCTGGGGGGCCTGAACCTGAGCAGCCCCCTCTACAAGCCAAAAGGAGCCCCACTGCACTCCGAGAGCCCAAAGGAAAAATCTTTCTTGTCTTCTAGGGGGTGGAGGGTGGGTAGAGCCAGGAGAGGGGTCTCCTGAGACCCCTGCCAAGCAAGCACCTTGGGGAAGACAGAAGAGGAGAGGGCTTTGCCTAAGAAAGGCGGTGAGCTGGGAAGGTCCCAGGGAAGGGGACACCATTGTGGCTGTGGGAAGGGGCAGCAAAGCGAGCCTAGGACTCTGGACCCGCTCCTCAGCCTGAGCCAGCTTCCCCACTCCACCCACCCCAGGCAGCAAAGAGTGGGTCACTGTGGACCACTCTGCCGCACCGCCGTGGAGATCTGCCCTGGATCGGGGGTCACAGAACCGAGATCCCAGCCCCGGCTGAAGGCAACTCGGTGACCTCGGGCAGTTGATTTAGCCTCTCGAAGCCTCAGTTTCCTCATCTGTGCAATGGACACCTCAGCCCTCACCTTGAAACGTTGCTGTGGATGGGGAAAGTGCTCGCACCACCTGAGGATCAATCATTACCCTGGAATCCTTTCCAAGGCTGTTTAGGCACATTCACCCCCCCGCCTAGACTCTCCAACTGCCAGGGGGCCTCAGAGCAAGGCTGAGGTCCTGGAGAGGGGATGGGGGACCCCAAGGCCCGCTGTGACTGACCACCGCCTCCCCTACTCAGCTGCTGCCCTCAGGCCCCCTGTGCCAGCCCAGATGCCCATTCAGGGGCACCCCCTTCCCCCAGCTTCTTCCTTCAAACACCCTCAGGAAAAAGGGACCCTGCCTTGTGCAGGGGGGCCAGAAGCCTCCGACCCAGCTTCCTATTGGGGGAAGTCGTATTAATACCATGTCGCCTCATTTCTCCTTGCCTTGCCCTGCTGCCTCTCACCTGACCGGGCTTCCCTCAGCGCCCCTCCTGCCAACCACAGGGGTCTGCACCCTGACTTTGACAGGGAGGGCAATGCAGCACAGAGGCCCATGTGTGAGCCAGGGGTGGGGTCCTTCCTGATTCCACCCAGGCCTGGGCTATGACCCCAATGAGAACTCTGAGGTCATGGACAGGTGGGGTCTGGCTACTAGAGGTGGGGGTGGGCATCGCTCACCTCCTGAGCTTGTGTGTGTGTGTGTGTGTGTGTACACACGAGGTTTCTTCCCCAAACCCAGGCACCCCGCGGCTGGCACCAAAGCGCCTGCAGGACACGGGGATGGCCCTGTGAATTCCCACTGAGTCCTCAGATCCTGCCGAGCCAGGGGAGGCGACGAGGGGGTGCCCAACTGCATGACGCGTGTGCCCTGCTCCGCGGCAGGTCAGGGACAGGGGGCGGGAGGAATGCGCTCTGTCCCTGGGGATGCAAGGACATCACTGCCCTCCCAGCTCAGGGTCGTTGGTCCTGAGCGCACCCCCTTCCCTGCTCTGAGGACCTGAGCGCCCCCCTCTCCCCTCCTCTGAGGACCTGAGCGCCTCCCCTTGGGAGGGGGGTGCTAGGGCTTGGGCCCCTCCCCAGGGATAGAGAAAACGCGCCCACTTCACCGCAGTCCCTTCTCTAAACCCAAGGTGCCCCCTCCTCTGGGTGGCCGGAAAACAGGACTCTCCATCCGCCCAGGAGGGTGGGACCCGAGCCCCCCAGCAGCTGCCTGGACCAACCCCCGTAGGCGGGGGTCTCAGCCGGCTCGGGCCAGGCCTCCCCGACTGCTCTGGCCGCTGTCAAGCCCGAGCCCGGCGGCGCCTCCCCGCGCCCCTGGAGACCCGGCACCCGCCCGTTGGCCCCCACCCTCCCGCCCGCGCGGGGTCTTGGCGGCCGGCCGACTGGGGGCCGGACACCTCGGTCCGCTTCCCCTTCCCAGGGCCGCAGCCCCGGCAGGGCGCACTCACCCGCGGGCCTGGGCTGGGGGCGTCCTGGGCTCAGCACTCCGGTGCCCGCGGCAGCCGCTGCAGCTCTGCTCGGACGCGGTCGCCGCCGCCGCCGCAGTTCGGGGAGGGGGACGTCACGTGACCGCGGAGCGCTCCTTGCCGGCGCCGCTCCCCCCTCACTGCGGAGCCGGAGCCGCGGGCGCGGGAGTAGCCGGGGCCCCCGCCCCGCCGCGCGCCCGGCGCCCCTCACCGCAGGTCCCGGAGGCAGGCTCTCTATGCCCCCATTTTACGGGTGGGGAAACTGAGGACCAGAGAGGGACAGGGCCTGGCTCAGGGTTACACAGCTCAACAGCGGCAAGGCCTGGGCGAGAGCCCAGCGGTCCAGCCAAACGCCCATGCCCCAGGGGGGCGGGGACAACTTCTGGGGCAAGTGGGGACGACGGGAGAGGTGGGGGACACGCCCTAGGCCCCCATGGGCTCCGCTTGTCTGCAAAGGCGGGGAGGAGAAAGGCGCACAGGTTCCACCGGGCGAGGAGGCTGCACGTACTTCACGCAGGGGCTCTGGGTGCGTGTCTTCCCCGAGGCCACGCGGTGACCCTCGCCAGCCGGTCAGCGGCTCTCGGACATTCTCTGCAGACTGGGCAGCTCATTCCCACCCCAACTTAACCCGGAGCAGCGTGGGGCGGGGGGGAGCCGCTCTGGAGGGAAGGTTGAGAGGAGGGTGGGGTCAGGACAAGAGCCGGAAAACCCCAGCAGGAAGGGGACGCAGAGATCACCTTAGCCTGACTGAGTCCCAGGTAGGGGAAGAGACTCGCCCAGGGTCACACAGCAACTGAGCAGCAGCGTGGATAACTGAGCCCAGACTCCCCTCCTCGATGATCAACAGCGCCTGAGGCTGCGGGCCCCACTGCCGTCCGAGGGGAAGCCCTTACGCACCTCTGTTCTCCACCCTAGAGGAAGCAAGGAGACCAGCAGTGTGACTACAAGGCCAGAGGTGTGGGGGACGATGGGTGATGGCATGGCTGGTGGCCCCAAGATGGTGACCAAGTCACAGTACATTAATATTAGAGGGGATTTTTGAGATCTCTGGATCCCCCATTTTCTAATAACTGGGGAAGCTGAGGCCACAAAAGGGGCAGAGACAAACCTCCACCTCATCAACCATTTAGAATTAATGGTCAAGCTGACAGGGCCCAGCGAGTCCAATAGGCCCGCTTGACAGATACCACTCGGGGACGGGAGAGTACTCACCTATACAATGTATTTATTGAGCACCTGCTGAGTGCCACCTCCCACTGTATATTCCGGGCCACAGGGACCGCATTTCACAAAGGAAGAGATCTGAGATCTTCAGCAACCCTTACATCAGCCTCTGGAGGATCTGAGACATGCAGGCTGAGTTTTCAGTCCCACAGGGGCTGCGGACCAGAGCCATGCTTCCTGGCCAAGACTCACCCTAATGGCGAAGAGTGAGGTGGAAAAGCAGGAAGCGCCTTGCCCTCATCCCGCCCCCACCCCCGTGCAAAGGCAGAGGGGAAGTGGGAATCAGCGCTTGTTCTTCCCAGCCTGCAAGTTCTTCCTCCAGCAAGCTCTCCAGCTGTGAGTGCAAAAGAAGCCCCAGCCCAGCGTTTCTCAGACTTCCAAGAGGTTCCGATTCAGAGTTTGTAATAAAGTGTCACGGTATTGCTGGTGCTACTGGGCCACACACATTTTGAGCAGTGCTGGAAGAACAAGGTAAGTTGTCAGGGCAGGAGGAAGACGACCACCGAGGCTCTGAGGACAGACTCCCGGAGTATCACCTGCTGCCCCAGGGCCCACCCCACCCCTGGGGCCCTTTGATTTCTGGTCCAGTCACGTGACAGGACTCTACAGTTTGTTCAAAGCTGTAATAAAGAGGGAAGAAGTTGAATGACGTTGGCCGTCTGGGGATGGTGCAGCAGGGACTGCGTGGGGCTCTGCAGGACACGGGGAGATGCTTGGTGAAATAAATCCTATTTGGGAAATGCTAACTGAATAGACCTTCAAGGGCAGCATGCACTGGGCTGGCTTGTCTACAGCAGGGGCGGCCTCACAGATCTCAGAACTGCACAGATTTCAGGACTCTCTTAAGCACCATGTCTCTACCCATCCTTTGGCTCTTTTGTACAATTGGGCCAGACTGGTCCTTAAATTTGATTCTGAACACAGTCCCAGTGCCTCTTCCTGCTTCTCTAACTCCTTTCCCGAAAGGGCCCCCTTCCCCTCCAGGCCGAGACAGAGATCATTAGCTCCCCAGCTCGGCCAGGAAGGCTCTGCTGATGGCACACCCCAGACTGTGGGGTGGAGACAAAGGTGCTCCACCTGGGCGGGCGGGGGCAGGGGTGGCGGTGCAGATGGAGGCAGTGGTGACGGTGATGCGGAAATGCAGTGAGTCAAGCACTGCCACAGCCGGGCAACCTCTTTCATGGTCCCTCAACCTTCCAAGGTCTGGACCTGCAGACTCTGAGGTCCCCAAGGGCTTAAGAGCCTATTAGCATGGGGCGGGGGGCACAGAATGTGCCCACCCCTGGCTGTGTAGACCAGAGAACGAAGGCTCTACTGTGCCAGGCGTCTCCATTCTTCTTTATAATCAAGGAGCTTTTCAATTACAGCATTTTCTTCTTTACAGAAAACCTCCCTCGATGCAAGAGGCTTATAATCTCTTGTGTGTCCTGGGGGGCACCATTCTGAGACTGTCAGGGCCCCTGGCTAGGAGGCAACACGTGCAGTGGGGGGCTGGGCATGGAGCCTGGTGACTGAGGGGAAGATTGGACAAAAGCCCTGGAGCTTTGCTTTCCCTGCCCTATTTCAATCCAAACCACTCAAGACTGACCACTCACGCATGGCTGCCTCTGGGCATAAGCCTTTTCTTTCTCAAACACTTAGTATATTGCAACCCAGCCACCACCCCTGCCCTCCCGATCCCCGAGAAATGAAAGCTGGCTTCAAAAAACCTGGCATCTCAGAAGGCTGGAGAATGAAAACGTGGGTGGCACCACAGTAAACTCTGAATAATGCACAAGACTGTAGGGGGAAGAGTCGTATATGGGAATAACTCGCCTAATCCTGCCCACCCCTCCCCAGCCAGATCAAAGGGGACAAATACAGGGATGGAGGCTGGCCACCAGAACACGCAGAGGGACAAAAAAGCGGTGAGTCCTCCAGGTGTGCTGTTCACAGAGCACTGGATGAGGTCTGGGAGGGGCTGGCAGAGAAGAGGGTGGGCTGCGGAGTGGCTTGGAGCAGAGCAAGACAGGATGAGGAGTGGGAGTAAGCACCAGGGCACGTGTCAGGCAGGGACCCCAGGCCCCTTTGTGGGTGGGAGGTTGCCAAGCTGACGCATTAGACATGGCAGAGAGGATGCGGCCCTGGGGGACCCACCCTCAGGCTCCAGAGGACTTTGGATCACAATTGTAAACACAGGAAGTCCTTGTTTTGAGGACAAATTGGAAAAGCCTAAAGGTGAGGACAGCCTTGGTCAAACCAAAGTAACAAAGGAGGCTCTCCCAGGGGCCTTTGCTGCCATAGGGGGACTGCTAAGGGGTCCTGAGTGGTCATTCATTTCTCCTTACTGAGAAGTATCACGTGGCGCACTGTGGGGCTACAGTGGTGAGTATGATGGACAGAGCCCTGCTCTCAGGAAGCCAGAACAGTCTAGCACTGATGAGGCTGATTCATTTTGGAGAATGGAGTGGTTTTAGGTACAGGCAAAAAAATCCAGCACAAAAAACAAACAGTACATGCTAGTTCCAGAATTCTAGACAGTCTAGCACGACTTGGAGCCTCTTTCATCCAGAGAACCAGACATGCTGTAGACAGGTGAGAAGATGCTACAAAGACTCCAGACATAAAGCAATCAAAGAAGCAACTCGCAGACTGATAAAACCAGAGAGGTCTGTAGAGGCAGTCCTGTTTGGCGATTTTCCAAATGCACTCCCTGGAGCTTCCTCAAGGGAGTAGGTGGGTGTGGGAGGAGGCCCCACCGTCTCCTCCCACATGCTCCACAACTTACTACGCATCTCATTTCCTTTTAGAAAGAACACTGAGGCTCAAAGGGGTACAGACTTGTCCAGGATCATAAAAGGAACTGGCTGCAGTTTATCGTTCCCTCAGTTACAAAACCCCAGAGAGTAACGGGGAAAGGAAAACCCAGCTAAAATTGTGCGGAGGCCAGTGTGCCAGCTGGCAATGACCTACCCCAGGCATGGCTGCCGAGGCCTTTTGGCTTCCCTGAGTGTGTCCCCCACTTCCTGTGGCCCGGGGCCTGCCCTGCCTGGCAGCACTAGCACAGACTGGAATTGGAGCAGCCATTCCAGCTGCTGTTACGTGGCTGGCTCCCTCCCTGTCCGAGAGCAATTTCACTTCAAAGGTCCTCCCAGTCCTTGAAAGCAGGGCTTTGTTTTTTTTCTTTTTTAAACATGTTGGGGGAAAACAGATGATATCCTCTATTTGAGATCAATACAGTAATTATGTTGGACAAGCTCTCGGGGCTAAATTCAGGGGGAATTCAGACAGAAAGGAGTGTGAAAACACACTGTTAGGAGAAGGGCCAGCATGCCACGTGTGCTTGTGGGATGGAACCCAATCGGCAGGAGGACACACGTCTGCAGGAACCTTGGTCTTGACTCCACTGGGTGGGATGCAGCAAAGGCTCAGTCTAGTAATGAGCTGGTGCAGGTCTCAATTCTAAAACCAGACCAAAGTCACCTTGAAGAAGGCACATAACTCCTGGCAAGTCACAGTGAGTTCTGCAACCTCCTCCTTCCTAAATTCTAGCGAGGCTCAGAAGATTTAAACCTTACCATAGGAAGAAATCGGATATAGTCAGCAGTATAGTGTATTAACTGGATAAGAACTGGTTTTGTGGTTTATTGTTGAGGGACGGCAGACACAAGAAAACCTGTTTCGTGTACTCCTGAATGATATTATTCACTAAGTACCAACAGGTAAATAAATCATGAAAACACGATTCTCAGAGCAGGAAGTAACCTCTAAGCACCGGCCAGTCTCCTGCATTGCTGCCTGATGCCGGTGCCTGTACAGTCCTGCCTCTGAGGCTGGAGGAGTCTGTCCCTGATGTTCTTGGCAATGACAATCAAAACAACTGAAGCTACCCCTTAGGGGCAGGAACTGTCCATCAAAAAGACATAAATCTTCAACATGAATTCTAAGCGTGTTTCGAATATCTTTCAATGTGACCCTGCAAATAAACACAGAATCAAGAAGGCTTACTGTTCGGCCATTGGCTTCATTATCCTCACAGGCCAAGAGGAAAGATTTATGCAACAGGATGATCATACACCTGCCCAATCATCATTTTAGCTTGAAGGGCTTCCAGCAAAAGGTATATTCTGAAGTTCTTAAGAGGAGGGGCTCTAGGTAGCTATGTGGTTACAAGACCTCTTTTTGAAGACTTGCAAAAAAGATTCTGTATCGTTTTCTCAGAAAGGCTAGAGTTTAATTACAAAGAAATAATACAAAGCCTTTTACCTCAACAATATTTATTACTGTTTAATGTGTGGTAGAGGAGACAAGACAACAAATGCTGCTGTTTGTAGAGGTGAGGAAATGAAGGCAAATCAAGATTAAGTAACTTTTCTTAGTTACAATGAAAACGGTGACATTATCTGGAACACAAGTGATCCAACTCCTAAAACTTAACACTGTCAACACTTGCCCACACGTGTATGTGCTACCTGAACAGCTAGCAGATTCCTTAGCCCAGTGAACAGCCAGGATGAAAAACACCATCAAGGCTTGGCATATATGGGATGGAGAGGTGGATTTTTGGTTTTCCAACTAGACTCTCCCTGACACAGAACCGTTGCTCAGGGAAATCAACAAAGTGGGACCTACCATTTTACAAATGTTTATGATTTATATCTTAACGAATAAAGGGCTCCAATAATGTTGATAATCAAATCCCTAGCCAATATTTCTGCGCGTACGATGTCTGTCTAGGTGTGGGGGTGGTGATGCCAGCTTTCGGAATTAGAAATGCATGTGTTGGCAAAACCCTGTGGCGTTGGGGGGTGGGGGGGGGCACTGGCATAGTGTGAACGTCTCACACTGGAAATGCTGGCTCTTCCTCTGCCTGCACTCTGTCTCAGTCCCCGTAACCTTGAACCAAGCTGAGTACTAAGATGCCTGAGGGAAAGGATATGAGCCTCGTCCACGGTTCTGTAACAGGAAAGACAGGCTTTCCTGTTCATTTCACTTCAGCGGTTTGTTTAGACAGAGATAAACCATCCCTTGGGTATTTAAAACAGGTTATTCAATCCGAACATTAGCTTCCAATATTAACCAGGGTCTGATCACCATATCCATGACCACACACTCCAACCAACTGGACATTTAAAATAACAACAAAAACAAATTCACTCTGGATTCTGATTCCACAGAAATAAAGGGTACTCATGTCTTTTTAATTTGGCAGGAAGGTAACAGTAATTCTAAACAATAAAGTTTGTAAATACAGAGAAAGGTACTTATTCCCCCAGGGAATGAAGACATCCAAATGGCAACCTACATTTCGGGTAATGGCAACAATTTGTACCAGCAAAGTATGTTGTACACATTAATTGGAGATTAAAGAATGGAAGCTTCTTGATACCTCATATGAGAGACTGATCTAATATAAAAATGTACACATGCACGGCATTAGAACCCCCAAAAAAGAGTCTCTGCACTTTAGTGTGGTCACAGCCCAGAGGACAACTGGACCCCATCTATTTGTAAATACAGACAAAGCAAGAATTAGGCTTTAGGTTATAGCTTGTGCCTGTTTTCCCTTTACAAAGTGATACAGGTGGTAACGCAAAGCCATTCAATACATGTATACATTTCTTTGTAACTACCCCAGCCCAGCATTTCTCAAACTTTTATGAGCTCAGGAGTGGCCTGTGGATGCAGATTCCGATTCAGGGCGTCTGGGGCCTGAGCTCCTGCATTTGAAAGTATCGCAGTGTGGCTGGTGCTGTTGGGCCACAGACATTCTAAGCAGCACTGGTAGCACAGGCAAGTTGTCAGCGCAGGAGGAAGGCTGCCGAGGCTCCCGGAGCATCACCTGCTCACCCGGGGCCTGTGCCTCGGCTGGGCAGTTAATAAAGGAGTCAGTACCGGGAGTGGGCTTTCAGCCTGAAAGGCTGTTATTTTATACCATGGCCTAAGGAAAAAATACCCAAATAACAAAATTTAAAATTGTTATCAACAGCAAATTGAGAAAAATGTATCAGATTTCTAGAGGCTACACGTTTATGTCAGTGCCTAGAGAGACCCTCCTCTGGCCAACAAGCTTCTTTACAAGGAAAAGGAAGCTGCTTCACCAAGCGCGACGTGAACTTTTACACAAGTCTTCGCCTTGGGAAGGAATAAGTTGCTCTGTGTCATTACTTTTAGGCTGCAGCTTTCATTGCTTTGGAGTTAAATAAAAGACTGAGATCTAAAAATCAGGATTAGCTGGTCATCAGCTCAACTTCAAGCCCTTCCCCTGTGCCGACCTCAAAGCCAGAACTGCAGGCCCCTAGTTGCTGCTCCTAGGATGGTTTTGGAGGGTGCAGTGCGCAGCTCTCGCCTCCCCCACGGGCTTATCACAGACCCCTGGCTACTCAGGGGGCAGACTGAATACATTACAAAAGAGAAGGGGAAGCACAAACACCAAGTAAGAATTTTACCAGTCATAATTATTCAGATAAAACCAGCTATTCAACAGGGATGCTGCTAAGGTTACTGGTCCTCAAATCCAAATCTGCCTCCTCCATCCGTTATTTGAGTTCACATTTTCATGAAAGGAGAAAACGAAACAAAACAAAAAAACCCTAGCACAAACCTAAGGCCAAAAAAAGTGTTAACAGGAGAGGTGCCTAAGTCAGCATCTTGGCCACAAACATATACATACATACTCAACAGAGAAGACAGAAGTTTTTTTTAAAAAGAAACTCTAGTCTTAAATTCCATTTAAACGTCCTTCAATATTCTTTTTTTTTTTTTTTTTTTTTTGAGACAGAGTCTCACTCTGTTGCCCGGGCTAGAGTGAGTGCCATGGCGTCAGCCTAGCTCACAGCAACCTCAAACTCCTGGGCTTAAGCGATCCTTCTGCCTCAGCCTCCTGAGTAGCTGGGACTACAGGCACGAGCCACCATGCCCGGCTAATTTTTTCTATATATATTTTAGCTGTCCAGATCATTTCTTTCTATTTTTAGTAGAGACGGGGTCTCGCTCTTGCTCAGGCTGGTCTCGAACTCCTGAGCTCAAACAATCCGCCCGCTTCGGCCTCCCAGAGTGCTAGGATTACAGGCGTGAGCCACTGCGCCCAGCCAAACGTCCTTCAATATTCTTAAGAATATTGCTTCGGTTTTCTGTTGCTAACAACGATAATCCTGAGTTGGATAAAAGAGCACGCCCCATCCATATACTTGTCCTTTTTAAACAAAGTGATCTAAAAGATCCCCTTGGGGCATTTTGGGGAAATGCTTTCAAACAGAGAAGCGGGATGCGACTTGGAGGATGGGAAAAACAAATTTTACAAAGACCTTGTGTTATCCAAATGTACTTCAATCCAATTCACTCTTCTGTAAGATGGTCTGATTTTTCAAACGCGCAAACGTGTATCTCCCACTTTTGAATAACAGCAAACCTGGAGGAAGACGCTTATCACATGTAATAAACCTTCTCCATCTTTTCTGAAATGCACCAAAGCAAAAAGCCTTTGAAGCCAAAAGTGAGACAGGATCCCTTGCTTACTGCAGACACACAGGCGCCCCTCCTGTACCCGACACCCACGGGGACAGAGCGCAGGGTGGCAGCGTGCGAGGCAGGGGCCGCTCCAGCCGACACGGAGGAGTCTAAATCTGAAGATACTTTTCCACACTCACGGCAAGTTCTTCACTTTCATGCTTTATTGAAAGTAGAATATGAATCAAAGACAAGTACTGGTAAGCAGGTTATGTCTCTAAAGAATTATTTTTCATTCAAAGCAGAATGTTGTCCCATCTACTGTGATACAAATCCTTTCTGGACCAACGCATCCAGTATGAAACTCGAGCAAGGAAATATAACAGGACTTTATTCCCGCCCATGACTATAAATCTCGCGTGTAAACATGATTTACTGTTACTGCTACTAAACTTCTTCAGTCTTTACTCGCCCTCTCCCTCCCTCCACCCCCCTTAAATATAAAATTGGAAACATTTCCTTCAAGTCTGATGTCCTCAGTGCAATCTGCTTTATTTGACATAAGGCATTTGGGACAGTCACTTTTGAATGGATTTTTGCCTTTTGGAAGAGTCACGTAATGGTTTAATTCTTAAATCCACCTTTTCTTTAATGCCCTAACATGTCAAAGTCCTCTTTCCCTCTGGTCATTCCTTAGCAGTCCGCAAGTATTCACAGATTAATGTCCAAGTAGACCAGTACCTGAAAAAAGAAACACACGTGGAGGGACAGTTGTGAACTAAACATCAGGAGCTCGTGTACTCCCTTTGCCAAGAACACGTCATCAGCAGGGAATGTCCAATTTAATAAACGAACACAGCAGCCCCTTGGCAGTGAAGGATAAGAAAAAATATCAGCAGGCTTCACGCTTTCAGCTAAATCACATTTCTGTTGAAAGCCATGTGTTTCCCATGCGTATCTTCACACAAATTAATCAGATCTTATTGAAGCTTTCATTTGATGGCCATTTTTCGTAAAGAAAATTTGTTTTTTTGATCACATCAGGAGTTCTTTTGTAGTGGTAACATGGAGACAACAAAAATACATTTAGAGGAACACTTTATTTAGGCCAGGCGCTTTGCCACTCACTTGCTTCAGCAAAGAATACCTGGTATTTGATTCAAACTCATTCGCTGGCAAAATCTCTACCTGCCACGGACCTGTGGGGTGGCCCGTGAAGAATCAACATGGCAACAGCTAAATCTGTAAATGTCAAAGGTCTGTATTTGATGGATTAATGAATATTATTGGTGTGCACAACTCTAGTGGCCCAGATATAGTACAAGGCACACATTTGTTATTTATTATTTATCACTCGTTGAAATAATAATCCAACAAATCCCTTAATTCTAAATAGATTAATTAAATCTTTCCATTGGACCTGATACAATTTGTCACATTTGTGTACCACCGATTCTTATCACTTACACAAAAACCGTTTTGAGCTAAGAGGGGACTGATAGGAGGAACTGGGGAAAGGTTAAATATAAATCTTGAAATGCCATTAGCTAATTTCCCAACCTTTCAGGAAATGAGAAAGAGAAAGCTGAATGGACATCTGGCAAAAGAGAGTTCTAACACGCAGGTCCTATCTGCGGCCTAAGTGTTGAAAGACATAATGAAGAAGCTTGAATTAAAAATGCATTTAACTAAAATTAATTTTAGTCATGAGACTCAGATTGAATTAAATTTTAAAATCAAATTATACCCTTCACTTTAATAGAAAATTACAGGATGACTCTGACATTCATGAACAAAACATGATAAATGTAACTTACCTTTAAACCCTTCTTCTGGCATACAAACTGAAAAAAGGAAAAAAAAAAGAATTCCAAATTGAAAAGATTGTCGTGACAGACAATCATAAGATCACTTCAATGCCTAAAGACAAGAAGTTTAAAATTAACCTTTAATTACCTTAGTCATCTGTAATGATTACTTTTGAAGTTATGGATCTTATTAATCTGAGGAAAATCTTTCTCTTTATTTTTATTTTGGGTTTTTAATTTTTTTTTAGAGACAAGGCGTCGCTCTGTCACCCAGGCTGGGGTACAGTGGAGGGATTATAGCTCACTGAAACCTCGAACTCCTGGGCTCATGCAATCCTCCCACCTCAGACTCCTGAGTAGCTGGGACTACAGGTATGCGCCGCCACACCCAGATTATTTTTTTTACATTTTCTTGGTAGAGATGGGATCTTACTATGTTGCCCAGGCTAGCCTTGAACTTCTGGCTTCAAGCAGTCCTTCCGCCTAGGCCTCTCAAAGTGCTGGGACTACAGGTGTACCACCATGCCCGGCTACTTTTTTGTATTATTTTTTTGTAGAGAAGACATCTTGTAATGTTGCCCAGGCTGGTCTCAAACTCTTGGCCTCAAGCAATCCCCCTGCCTCCCAAAGTACTGGGATTATAGGTGAGAGGCTCCGAGGCCGGCCCTGCACACCTCTGCAAGACAGTTGTCATCGTGTCCACTTTTCCTTGTGGGTATCCTTTCCTGAACCCTGTATGTCACCAAACCAATCTGGACTGGGTGTCCATGCTGCCTGTTGCAGAAGGTCTGTTCTGGAATTTTCTTTCACCATCTTGTAAAGCATCTTATCCTACTCTGGATCTCCTGTTTACGAGCTGCACTGTTGACTTCTTGATTCACTCTTTCGTTTAAGAGAAGCACGTCTTCACACAGTATCTTGGCAGATGGCACTGCCAGTGACGTCAGACAGATCGATTTTTTGAAGCCTTACATGTATTCAAAGAGCCATCAGGTGTGAGGGCAGAAGAAAGTCTAGTTACAGAACTCTAGACTGGAGCTCACTTTCCCTCAGAGTCTTGTGGCCACTGCTCCATTACCCCATCTTGCTTACTGTGTCAGATCCTTGGTGCAATCGTTTGTTATTTTGACAAATTCCTTTCTTCTCTCTAAATGTTCCTTTTATATAGGCCCTCCCTACAGTTTGCTCTTTTCCCTTACATTATTTATAGGTAAATTTTAAGCTTTCTTGTGCTTCCTGTACCACCTCCTCTGGGTCCTTATTTCTCAGTTTGTTGACTGACATCTCTTGGTTCTATGCTCTCATTTCTCAACTGTCTGGTGACCTCGGGCTGCCTGTTTCTACCTATTTAAGCATAAGGTACCAAAAAGATGTCTGGCACCTCTGTTCAGTGGGCTCCACTGAAGGGTGCCTGGGAAATGAACTGGCTTTTAAAAAAATTAATACATAATATTTAAACGTATTTATGGGGTACAAGCGGTATCTTGATACATGCACATAATGTGTAATGATCAAAGCAGGGCATTTAGGATATCCGTCACCTCAAACACTTATCATTTCTTTGTGTTGGGGCCATTTCAAATCCTCTCTTCTAGCTATTTTGAAATATATAATATATTGTTAACTATAGTCACCCTACTATACTACCAAACACTGGATCTTATTCCTTCTACCTAGCTGCATTTATGTACCCAGTAACCAACCATTTTTCATCCGCCCCTGCCCCAGCCTCTCGCAACTACCATTCTACTCTCTACCTCCATGACATCAACTTTTGCAGCGTCCACGTACTAGTGAGAAAATGTGATGTTTCATTTGTCTTTCTGTGCCTGGCTTGTTTCACTTAACATAATGACCTCCACCTCCATTGATGTTGCTACAAATGACAGGATTTCTTTTCTTTTCGGGGTGGGGTGGGGAGATGGAGTCTTGCTCTGTCACCTGGGCTATAGTGCTGTGATGTCAGCCTAGCTCACAGCAACCTCAAACTCCTGGGCTCAAGTGATCCTCCTGCCTCAGCCTCCGAAGTAGCTGTGACTACAGGCACGCACCACCACGTCTGGCTAATATTTTCTATTTTTAGTAGAGATGGGGTCTCCCTCTTGCTCAGGCTGGTCTGAAACTCCTGACCTCAAGTGATCTTCCTGCCTCGTCCTCCCAGAGTGCTAGGGTTACAGGTGTGAGCCACTGCGCCTGGCTGACAGGATTTCATTTTTAATGGCTGAATAACATTCCATTTTATATATGTAACACATTTTCTTTATCGATTCATCTACTGACTTAGGTTGATTCCATATCTTAGTTATTATGAATTGTGAATAGTGCTGCAATAAACATGGGGGTGCAAGTGTACCTCTGATGTACTGATTCCTTTCCTTTGGATAAAGAGCCAGTAGTGTGACTGCTGGATTGTATGATAATTCTTATTTCTAATTTTCTGAGAAACTTTCATATTGTTTTCCATAATGGCTGCACTAATTTACATTCCTACTAACAGTGTGTAAGAGTTCCCTTTACACTGCATTCTAGCCAGCATTTGTTATTTTTTTTAATAATATCCATTCGAACTGGGTTAAGATGGTATCTCATTGTGATTTTGATTTGGATTTCCCTGATGACTGATGATGTTGAGCACTTTTCATAGACCCGCTGGTGATTTGAACGTCTTCTTTTGAGAAATTATTCAGATCCTTTATCTACTTTTTATTTATTTTTTTTGAGACAGAGTCTCGCTCTGTTGCCCGGGCTAGAGTGAGTGCCGTGGCGTCAGTCTAGCTCACAGCAACCTCAAACTCCTGGGCTTAAGCGATCCTACTGCCTCAGCCTCCCGAGTAGCTGGGACTACAGGCATGCACCACCATGCCCAGCTAATTTTTCTATATATATTTTTTTAGCTGTCCATATAATTTCTTTCTATTTTTAGTAGAGACGGGGTCTTGCTCTTGCTCAGGCTGGTCTCGAACTCCTGAGCTCAAACAATCCACCCGCCTCGGCCTCCCAGAGTGCTAGGATTACAGGCGTGAGCCACCGCGCCCAGCCTCCTTTATCTACTTTTTAATGAGATGTTGTTTTTTGCTGTTGAGTTCCTTGTATATTCTGGATATCGGTCTCGTCAGATAACACTTTGCAAATATTTTCTCCCATCCCACAGGTTTTCTCTTCACTCTGTTGTTTGCTTCACTGTGCAGAAGCTTTTTAGTTTAATATAGTCCCATTTGTTTATTTTTGGGTTTTTTGTCTGTGATTCTGAGGTCTTAGCCATAAAACATTTGCCCAGATAAATGTCCTGAAGCATTTCCCCTATTTTCTTTTAGTAGTTTAATGGTTTCAGGTCTTACATTTAAGTCTTTAATCCACTTTGAGTTGATTTTTGTATAGAAAGAGAGACAGGGATCTAGTTTCATTTCCCAACATTTATTGAAGAGACTGTCCTTTTCTCAACTTATGTTCTTGGCACCTTTGTCAAAAATCAGTTGGCTGTAGATATGTAGGTTAATTTCTGGGTTCTTTATTCTGTCCCACTGGTCTGTGTGTCTGTTTTCATGCCAACATCACACTGTTTTGGTTACTACAGCTTTGTAGTATACTTTGAAGTCAGGCAGTGTGATGCCTCCAGCTTTGTTCATTTTGCTAGGATTATGTTGGCTATTTGAGGTCTCCTGTGGTTACATACAAATTTTGGGATTGCCTTTTATCTATTTCTGTGAAGAATGTCATTGGTATTTTAATACGGATGGGATTAAATCTGTAGATTGCTTTGGATAGTATGGTCATCTTAACAATATTAATCC
This sequence comes from Varecia variegata, assembly GCA_028533085.1. Taxonomy (NCBI): domain Eukaryota; kingdom Metazoa; phylum Chordata; class Mammalia; order Primates; family Lemuridae; genus Varecia; species Varecia variegata. The sequence goes on along the minus strand of CM052444.1, from coordinate 94,840,103 downwards.
TTCCAATCCATAAACATGGGATGTCTTCCCATTTGTTTGTGAACTCTTCAATTTCTTTCATCAGTGCTGTGTAGTTTTCCTTGTAGAAGTCTTTCAGCTCCTTGTTTACATTTATTCCTAGGTGTTTTTATATAGCTAATATAAATGGGATTGCTTTCTTGAATTTTTTTTAGCTAGCTTTTTATTAGTGTATAAAAATGCTACTGGTTTTTATATGTTGATTTTTATATCGTGCAACTTTACTGAATTCATTCAGAACAGCATGTTAAGGTAGAATCTTACATTATTTGTCTTAAAACGTCATAGAAAGAGGAAGAAGTAGCTACAAATACTTGGAAAATGGAAAGCAGAGAGCATAGTAATTATTTAGCTAACCTGAGGAAATGTTAGCCTGCTAATGGAGGAGATCAACAACAAGCGAAGCTAACTCAAATCACAGCACCCCAGGCAGGCACACAGGAATTGGAGACCCAGGTACCTCTGAAGGTGGGAGTGAGGTATGAGCCTAAAATCGGGATACTTGGTTGCTAAACTGTTTAGGAAGTAGTTAGCTCCATACCCTTCACATCCATGTTACTGCTCCTTCCCCACCTGGACCTCAGATGGGCAACCAGTTACATGTTTCAGCACTTTGAAGAAATTAGACTAGGGAGGTGGGAATGAAGTCTCTTCCATACCAAATAGGAGACAATCCCCCAGCCCTCTGCTCAAATACTGGCAGTATCGCATACCTCCCACACAGAGGGAACAGGGATTCCTCTCCAGGGAACCAGTCCAAGTCAAGAAAATAATCAACAGATATAAAAAAGCTAGTTCTTCATGGTCAAGTGGGATTTATCCCAGGGATGCAAGGATGGTTCAAGATTTGCAAATCAATAAATGTGATACATCACATCAACACAGTGAAGCTTCTTTCAAGGTAAAAGTGAAAACATTGTACACTAGAGCTTTGGTATCTAAAATCCCACCTCCTTCTGAGAGCTAATCAATGGATTCCAAAAACAAATTTGTCTTTACCTTGCATGACATCATCCATTGCAGCATAATCTGCAATCGGTTCATCGGCCTAGAAAATAAATGAAGACAATTCAAAAGACAATTCCCCACGAGGGCATGGGAGTCTGAAGTCGGACCCATAATTCAAATACTGATATTGCTACAAGACACAAACACAAACACTGTCAAGTAGAGAATGCAGTCAAACCACAGTCAGTGATGTCCAGGTTTAACAAAGGAGGCCCTGCCAACTGTGGGTCTAGACTCATTACCTCAAGAATGGTGTACAGCGTGTGTGTTGGGGGTGTGGGGAGCACTGTTTTCCCACTTCTAAACACATCTTTATTTATTTATTGTTTAGAGTTGAGATCATAGCTCACTGCAGCCTAGACCTCCTGGGCTCACATGATCCTCCCTCTCCTTAGCCTCCCTAGTAGCTGAGACTACAGGTGCACACCACCAGAGCCAGTTAATTTAAAAGAAAAAAAAAAAATTTCGTAGAGATGGGGGTCTCACTATGTTGCCCAGGCTGGTCTGGAACTCCTGGACTCAAGCAATCCTTCCGCCTTGGCCTCCCAAAGCGTTGGGATTACAGGCATGGCCTACCAAGCCTGGCCAAATACACCTTTATATGGAAATGTTTAGATACCCCTGAGGTTACTAAAAACTCATTTAATCAATGTGGGTTAAGACACTAGTGGTGGCAGTGAGAGGTAGAAATAAAAAGTTAGATTGAACTAGGTGCGGAGGCGCACATCTGTGATCCTAGTACTTTCAGAGGCCGAGGAAGGAGGATCACTTCAGGCCAGGAGTTTGAAAATAGCCTGAGAAACATTATAAAGACAAAACATAAAAAAGATTAGCTGGGCATGGTGGCATGTGCTTATAGTCCCAGCTACCCAGGAGGCTGAGGCAGGAGGATTGCTTGAGCTCACAGAGGGCTGTGATTATACCACTGTACTCCAGTCTGTGAGACTGTCTCAAAAAAACAAAACAAAATAAAAAACCTGGAAAACTATTCCACCATATTATGCAGTGGTGTCTGGCGCAGTGGGGATTCCTCTGGCCACCAAGAAACACAAGAGGCAAAGGGAAGTGACTAAATTAGGCCCCTAGGGAGAGTAGGATTGGGCTAACGAGCCTGGTTCAATGACTTTGTCTTTGGTAACAGCTTAGAAGTCCCTACTTTCTTAAAACATCTTCCACATCTACGAAATCCAAAGCCAATTTCCATACTCTAGACAAAAAATCCCATTAAACCACCCAAGTATTGAGACTCCTGTAACAAAGCCCGGTGTTTTACGCTCAGTTGGCTGGTACTTTCCAACCAAGAGGAAAGGCGGGGATGCTTCACCAGCAGACATAGGGTTAAGTGATTCTGCTGATCCAGAAGTCAGGGAAAAGGTTAGGGAGGAGACTGAATCTAGATCTAGTATTTTTAACAAAAATTATGAAAATCTCAGTGAAGATGGCAGGTTTTTATAATGTTTATTAAAAATAATAGATCTAGATTTTAATGTGTAAAGGAAGTTAGAGTTACTATTCATGCTGATCAGTTATCTACCCTTTCTTTATCTTTAGTCTTTTTTTGGGGGGTAGAAGGCAGCATTTCAAATTAAGTTGCAGACATCAGTATCATTAGTGTGGTTTTAAGAACAAAATCTCCATCTAGCCTAAAAAAGAAAAAAAAAAGTGTGTGCGTGTGCATGTGTGTGTGTTGGGGGCGGGGGTTGGGGGAGGACACCACAGCGACCTTATGGCCTGAGACCAGGGTACCTAGCTGGTCCAGCAGGACATCCAGTGCAGCTGCTCCTGGGAATGACAGTCGATCCTCAGTGCCCAGAGGGGCACGACCCAACATCAACCCAACATCACTCCCTTCCTCCCAGTCTCAGGGGAATGAAAACCAGATCTGTATCTGAAGACGACCAGGCCCCCTTGTTATAGAAAATCAAACAGGAGAAATCCGGGGTAGCGTGTAGCAGTTGGTGAGGGGGATTTCTGCCATGCCCTGCCCTAACAGGGAACGGGAACGAAGACAATGGAACCTGATCCCACAAAGGTTCAGAGGAAGACTTCACCTCCTCAGAGTACTGGCAGTTGATGATGTCCTGGCATCACAACAGCCTACTGTGACACATACGAATGAGACACAATGATGTCCTAACAGCCTCTAAGCCTCGAAGGGCTCAGCCAGAGCTGGGTAGTCCAGAGGGCAGCAGAAACTAATGGCAGTTGCTTCTCCCCACACCCCGCTGCAGCCGAGGCACGCTTCAGCAACCACCCCACGCGGCTGACTGTGGGTGTTTCATTTCAAACCGAGAGTTCCTCACTGAGGAGTTGTTACTTACCTTTAGTAAAATGACAGATTCAGGAATGACGCCAAGGGTGCCAAGGGTGGCACAGTCATCACTTAAAATCTTCCCATCAATTGACAAATTCTGGTCAAAGGGAGCAACTGAAAATGCATGCATGATCTGTGCCAACATAAAAGAGAGAGAGTCTGTAAAAACCAAAATACTGACACTTATACCCTATTTGAATACATAGCAAACTGATTCTAAAAAACAAACAAACAAAAAGGCTTCAGGGTACGAAAGCCACTACTGCTTGTAGGCAACCCACTTGTTATTTCCTTACGGAGGATGTCATCCCTGATACATCTGGTAGAGAGCTGGGTAACAATTATACGCACAGACCCTTTTGTTCTGTCCCTTAACACCTCCCCAAGGGTGGCGATGTGGGGAACTCAAACTAAAAGGTGTGGCTGGGCTGATGGCTTCTCTGGTTGCAAGGCTTGGTCAAGGTCATCACTGTCACCCCACCATTCCCAGGCCCCACATCCTTTCATAAACAAGTCCAAATTCTTTCTAAAGACCACCTTTAAATAAACCAGCAACCTATTTGGACTATTCTCCCTTCTGATTTTATTCCTTTAGCAAACAACCTGGACTACATAATTCAGCCCCTGGGAATGCCACATATTCTTAGACTGAGTCTCGTCTCTAGGAACCAAACAAAACATGAACTTCTTAAGGGTAGGGAACATATGCCTTACCCCAGTTCTGGCCAAGTGTTAAAAATTAAATACATTTCAAAATACTGGTAAAGCATAATACTTAAATGTTTTTTCAAATTATCTCTGGATTGTAATTACGTCTGGAGGACAAATAGGAATTGGGCACAAAGAGGTACCTTCAACGATATTGTTCTAATTCTTAACTTGGAGGACAAGTTCAAGAGTATTCATTTTATTATGCTTAATAATTTACTTACATACTTACTGGATATGTTCTGTCACATATATCTTATATTACACTAACACCATGATGTTATGGGAAAACCATTCTGCCTTTTCCTACACTCTACTCCTTGGATCTGGAATGACAAAAGGAGTCTAACAAATCAGCTGGGAACTAGCTGTGTGTGTATTGCAAGGGCCTTGCAAGCTTGACGAGCTGGGAAGATGGTGACCAGAAAAGTGACTTTAATAATGGCGCACAGAAAACAGGAACAAGGACAAGAATAAGGATAACAACACTGGCCTCCTCCCTCACTGTTGGGCCAGAATCTTATCTGGACTTCTCAAAAGCAGGCAGGGATCAACTAACCAGAGAGTCTTGTGAGCAATGCAAACTGCACTGGCATAATCAATGGTCTTCATGAAGTAAGACACCTATTTCTGGTGTGTAGGAAGTACTAGCAGCATAGTTCTACCAAAGCCAGCTCAGCCCACAAATACCACGCAAAGGCATCTAACCCTAGGTCAGCAAATGGAACCCATGAAGACACAAGCAGAGTTATGGTGGAGGTGTGTGATGCCAACTTAACGTGGGCAATGTCACAGCTACCTGACTGTAGAAGGGCTTGTTCCCTACTTCCCTAAATGCTAAGTGTTTCTGCACCACCCTATAAGGTTGGACAAACACCAAATACTTCTAGGCATGAGTACCACCACTGAGGGACTAATGCTCATACTTTACATTTTGAGCACAGACAAGGACATTTAAATGTGTTCAAAAGCTAACAGCACTTATTGAGAAAACAGGCTGACCAAGGCATGGAGGCCTATGGCACAATAACTCATAAACCGTAAGTACTAGGAGAATGCCTGAGCACACTTAACATGATACGGGTCTGCTTAACGAGTGAGTGCAGCACTCCTGATCTATGGAGCTTACCAGGAACAATGAAAACCCTGCTGCTAAAGGGGAGCAGCTCTCCCTCCTCTGCTCCCTATGGCAGGCGGGCCTTAAATAAGAAAATGCAGAAGCAATTGCCTCAGCTGCCAACCGCTTCACCTCTGTGCCAAAATGCTCTCCTTTCTAAGGCAGGCAATACCACCCACTGAAGACCTATCTTTGGGAAAACGAAATAATACAATCAAACACTGCGCATCTTCAGAGGAAGAAGATGAATAAATTGTACTTCATTAACTTTATGGCATCAAAGGTAGATGAAATAATAATCAGGCAAAGCAAGTTTCTTAAGGTTTTGAGCAAATGTATGTGGTGGGCAGGTCTAGAATGAAAACATTTACAGATTTGCAAAGGCTATTGTCCTGTTAACTGAGAAATGCAGTATCCCCAGAGGAAAGGCTCCATCAAACATTTAAAAATGAATTACACGTTTTACTAAAAAAAAAAAAAAAAAACAACAAACCAACCACCTACTGTCAACAACTGAGGATCACACACATGCACATCACAAACTCCACTGCTATTTAGGCTACCAGGAAAAAGGTCATACCTAGTTGAAGCTTTAAAAGTGACCACCACTGAGCAGTGAGAGGAAAATTACATTTCAATGCCCTTTCTTTCTACTCTGTTGGGACCACAGTGATCCTTGAAGCAAGAGTGGGAGATGAGAGAAGCATCTGAGAAGAGCACACCTGGGGGTCACATAAATAGCTGCTGTCTTCTAGCAGCTCATTCATGCAGGTGGCACACTCCCAGATGGAGAGGTTACTTCTGCTGACTTCTGGCTTATTCTTCAAGAATAGCAGTCCATAATAAAAACAGCATTGGTTTTTAAAAATGTATTTATCCACAGGGGCTCTTTTTGTAATTTGAAGGTTTTGAATGTTCGAGGTTTACCCCTGACAGACAGAAAGTAAGCTTTCTCAGATGCAAAAGGTACAATAACAAAACAAAGATATTATGCCAACATGTTTATTTTCGGAGCCATGGGTTCAACCAAGGGAAATACTGTTCTCAGGACAATCTGGAACACATAACACCCTCAAAGGAAGCCTGTACTTTTGCCTCAATTACAACGATAAATATCAGTAACAAGAAAAAAGCATAACCAGTAAACTATGCCACATAAAAGTAGCAAAGGAGGAAATCTGGTCAACTTTTTGGATATCTATCAGTGACTGCAACAGATTAGGGTCCAGATTTTTTCATGGACATCTTGAATTTATCAGCTCCTTTTGCCTAGGTTTGAGATATACAATTTGAATGCTCACTCCTAGTATTTAGTATTGAAACCAAAAAATAACAATATCATGAGGCATTTTCATAATGCCTGCCTTACAGTCAATTCATTTGCAAAGCAATGCATGCTTCTGGGGGATGGAGTGAACATGATCTAAAATGAACCTTATAATAATTTGGAAAACACCACTGTATAAGGAAAGGTACAGATAACTTAAATATTCTATTAGATAGAGACTGACATGCCACCAAAAATACTGTGGTGAAAGAATTTCTGACTCATCCTAGTGAATAAGCAATCAAGTGGCTGCCTTTTATCTTCCCTTAAATTTTACAGCAAATCGTGATAATAGGTTCTAATACCTATTAAGTGGTCAAAGAAAAACATACAGCACAATGAAGTGAGAGAACAATTATCCTGGAACAATCTCAACATGTGACAAATGAAATGGTTCTCAATGTTTCTCATTACTGGAAAGCTACTCAGAGCTTGTGTAAGTTGTCAGAATCTAAAAATCACTTTCATCTTAACTTTCATCTTCACAGAAAGATTCTTGTCTATTTTGAAAACTTTGTGTTTTTTGAAAGAAAACACAGAAACATATATAAATATAGGTGGAAAGCAGGAATTCATGAAGGCCCTCTTAAGTTCTGAACAAACTGAAAAAATGTTATATTTTTCTCACCTGAATTTTCAATTCTTTTAATGTCTGATTTGCAGAAACAAGAAGTGCTTTCTCACCGCGAACTTTTCTATGTCGCATACTTCGTCGAATAACTTGCTTTTGATAGGCTATATAATTTTGATGGGATATCTTTTGCCGCTTTGTTCCTCCATTGCTCTGTAAAAAGGTTTGGAAAAAAAGAAAGCACTGAAATTACCTACAGTGTGACCCTTTTGTTCATAAAGTTCTTCAGGCAAACAATAGCTGTTTACTTACTGGTCCCTTAACCATTTGAAATTCAGTGTAAACAATGAGTAGAAACTTACCAGAGTTTCTTAGCAGGCTCACATACAATTGAAAAAGAAGAGTATGAATGATATATATCACTAACTGCGATATGCATCACTAACTGCTAACTGTGTGTAAGCAGTTTAAATGTTCATTACAAGAAGTATTTAAAATCAAAATGATAAGACTGACTTTAAATCAAAAAACACAATAAACTGAAAAACTTCCAAGATTACTAAATTTAGTTCAAAAACAACCTGAATGAGTGTTTTAAACATTTTCTTCTCATTTTGAGAATGACATAGAAGCTAAGTATAAACTGCTGAGAATTTAAAAATGAAAGACAGTAGAATCAAAAAATCAAACTTAGTTTAACTAAAAACAAGATTGTGCCTCTTGTCCTAATGGCAAAATATACAGCTTCACCTATAAAAAATTCTTGCAAAAAATGTTAAACCTGAATGTAATCAAACATTTACACTCAACTTTTATTTACAGAAACTGGAATATAGGGGATAGGTGAATAAGTAACGATGAGTAATAAGGAGGCAATCGGCTGAATCCACAATGTGGGACAATCTAAAAGAAATCAAACTGGTCCAAGTTCAATATCAAGGAGGGAAAGAAAGGAGGTGGGGAGATAGGATAACTGTTGTAGATTATAACAGTCTGAAGTGATACAGAACAATGCATACCTTAATTATAAGCTGGTTTGAGAATAAACTGTTCAAGACATATCTGAATATTGGTATTAGGTAGCATTAGGACATTTTTGTTAGTTTTTTTATTTGTGAGCACATTATTAGTATTATACAGGGCACTGTCTTTTAAGAGGTGAAATGTCATGATGGCCATAATCTACCTAAAGGTGCAGCAAAGGCGCACACACACGTACATGGGTGTATAATGCATGTTGTAGTAGTGGTAAGAAAAAAATAATAGATACGGGCCAAATGTCCTCTAATAATAAATCCCTCAGCAAGAGATTAACAGTCAGGATTCTTCTGTTAACCAGGCCAGGGAATGAAAAAAACAGGATTTTTAAGAAAATCTTTTTCTTTGGTTTAACTGAATCTGGATGAGGTAACTCCGAGGGCCGTGGTTCTGGTTTCCACAGTTATCTCCGGGTGTCAGCTGTGCATATGCAGAGCGGTTTAGGGGTCATTACGGACACAGATGCCACCTATTCATTTCCAGTGGGGCTCTACGGATTTACAAAGCAGAAGACGATCAGGACACAAACACAGGAGAGCATTTGTTCAGGGTGCCGGCCCTTGGTGAGGCACCACACAACGCCAAGTTCAGCTCTAGCCCTGAGTAGACTCTAAGATTGATCAGGAAAAGAGAAGCACACATAGGGGTTAAAAAAAAAAAAAAAAAAAAAAAAATCAAAGTTGATGAAACATTTTTCTCAATTTCAACTGTTGAAAGAAAAGGTCAAATTGAACGTAAATTCTACGATTAGGAATATAAGGAAAAATATCTACAACATATGATTTTACTTTAGAAGTACAAAACACAACCAAAGAACCAAACGCTGAGCATCAAGCAATATATATATATATATATATTTTTTGAGATAGAGTCTCGCTTTGTTGCCCGGGCTAGAGTGAGTGCCGTGGCATCAGCCTAGCTCACAGCAACCTCAAACTCCTGGGCTCAAGCGATCCTACTGCCTCAGCCTCCCGGATAGCTGGGACTACAGGCATGCACCACCATGCCCGGCTGATTTTTTCTATATATATTTTAGTTGGCCAGATAATTTCTTTCTATTTTTAGTAGAGACGGGGTCTCGCTCTTGCTCAGGCTGGTCTCGAACTCCTGACCTTGAGCGATCCACCCGCCTTGGCCTCCCAGAGTGCTAGGATTACAGGCGTGAGCCACCGCGCCCGGCCGAAATATTTTTTAATAAATCTGATTTTAAATGGGTCTAATGGCTTTTCCTGGATTTATTTATTTTTTAATCCACAGAATTTAAATCCAACTTAACTGACAAAAACCAGCCCACTGGTTTCAGAAGGCTTTCAATTACCTAAGTGAAACCCAACACTGAGTATATTATTAACCTAAATTTTTAGATAAAGTCAAAGGAACTGGGTTGATCTAGCTTAGAGAAAAGAGGAAAGGGGATTTGTTCATCTCCATTAAAGACAAGCAGAAATGCATCATTTTTTTAAAAGTGGGATTTAAAACAGCAATTACAGAAACTATCCATGTACTGAGATACTATGACGTATTACAAAGAAAAGGTGTGATGAAGGTGACATTCTGAAAAGGCTGGACATTTTTCGGGGACTACCTACTCTTTTCCAAAGAAGGAAGGTTAGACTTGAGATTTTTCGTGAGCCAAAAATATTTAAAACATTCTAGAGTATGACAACATCCAAACAAGGAGAAGGAAGATGGAAGAAAATTATAAAGTATAAAAAATAATTACAGCATAAAAAGCAGCGTTCCCCAACATTCTCTATCATATTTACAAATGCAAAGTCTGTGTCATCCACAACTGAAGAAAGTAATTCCACATCCACTTTTAAGAAACTGCTGTGGTTATGACCACAATGAATGAAATTAGACATTCAAGAAAGTTAGCCTTCCAAAATCTAAATCACTTGAAAACATAAAGAGTTTTCTAAACAACTCTTAGGCTGAAAAGCAAAGCTTAAAATAACAGAAACTAAGGATAATAAGAACATACATATCAATCCTAACAAACTAATTTACAAAGTTTACCAGAAAATAGAGACTAAATTAGTGACAAGCAATAAAAGATTTGAAAAAAGATGAGATTCCCCACTGATTATTAAATCATACTATCAAGTGATAATAACTAAAACAATATGGCACTGCCAGCCAAGCAGATGAAGGAGGATGGAGTCCTAAACCAGGATGGATATGTACATCCATATGCACACATGTGTATCTTTAGTTTTTAAATTTATTTTACTATTTTTTTACTCCAGCCAACACTGTAATATATACATATGTAATGTGTATATTATATATAAATATTTTTTAATATATCAACTAAAAAAGCAAATAATCTAGTTTGTACATATGTGGCTTGAAAGATGGATTATATAAGGAGACAGATATGAAAACAAAAGAGTTGACACCAGGGTAGAAGGCAGCAAAGTTGTCTGCAAACTCCTATCAAAAGACATACTATTACTTGACCCAGTGATCTCAAAAACCATCCCAAGGAACACAAGACATATGCATGTACACAGATTTTAATAAGGGCATTACTTATTATAGGAAAATATCCCCTCAAAACTGAAAACCTGCATTCCCATAAAATGTATTGATTTGGTTAGCACTGAAGCAAAGGGGCCTCTGATGTTGACTGAGTGAAATACCAATTCCGTAGGACACCTTTAACAACAGGTGGCTGATCACCAGCAGCAGGGAGGTGGATATGATTACATGGTTTTGTTCCTTCATGGGTATTTTAAAGTTATCATTTTATGAGCTCCCACAGGCCATGGAAAATACATGCTGACATATCCCTTTACACTGGTTGGGAAATTTTAAGCAAGGTTTACCTCAGGGAGACCAAGATTCAAGTCAAGAGGCCTTTTCAGACTTTCTTAACCAATGTTGAAAATGAAGTGACAGTGTGTACAGACAGGCCAACGAGCCAGATAGCTCTGCTCTGTAGCACTGCAGTGCCCAACCCCCGGGGCCGCAGGCAGGACTGGTCCATGGCCTGTTAGGAAACAGGCTCACATCATCGCCTGAGCTCCACACCATGCCCCTCAACCCACGACACCCCACCCACCACCCTCAGTCCGTGGAAAAACTGTCTTCCATGAAACTGGTCCCTGGTGCCAAAAAGGTTGGGGACCACCGCTCTAACAGATATGCACATGGCCATCATAACACTTACTCTTTCAGGGAGAAAACTAACCATAATTTGACTACACTATTTTAGCAGGAAAAAAAAAAAAAAAAAAAAAGAAGTATCTATTAAAAATAAAACTGAGCAGAAATTCCATGAATTTAAAATATCTATAAAATATCCTGGAACATAGTCTTCTGACATTTTGGGAAGCTAAAACTTATCTATACCATAATGTAATGCTCTAGAATGTTTTAAATACTTTTGGCTCACAAAAAATCTCAAGTCTAACCTTCCTTCTTTGGAAAAGAATAGACAGTCCCTGAAAAACGTCCAGCTGTTTCAGAATGTCACCTTCCTCACCCCTTTTCTTTGTAATACATCACAGTATCTCAGTACATAGTTTCTGTAATTGCTGTTTTAAATCCCCATTTAAAACAAACACATTCTCACATTATTTTCTGTTCTTGTAAGATAAGTTTCCTCAGTTATCACTATGAACATGTAGACTATAATCAAGCAACCAAGTAAGAAAGGTAGAAAATCATACAAGAAAACAGTCAAACTTAAAAAGAATTTTAAGTTCTTTACAATGCAACATGAAAATTATGGCATCAGAGGATCTGGTTAACACCTTACTTAAAGACACAAAACTTTCTCCTGTATACTCCACTATTAGGGTCATTTATTTGGTTTATAATGAGGAAACCTAAGTTAAATACTTTTCTCATACTTAAAGATTCCACAATCAAGCAACAAACTAAGATAAGGGTCTTGCAGTCTTCTTTTCCAGCTAACCATTTAATTGCTACATTTTATTTCAGCCTTTCTTAATTAATAGCAAGAAACATGCTATAATAATTGTGAAATAATGTGGTCCGTGGCTTTTCATGAGAGATCAGGACAGCTGTAGCATGGCCACCAAAACTAAGAAAAGACAAAGGTAGAACAAGGAAGGGGACTGAGAACCAATATCCTGCACAGGATATAGACAGATGTTTGAGGGCTGTTTCAGAGGAGCAGAAAGTATAATAATAAAAAGCAGCTTCAACACGTACTTGATTAAAATCTGGATCTTTTTCTCCATCTGGTTTTGCTTCTTCCTTGTCCTCCTCTGTTTCAGAACTACTCACATTCAGCTCTGGAGCAGAATCCTTCATCACCTGGATGCACCAGGACGACAGAGAGAAGTAGGTCAGCCCCCAGGAAGGCAAGCTATGGAGGGTGTGGGGGCTTTGACTGCAACCTTTATCAAGAGGGGGACACCTTTATCATGGTGGGAGTATAGACCAGAGAGTGGAGCAGGAATCAAGCTGCTCTTGGTTTTCTATGCTCTTTTAGCACGTTAGTTTTTTATCCTATGACTTATTCTTGCAGTATTTAATGTGCTCACCATAAATTTAAGAGGTCTCTGCAGAGGAGTTATTATTATCAGGCTTGTACAATGATGGTATTTTGCAGAAGTTCAAAGGTGCTCGACACCTTCTCGAGTGCACTGATTGTTAAGACTTTTCAAGTTCTCAAAATGTTCAGGTGGCAAGAACCACAGTGCTCTTTAAGAATTGAGAAAATGAAGGATGGAGCAAATGCTCTTGTGCAGGACACTATGAAATACTGCGGATACTATTTTATACTTGACACCAGTATATGGATGTACTAAAAGGTACAAAAGAATTAAGAAAATTCTAGGGGAAAATTTGAGATATTAATACTCATTAACTTCATTTTCTCAGCAAATTAGGAAATGAGGGCCTTAGTTCAACTTGTAAAGCAGAACCCCTAGACCTCTAAAGAATAATTTGTAAGTAACCATTCTAAAGCAATGTGTTTGGTAACTGGCACCAAATACCGTGTATTCTACTTTCTCTTTAATCCCCCAAACCCTGGAATCAAATTAATGAGATGAACAGAGATCTGGGTCAGAATCTATCCAAGAGCCATCTCCGATATAGTAAAAATGCTCTGCAATCCAATCCACAGCCAGTTTTAACACTCTGCTTCCCAAACATATCCCATCTGTCTATTTTACCTACTCCTTGCAGATCAACGCCAGAGGCTCTAAACCATCCTTTCTTATTCCTGTTATGCCCTCAGTAATCCCAAACACAACAGCCAGTGACTTTTTAAAGCCATAAATCAGATGATCATATCACCACCTTGCTTGAAAACTCTCCAGAGGTTTACAACCACACTTAGAATAAAACCCCAAACCCTTGGTAGGATGTATAAAACCTCACAGAATATGGGCCCTCCTCCCATATCACTATCCCTTCTTGGAATAAACCTCACTCTAGACCAGCACTGGACACTATGGTAGCCACTAGCCACATGTAGCTGTTTAAATTTAAATGAATTAAACTAAAGACTCGGCTCCACAGTCACGCTGCTACACATCAAGTGCTCCACAGCCACACATCACTAGTGGCCACTGCAGTGCAGCCCAGACACGGAACCTGTCCAACATCGCACTCAGTTCCACTGGACAGCACCATTCTAGACACAGTGATTTTCACTCTGTTGCTTAAGCACATTAGGCTTAGCCCTTTGGCTCTTCCCAGGCTGGAAACATGACAGTGAAGGCTCAGGTGGAAACAACTCCATCTCTCAGGTGCCCTTCCTCTCTACTCCCCATCTAACACCATAACCGCCGCTTCCGTTAGTCTCTCTCACTTCACCCTGCTAAATCCCTTCAAAACACCCGTCGCTGCGTGAAATCATCTTACGAATTTATGAGTTTATTCCTGCTCTTCCTCACTAGCTGCAGATAATCTTGAGAGCAGGCGCCTTCTGTCTTCATCACTGTATCCCCAGCACCAAGACCATTCCTGGCACACAGCTGACATTCAGTAAATACCTATGTATCAAATTCCTAACAGACTAAATTCACATACAATTACATAACTATTCATTTCTGTCTTTTCTTTTTCTTTTGTTTTTTGGAGATAGAGTCTTGCTCTGTAACCCCAGCTAGAGTGCAGTGGTGTCACTGTAGCTCACTGCACCCTCAAACCCCTGGGCTCAAGCGATCCTCCTGCCTCAGCCTCCCTAGTAGCTGGGACTACAGGCGTGTGCTATGACACCGGGCTGATTTTTCTATTTTTTGTAGAGACAGGGTCTCGCTCTTGCTTAGGCTGGTCTCAAACTCCTGACCTCGAGTGATTCTCTCACCTCAGCCTCCCAAAATGCTAGGATTACAGGCATGAGCCACCACGCCCGGCCTTCATTTTCGATTCTCCTCCGATTTCAATTCTGATGTCAAACAGCTCTGAAGAAACAAAAATGCAGTCCTAGGCAGTCCCTCAGTGAAAATACAACAGCAAGTCAAAAAGCCAGCTTGTTCATTACTAGTCACGGCCACAAGAGGGACCAGTACCTTTTTATTATCCACGACTTTGTGGACATAGATGGTGGCTTGAGTGTATTCGCGCAGGTCCCTCTGCTGCTGACACAGTAAGCCTTCTCTGCATTCTGGACAGAGTTCTAAAAAAGGGAAAACAGAAATGGCTGGGGAATGACTGTCAAAGAACCAAAGACCTAAAAATGTATATCAAAGTTACTAAAGAATATTCATGCAACTCTTTTGGACCACCACATGAGGTTTAATTTTAAGCAGAGACTATAATATTGACATACCCTTTCCTCTTAAAATGTCAACTTTTAACTATAGAAACCAAAAGCAATATGAAAACTTACGAGGCTCAGAAATATACTGTGTTTCTGAGGGGCTTACATCTTCTACTTCAATTCTCGTGATTTTAATTATATGATCCACAACAAAGAGCTTTTGTATCATTTGCCACTCACCGGGCCATATGAGAGCTATACTGTGCAAAAAAACACAACATGCCTTAAGAACACATGGAAATTAAGAGAACTAACATAATCCATTAGTCTCCTAAACCAAAATCAATACCAATATTTAACGCAAAGGAATTAAAGAGTAAAGATACATTATAAAGGAATTTAAGGGAAGAGATACATTATCAACAAGAAATAGGAGTTTTTCATACAAAGGAATGTTACAACAGCGTAAAACTAAATGGACTACAGTTACGTGAATCAATATGGTTAAATCTCAAAAAACATCAATTGAGTCAAATAAGTTAGTTGCAGAAGGATAAAGAGAGTATGATGCCACTTATATAAAAATTATATAAGAAACTACTATGTGTGTGTACTTTTTTTCTTTATAACTTCTCTTCCCTTTTTTCTCTCTTGGTAGTATCACATGTTATTTTTTTTTTAAAGAATATTTCCTGAGACTGATAACCTTCAAATACAGAACAGTGGTTACTGCAAGGGGAAGGGAGGAGAGGGAGAAAAGTATGAATGGAAGGAAGGATAGATACTGAGGGGTCTTTGATATTTGAATGGTTTAACCTTTAAGTTGACTAGTAATACATATTTGTTTATTATTATAGGTATTTTCCTAGATGTCTAGCATTTACAATAATAATGAGAGAGAGGAAGGGGCGGGGGGAGGAAAGAAAATGAAATGGGAGGAAGAGGGAGACAGAGAAAGGAGGGGGAGGGAAGACCGAGAAGAAAATATATATTAACTCTGAGCTCCCTTAAATGATGTTAAAGTAGTGAAATATGATTAATAAACTCCCTAACTCTAGCTTAATCCCATGGAAATTTTTATTTATGTGTTTCGATTTCTTTTTCCTAGTTTTCTATCGGTGTTGGAGGCATTCTACCTTCTCTTATACAGTTATTTAAAAATTATTTTACAAGGTAAAATGGCGACATCAGAGGTGAAATTCACAGATGAGCCCCTTTGGAAGCACTTGAAGAATGGAACAAAATTTTGGTTTCAAGACCCCAGAATTCCAGATGACCAGAGCACAGTGACTTTGCTCTGGTGCCACATTCCCATCCTACTCCTGTATTTTATGAAGCCTGGCAGCTGGAGAGAAAAACAAAAACACAAAACTACAACCAAGACCATGCTGATTATGTGATTCTGGAAGAGGTCACAGTGCTGGTACCAGCAGCTTGGGAGGAGAAAGGGTGACTGTGTTGTCTCCAGGAGAGACAAGGAAGGAATACAACAACAGAACGGCCTTGGGCAGCCTCTTGCCATTTCTAAGGAAGCAGTCTTTTTGTTTTCAAAAAAAAACAAAAAACAAAAAACAACACAAGTACACACTCTATTAAAGCATACGAAAGGAAAAAAACCCACAATTCAGCAAAGGACTAGATTCTTAAAATAGGCTATATATGTCAGATGAGAAAGCTCTGAAACATACTTTATTAATCATCAGAAACAGAGAAATCACATGAAGAGCAGAAACTCACAGTTTAGAATCTTCTTTGGTCATGGAAGCAAATGTAAACATGAGTCCCCCGTGGGGACACAGAAGTGCACTATTTCCAACTGATGACACGGGACTGCATCTTGTAGGCTTTCTACGAAAATGAGACAAGGACGGTAAATATACCTCATTGTTGCAAGGTAAAAGAGAAGACTTTTAAGATAATCATTTTAAAATTAGAGATAGATTTTAAAAGATTATTAGTAATTACATATGTGTCTTAGGATTATTCACTTAATAGAAAAGAAAGCTTGCAGCGTATGCTAGTAAAAGTAACCATGGAGGGTACCACAAACAGAAACCACCAATTCTTAAAAAAATAGTAGAGTCAATCCAAAAAAGAGGATGTAGAAAATTCTTGGTTTCTACCTAACAAATTTCCGCCACTCTTCTACAAAGAACTGCGACACGATGTAGAGGACATCCGTATCCTAGAATAAAATCACAAAAAGTATCTGTCATCACTTCCTGAACACAAGCTCTGTATGATAAATATACTGTGGCTTTCCTTATTCAGGTTTTATAAATATAGCCCTACCAAGAGTAATTCCCCATTTAGATAACTAAACAAATGAGAATGTGAGAAGTTCTGGGTTGTTCCGAAACAGCTCATCGGGACTTGGCAAGGACCTTAAAAAGGAAAGATGAATTCTTTCCCTTGTGGGAATCATTATACCTCTGGCCAGTTACTGAGACATGGTCTGTTTTTATCCTGGAACAGATTCGGAAGAGAAGTCTTTTGCTCGTTTGCGATCATCTTATGTAAGGCTTCATTTTCTTCCCCTTCTCTTTCTAAAATCTGAAAGGAAATGAAGCAATCAGCTGTCTCCTGCTGACAGCACACGGCTTGCCTCCTCCCTACACCCCCATCAAAAGTATGAATGTTAATTCCCCCGGGAAGTCGATCCGGGGAGGTGGTGCCACAGATGTCAGGACATTGTTCAGTACCTTGCACTGTGAACAGCATTCTTTGTAACTTGGAAACTCAGGAGCCTTTGGAAAGTACTGCTGCAGTTTGCTCCAAGCCTCTTTAGAAACAAGCCGCCTTTCATTTTCAGATATGCATAACTCCCCTGAGTTTAAAAAAAAATAATGATTTTTAAGAAATGGAAAAAAAGTAAATATTTCCTATTTCTTAAACTTAAGAAAAACCTATAGGTATGCTTTTCCTTCTTTGCTAAAGTGTTGTATTTCTAGTTCTCTTTTCTTGCTCTCAGTAACTTCTAAATTTTCTTTCTCCCTGCCCGGAAGGAAGTAGGAAAGAGGGCTTCCTGGTATCCTGGGATCTCTGAGCAGTGGCAGGAGCTACTTCACATCCTTTCATCTACTCCCATCCTCAAAGGTCACAGTTCCCTGCAGACTTCGTTGTCTCCCCTTTGACTGTTACTGAAATTATCCTGCATTAACATGATACTTCCAAGGTTGTGTCCAACACCCTCAGGTCTAATCTCGTAAGTCATCAATTCAAATTTAAGTAATAAACCAACCTCCTGTTCAATCTAAAAACCATCTCTAGTCAAGTTCCAATTTTTTTACTATTTGTGTTTGTTCTGAAGATCCCCTTGGATCTTCAAAAATCCCAGAAGACAACAAGAATAATACCAGTCACTGCCACCCTCCCTCTTATCAGAAGATCACAGGAAGGCCAAGATCACGGACAGCAACCTGCGATCTCGGCAGCCCCTCCTCAGTGCACTATTTCCTTACCCACATCTGGCTTTCCAGTGCTTTTCTCCCCCAGCTCTATTTGTGGTTATATTTTCTATTGTTTTGGCTGTTCCCAAGTAATAAATTAGTGAACTGCACTTCCCTACCTATACTGGTGATCAACTAGAGAAACATTTTTTAAATCTCCAAAGCCATACATTTGCTTCTGTGCCCACTGACACAAGGTACCTAAAGATTAAGAGTAATAAAGCCAGGGGCTTTCTAAATACATAGTATACTCTACATAATAAATAAAGTTAGAATCAGAGAGATGAGTATATCCAGATGGGTAACAAAGCTGGGATACCAACCCAGGTCTATCTCACTCAAACCCCACAATCTCTAATATGTCAAAATGCATCTTCTTAACTTCTACCCCTCACCTCTTACTTAACTTTGAATAGTCTCAACTAAAGATTATTTTGCTTTAATATACTTAAAGAAATTAGGTCAAAATGTAAAATTTTACTTTCTTTCTGAGAAAGCTTTGGATTTAAACTCCCCTGAAGCTATTAAAACTTACTCCAACATGCCCATCCTCAGACACAATCAGCAAATTTATTCCCACAAAAAGGAAAAGTTTAATTGGATTATCAAACCCTAATTTGTGGTTGCGTTATATTTTACAATGCAATCATAAAGAACATTAAGGTAGATTTTCATGACCTGATTTAGAAAGAACTCCAAGGCAATTATAATTTTTAAATGGTTTTCTTTTTTTTTCTTTCTTTCTTTCTTTTTTTTTTTTTTTTTGAGATAGAGTCTTGCTTTGCCCGGGCTACAGTGAGTGTCGTGGCGTCAGCATAGCTCACAGCAACCTCAAACGCCTGGGCTCAAGCAATCCTACCGCCTCAGCCTCCCAGGTAGCTGAGACTACAGGCATGCACCACCATGCCCAGCTAATTTTTCTATATATATTTTAGTTGGCCAGATAATTTCTTTTCTATTTTTTAGTAGAGACGGGGTCTCGCTCTTGCTCAGGCTGGTCTCGAACTCCTGACCTTGAGCGATCCACCCGCCTCGGCCTCCCAGAGTGCTAGGATTACAGGCGTGGGTGACCGCGCCCCGTCTTTTTTTTTTTTTTTAAGGATTATTCCTTTGTAGGTGTGTGGTATCACCCCATCTGGTTCAGTAAAGGAGTGAAAAATTTTTTAAAAACCCAATAATATAATACAAGCAATTGTATTATATTTACATATTAAAGCAATACACTTTAATATGTAAAACTGCAGAGGATTCTACAGACACCTTGGATGCACTGCTTCATTTTGATGTAGGGGTACTTTTACATAGTGACTAACTTTTACATGGGATGTGAATTACTCATATGATTAGAAAAGAACAACCCAGCCAGGCACGGTGGCTCACACCAGTAATCCTAGCACTTTGGGAGGCCTAGGCAGGAGGATCGCTTAAGGTCAGTAGTTCAAGACCAGACTGAGCAAGAGTGAGATCCCCATCTCTACAAAAAATAGAAAAATTAGCTGGGCATCATTGTGCATATCTGTAGTCCCAGCTACTAGGGAGGCTGAGGTAGGAGGACTGCTTGAGCCCAGGAGCTTGAAGTTACAGTGAGCTATGATGATGCCACTACACTCTAGCCCAGGCAATAGACCCATTAAAAAAGAAAAAAAAAAGTTAAAACTGTATTTACTCTCAGTGCCTCATGAAACATCATTAAATGACACTAAAAGAATTTTTTTAAAAAGATATAAAACCATAATGATCAAGGAGGAGAACTGAGAGGAACAACAGCAACAAAAATTTTAGAAGCTTAAAAGAAAAGTGGATGAGACACAGAACAATTAACTCTCAGTTGACCGAAGTCAAGAAGCAACCAGATTTACTCCACTGCAGAACTGGCCCCACAGACTCAAGAACTGGGGGCTCATGGAAGTGAAGGTTGTGTCAAAAAATGTTGGAGAAGGCGTTAAAAGTCTATTTAAGAGTCTATAGTTAGATTCTCTGTTCCCTCCTCTATAT
>CM052444.1:94804009-94819367 GCA_028533085.1 Varecia variegata | reverse complement strand
TACCATAGATCTTAACAACCTTAACATATGATTCTTCTTTTTTTTTTTTTTTTTGAGACAGAGTCTCACTTTGTTGCCCAGGCTAGAGTGAGTGCCGTGGCATCAGCCTGGCTCACAGCAACCTCAAACTCCTGGGCTCAAGAGATCCTACTGCCTCAGCCTCCCGAGTAGCTGGGACTACAGGCATGTGCCACCATGCTCGGCTAATTTTTTTTTTATATATATATTTTTAGCTGTCCAGATAATTTCTTTCTATTTTTAGTAGAGATGGGGTCTTGCTCTTGCTCAGGCTGGTCTCGAACTCCTGAGCTCAAACAATCCGCCCGCCTCGGCCTCCCAGAGTGCTAGGATTACAGGCGTGAGCCACCGCGCCCGGCCAACATATGATTCTTTTTCTTTCTTTATTAAGTCAACAACTTTCACCTTTTCACTTAAAGGAAGAACTTTAGGGCTTTTCCTTGGCATATCCCAATTGCAAACATCACTACTCTTGGGCTTTGTGGCCATAATATTAATTGAAATAAGGGTGACTTGAACACAAGCACTGCAACAGTCAATCTGATAAAAGGGCTACGAAGTGACCAACGGGCGTGTAGTCTTACAATGTGGATATGCTGGACAAATCACTTGCCAGAAAGGATGCAATAGGAGGGCAGGAGATTTCATCATGCTACTCAGAATGGCGTGCAATTTAAAACTTATGAATTGTTTATTTCTGGAATTTTCCATTTATTATTTTCAGACCATGGTTGACTGCAGGTAACTGAAACCAGGGAAATCAAAACTGCAGATATGGAGGTCTACTGTATTATAAAAACTTTACCTTGCCTGTTAACATTTCTCTTCCAGTATCTGCTTTCCCTACTTGTCTATAATGTGTCACTGTCAATCTGTAGCTGAGTATACTGGGAACGTGATCAAAAAAAGGAATCTTAAGTATCAGGAGATTAGAATAGTTATCCATGAGTTTTCCAGGTTAAACATCTAATGCATTTTTAATATACTTAATGTATACAAAGAATATTTACTAATCATTAAAAAACCTCAAGTTGAGAAATGGGCAAAGGAAGGAAATGATAATTGTTTCCTTTCTCTCTGTCACACATACAAACACAAATAGCTTCTTAAACATGAGAAGACAGTCTACCTCAATGATAATTTGCAAAATGTAAGCCTCAATATTGTTTGTTTTCCTATATCAGATGGATAAAAAAATGACGTGAATGATATAGTCTTTATGTTGACAAAACCATGCAAAAATGAGCCCCCTCAAGTGCACGTACCAGGGGTGGGGAACCTGCAGCCTTAAGGCCACATGGGGGCTTCCAGGTCCTTAAGTGTGTCCTTTTGACTGAATCCAAATTTTACAGACATACTTTTATTAAAAGGGGTGCAGCACCAGCCTGAGCAAGAGTGAGACCCCATCTCTACTAAAAATAGGAAAAAAATTAGCCAGGTGTGGTGGTGTGCGCCTCCTACTACTGTGTCCCAGCTACCTGGGAGGCTGGGACAGGAGGATCGCTTGAGCCCAGGAGTTTGAGGACGCTGTGACCTAGGCTGACACCATGGCACTCCAGCCCAGGCGACAGAGCGAGACTCTATCTCAAAAAAGGGGGGTGCAGCAGAGAAAGATGAAGCTTTTCTTGCCTCTTTTGGTGCTTAAAAAAGAACAATCTTGAAATCAGAAGGCCACAGGTTCCCTGTACCAGTATGTGCCAGTATGTGATAATTATAAAAGTGTATTCTCTGATCCAGCAATTTCTAGAATTTCTCAGAAATAGTCTGAAAATCACACAAGGATGCTCACTGCATCTGTGCTTATACAGTAATTGTAAAAAGTTGAAATAGAATCAGTTAAACAAATGTATAATATATTAATATCCACACAATGAAACGCAGCCACTAAATAAAAAGAGCTGTATGCTTTGACAGGGAGAGATGAACTGTGCCTTTATGAGCTCCATTATAAAAAGCCACTATTTACAGTGATTGTATCTGCTGGGAGGGCTTTGCAGTTCTGCTTTGTTATGTTTGTGCTGCTTCAAGCTTTTAAAAATCTCCGAATGGGGGAAGGAGAAAAAGAGAAGCACATTATCCTGGAAGCAACATGAAAAATATTTTTAAGCTAGGCCAATATTGAGGCATTTTCTATTATGGCATCCAGCTTTACTTAAAAGGAAGGGACACTGACATATAAAAAGGCTCAAAAGAGCAGCAAATAAATATTTAACACTGGGTCACGTGACACCACTAAAATTACAGTACTGTTTTTCAAATGACAGGACAATAAAATTGAAATTAATGTTAAGTTCATGAATTATACAGCACAAAATATTTTAATCAAAAGTGAAAAACTTTTAAAATTTGAAAATGTTAAAAACCACCATTCAAGGAACTTAAAACTAATAGTGACTTTGGTGTTTTTTCTCAAAAAGTTAAGGTATGATATGGGAAGAACCATACTAAATAAAATAAATCTGATATAAAATGATACAAATGATATAAAATGCTTGAATGCATAAAACAGAATATTTCAATAAAAAGGTTAAGAACATTAAAATGATAAAAATATACATGTATATAAATATTAATATTTAAAAATAAAATTAGGCTAGGCGCAATGGTTCATGCCTATAGTCCCAACTTTGAGAGGACTGCTTGAGGCCAGGAGTTCAAGACCAGCCTGATCAACATACTGAGACCTGTCACTACAAAAAATTAAAAAATATATTAAATTAAAATTAAAATATGAAAATTAAGTGAAGTAAGTGCTTATAGATCGCTAATAAAGGATCACTGCTTATGGGTAACTAATCTCTAAATTAGTAAATCTGTGCAAACCATCAGTCTCCATTTTAAATCTAAAAATAATTTCAGTCTTACTGACTATAAAATTAAATTTATTGCTTGATTTACAATAACATAATTTCCTATGTGAAAGCATAGCTTTGGATAACTCAGGAAACTCAAAAGAATTTAGAAGCAAAAGGCTATAAAGCTGCCCTCTCTCTCCTTGATGAAAAATGCACAAGTACAAGGTCATACGCTTGACGAAGACAGCCTTTATGTGTGGCAGATAATCTAAAACCTAAATGTACTGAGCTTACAATATACTATGCAATTTGCAGTAGACTTAACCTTTCTTTAAACTTTTAGCCTAGAGCAGAATTAATATTAACCTTGCATGTGATTAACTAGAGAGAGTTGGAGCCCAAAGCAAGATAGGTTATAAAGGAAAATTCCACATGTGAGTTGCTACGTCCTTGCTGAATTTCCATAGCTTAAAAATCTTTTATTTGCCCTGAGATATTTTCGAGAGCTTTCGGTTTAATAAAAGTTGTCTTCAAAATTACATGGATGGGTATTAAACCAATTTTACTAAAAGTGGATGTTCATAATTTCACAGTGACTTACATACAGGTTTAAAACATCACCTTTATTTAAGGTGTTGCCATTCATTTTTCCGTTGCTTTGGTCTGCATCACCATCGTGCTCGTCTAGCTGTTCGAGAGCTAGCTGGCGCCAACTCCGCAAAGAGGATTTCCCCACCCAAAATCCGTCAATGCTGTGGAACAGAGAGAATGTTAAATCCTACAGGTAATGTTTCCTAATGTTCTCTTCCCTTCTTTCTTTGTGAAGGCCACAACTAAAATGAATTACAAACACTCAAAATCAGCTATAGTGCACATATTTTTTTTAAACCTACTTTCTCATTTTGGCCCTTTTCATTCCTCACTATAGAATTACAGGTATATAATATTACATTTTGTTTCTATTCTAAATCTAATCCTGCTTTTCCTACCCCTCATTTACGTTCATGCCAATCACACCAATCAAATGGCCACTTGCCTTCACTTGATTATTATTCACAATTACGTACGGCTGTGCCTTTAGGTAGGCATTCAGACACTCATACATACACATGTACAAGTGTGTCTCATACATGTCTAAATAAATACACATTTAGTGAACTAGATTAATCTTTGTTTGGGAAATAAAAACCTTAAATTGAACCCAGACACAATAAATCTCTCTTTTAACTGTCTTCTTCTATTGGTTCCTAGATCCAGAGGTAGGAACTCTATGGAATGGAGTTCAACGTACCCCAAATACCCTAAACATTTCTGATAAGAAATGGCACGCAGGGGAGCATGCTTCACACACTTACTTCCACCTCACTAAGGGGACATCCGCAGGCCTCCAGGATGTTTTTCCTTATAACGTAAGCGTTATACTAGTCCATACCAGAGCACAGGCTAACACTCTGCCTCAGTTTGGTCAGGCCTCACACCCACATTTCTGTTTCTTCCTCTCTAATGGATGGAATACAGTTGCAAAGTCTGTCTGAGTTTTCTTCATCTTTGTCACAGGGCAATCACTGCGAAATGTACTTTGGCTCTGGCTCTGCCATCTACTTCTTCACCCTTCTTCTAAAAATCCTAACTTCTTATTTTCGATAAATAATAAGCTGCTTGGTTATTACCTCTTGAAAATGCCTAGTAAACAAGGTACACTGTGCAACATACCCCTTTACGGTTGCTTTCAGTAGGTTATTAACAGTTTTATAATCTTCATTTAGCTGGTTCTTCAGACGTAACACACGACAACGTTCTACTACACATTCCTTACACAGGGCTTTCACTAAAGGCAAGGAAGAGTGAAGGGAGATAGAGTTAATTCACACACAGACTTTCTGTTGGAAAATGTTTCAGCACTTCACAAACACATACAACATCTAAACCGAAGTAAAAAATTTCGACAATATGCCAAATTGGTTTATACCCTAAATTATTTTAGTGATATGGATGCCAAGACAGTAATATTGTTATCTACATAAAGAACAATGATGTAGGGATGCTTCTTGAGGCCAGGAATTCAAGTTTAAGACCATCCTGGGCAACACAGCACAGTGTTAGAAGTCCCTGAAGCACAGGCACAAAACTTGCCTGTGCTTATCAACCAGGTAAGAGTTCAAGTACCTTGAAGAGTATTATATAAACTAACCAATTACTATCAGATGGTATTTTCGAAAGGGTCCTATTTTGTCTGCTTTGAGAGGGGTAAAACAAACAAACAAACAAAAAACCAACCAACCCTCTATAAATAGCACCAGTTGCTTAATTTCTACTTTATTTAGCAAATCCTTTTTGCAAAGCGTTAAGAACATTTGGTCTAGCACGGTTTGGCTCAAATCATCGTAAGCCCCACTCAAAAAGACCCTAAGATGAAGACTTAACGCACTGCTCTTTTTTTTAAGATCTCGAATTACCAGTTAGTCTTGGACCTCCTCCATATCTACTATAGAAAATGTCAGCTGCATATTCAGATATTCTCTTCATAATTGAAATTTTATCTGGATGAAGCTTGTCGTGGGAACACAGGCAAGCATGATTATCAATAGGCTTGGTAGGTGTCGATTCATCCAACCACTTTTGCAGCCACTCAAGAGAGACAAACTCATAGGGCTCTGAGGAAGAAAGCATCAAAAAGAGTCTATGTATTTTTACAGTTTTTTGACTAAGTGATACATTCATTTTCCTCAAAAGACAATGCAAACTCTGTCCAAAGTTAGCAGAATCAGAAGGATCATTGTTCGGGAAAGATGTTTGATGAGTATGACACAAAGCTCCATTTAACTACCACTCCTCTGAGCTCAAGGAACTGTGCAGTGCAATGCTGGGGCTGCCCAGTACCCTACGAGATCGGCCGGTATTATTAACCACATTCTACAAGAGGCTTCCACAGAGAGCAGTGTCTTGCTTGATAGCACAGCAGAGCTTTGATCAGGACACCCGTGTTTGTGGACTACAAGTCATGCTCCACACTGGCTTGCAAATCACACAACCTTATGGCCTACTAGGTTTTTTTCATAAGTTATTTTCATCAATGTTTTTCACAAATATGTGATATACATCTGAAAATTAAAATGAGAAGCCAGACTGAGCTCAAAATTAAAAATTAACCTAGTCAGCTATAACCACACTTTATAAGCCCATTTCAACCACTGGACTTTTCTTCTTCCAAGATGACACAGATGTTGATTTTGAAAAGGTACTTAATTCCCCCACCCAAATCCATGCCATGATCTATTCATTACATTACTATTTATTTCAAGAAAGTAGCCTATTTTAAACAAGTTGCAGGATGAAGTACACTAGAAGTGAATTATTATCAATTTTGAAGTTGCAAAAATTAAAAGATAAAACCAAACACCTCAAAATGAGTTTTACTTGGAGAGAGGGAGTCCCAGATTTCCTTAAAAGCCAAAATTAAAGATAAAGGGCCAGCTTTGATTACTTACAAAGATCTCCAGTGAGTCCCAGCATAAAACATAGAAGAAAACATACAGAGGTTGAATTTATATGTTTGTATTAATATACTCCTTTGGATGAGATCTGAGGGATAGACACTTCAATGCAAAGCCCATTTTGACCAATTTTATACTCCCCAGAGAGTTACACATCTAGAAAACTAACTCCCATTTTAATTTTAGCATAAACATTTCAATTTTTACAAAAACAAAATTTGGCACTGTACATCATCATCTGAGAGCCTTCTGACTAGTCAGCTCTAATGCGGCTACAGAGGAAGAGCACAGGACTGCAAGTTGAGAGCAAGGTCTAATCCAAGTTCTGCCACCAAGAAACTGAACTTGAGCAAGTCACTTAAACTCTCTATGCTTCAGGTCTTTTATTTGTAAAATGAAGGTAATAATACCTGCCTTCTACCTACCTCACAGGGATGTTGTTGAGTGTAAAAGATAAGAAATGTGAAGCATTTTGAGCTTTTTGGAAGAAAAGAGATATAGAAAAGTTAATTATACATTCACATAATATATAAAAGAGGAGACCTTAAGATGCAGTATAGGTAACATAGTTGTGGCATTTTACAACATATCATGGTATGGTTAATTACATTCAAAGTACCTCTCAATTTTATTTGCCATTTATCAAGTTTAAACTGCCAGGGATAGAGTACACTGGGTGTCGAAAGAATGCAAAGATATTTTGCTCCCTATCCAAGAGCAAAATAAAAAGTTTTAGCATATCTGATCTTTTCCCAAATATAGTCAGATAGTTTAAAATTTTGAGTAACCTTGAAGGCTATCAAAGGAAAAAAGAAAAAAACAACAGGACTGTGTAAAGAGCAACATTCAAGAATCATTCACTAGGTGTTCTAGTTTCCCCAGCAGCTGGGGAGGGGTGAATAGCAGGCAATACCTGCTATTATTGCTAACTGGAAGAATAAACATAAGAATCCTGACCCTAACAATGAAAGGAATCTAGGAAAACTAAAAATACACAAAGCACTCCTAGCCAGGGGATACATGCAGGAATTCAAGGCCTAGGGTGACTGTTACCCTGAGCTGTCCACCAACAATGTGACTCAAAGGCAATCAGTTCAAGACATTTTCCAATCCCACAGGAAACCTGCAAGTGAAGCTTGTTGCTTTGGTTTTTGAAAAGTTCAATGTGAATTTAATGTAAGATACGAAGAGTAGAAAAACCATGTATGATTTTTATAGTAAGAAGAGGAAGGAAGAGAGCAGAGACTGGGCCCATAATTCTAATTTAACACCATATTTACTATTAACTCAGCCAGATTTCATGTTAGTGTGCTGTGGGAGCCATGGAAGGAAGAGCGACTGTGGTCACAGAGGTCTTTCTTTCCATTTTCAATCTCTATCACTACAAAGAGTTGCATCGATCTCTGCCAAGAGCATCCCTGAGAACAGGGGTCTATCGCAAGTCTTACAGTTAAAGCAGATTGTGCTAGAATTCGTGATTCAGTAAACTACCTAAGCATTGCCTTCGAAAGGCACAGATAATCAATAACCAAATGGGAGTGAGGCCTCTACCTCACTATCAAGTTGGCGACATAGACTATATGGAATTTCAGCGTTTGATGAACCAGGAAAGCAATTGTTAAAATATTTACCAAAGGGAAATATGCATTTTGGTTCAAAATTATTTCTAATTTTTAAAAAATGCCTGGATTTTGAAAACAACAAATTTTCTATTGGAGAGTTATAAAGTCTAGAACAATCACAGCATAAAATATATTTGAAACACAGTATCTAGAGATATTGTGTTATTAGAGATAATTTAGGCATATTTCAATTTAAATTAAAAGGGCCAAAGGATGTTCTCCTGAGGCTTAGATTTTAGGATAAGTGATCTTTTGAAAAATATGTTCACAAAGATAAGATTTAGAAAATGCAAGTCTTAACAAAAGACTTCCATTGCCAGCACAAAACCATGGTCATTAACTGAGATTTTATATCCTCTTAAGAAAACATGGAATTTCCGCTACGTAAATTTACTGTAAATGGGAAAAAATTATAAAGCTAATAATTGGTAAAAGTATAAATAACATAGAACATAAGTACAGGTTCTTATATACTGAATGAAAACAGCCAAGGGAAGCACAGTGTTAACTCGACATATAACATCTTTGAACTATATAGTTCTAAGGAGTGGTTCAAAATAGAATTTCTCTTTAGACCCAGTAAGTCCCTTTCTCTTGTCCAGTGAATACAGGAAACTGTGAATAAAGTTCAGAAAATAGATTTCTAGGTCCCAACTCCTTTGAACAAAGACCTATAAATTTAGAGAATCGAGTCATGGGTTCATTTTCAAACCATTTCCAGTTAAACTAAGGTCAGTCTAATTCTTTAGGATAATCCCAACCCTTTCACAGAGTTAAAGAAGCAGGTTACAACGAAGGGTCAGAATCAAATTAAGATGCAGTTTTGAAAGAACTTCTGACATCTATTCTTACAGATGTAGGGATTTATATTCATCTTTTGTTTAAAGTTATACCAGTAAAGGAAAACTAAGATGTTAAAAAGACAAAACCACAAGTACAATTATGCTTGAGTATTTATTTTCTAAAGTTAGGATTAAATTGTTTATCTTCTGTAAACAGAAGTTAGGTTTGGGGAATTCATGTCTGTGAAATGACAAAGATAATTTATTATAAATGGCACTATCAGCCTTAATAAAGTTGGTTTTTTTTTTTGAGACACTAGGTAAACTTGAATAACACATTCAGTAATGGGATGAGCTGGATTATGTGGGATAATTCTAAGAAATCACGGGTCAGCAGAAAGCTTTTCTACACTTAACATAATATTTTATATTAAACTTCCAGTTCATCAAATAGTATCAAAAATTATATTCATATAAAAGAATGCCTGTTAATACTGTTAGGGCACAAAGCATTCAAAGAAACAGAATAAGCAAGTTGCTCCCATTGTAATCCAATCAGATTTTTCTTTAGAAACAAGTTAAAATCTCACAAAATAGAAATATCTACAAAAATCATGAATGCAGAGTGCTGACCTTAAATCTCATAATTAACAGCCTCTCCTTTTTTAAAAAAGTACACGATAATGAAAATTATATGGAATGCTACACATCAAGGTATCGCTGGTTTACATAGTAATTTTAGAGTCATATAAGCTACTGGCTTTAGTGAGTTATAAGAAAAGAGAGGAGAAAGTTTGTGCATATACATTTGTGAACATAAAAAAACAAGGCACTTAATGGCAACAGCGCTGTCCCAAAATATCTTACAGACCAGCTCCAGCAGGTAACCTTTGGTACAGCTCCTTAACCTCTTCATGTTTTGCTTTTCCTTTATCCACACTTTGCTTACGCATCTCAGCCATTTCAATACACCACTCCTCAAATTTTGAATTATCTCGATCTACCAGCGCTTGAAGAAAGGCTATTCAAAACAGAAAGACAAATAAAAGCTTTATTCTGGTTTTCAAAAACAGAGAACAATGCGGATCACTAGATTATATTAAATGCTGGCTAAAACTTTGGTAGCAACTTCCTATCGTGGTCTCCCCTTCTGCTAGAGACCTCCAACATGAAAGCCGAAATAAAACTGAAGACAGCCACTGGAATGATTCCACGATGATCCCCCACCCCAACCTCCAGTTCTCCATGACATCATCGGCCTCCCAGAACAATCAAAGGGCTCAAAAAACACCACTTCAAACTAGATGATGCCACAGAGCATAGAACAGTACTAAGTAAAACCACAAAGGCTGCCTTCAGGCCAGCAGCAACTCTTCCTCTTTTTCTTTAAGTTCTAGAAAGTCTATAAACACTTGACTAAAACTCACAAGTGCTCTATAAACTGAACAAAATAAAACCAAAATTACGCTTTAAATACATGTCTTGATTACTTTTGCGATTTTTAAAAATTGCTTTTGTTTTTCTTTAAGGGAGGGTCAGTGGACTAATTCTGTCCAAGACTCCTTTATTTCAAAATCTCATTACTGTAAAGCAAATTTGTGATTAATAGTTACTCTTACCCACATTTACCATATGGAATCAACCTATCGTAATAAATAAAAGCAATCTGTTGCTTGTCACTAATCTTTGAGGATGGTACTCTAAAACATTTGCCCAATACAGCCCTGGAAAATTGCTTACCTGGAACTTGAACAGCTGTGTTGGGCTTTTCTTGAGTTTGCAGTCTATAAACCAACATGTACGCATTGCGAGAGCAATGGGTTCCTTTGCCACACTTGGGTTTACGTGTTTGGGACTTAGAAGGCTCTGCTGAGGTAGAGAAATCAAAAGATGACTTAACTAGAATGCCTACAGTTTGTTCATTCTTGTGGGGTGGGAGGGTCACAGAAAACAATTTCCAAAATACACACCCAAGATACCTTAACATGGATCAAAAACATTAAAAGGCCACATACATTTAGTGGGCTCTTTATATTTTTGAATATTTAAAAAAGTTTACTACCCATCCCCCCACATAAAAAGAAAATACTATTTTTCCTGAGAACCTGGAGCATAACTACTGCTATGAGTTAGTTTTAATGTTAGTCTTAACTTATAAAAATTAACTCAGGCTGATGTAATTACGGAGGGGAACACAGGGCTTTAAATCTCTTGGTAATGTTTTTATTCTTTATCTGAGTGCTTGGAACACAAGTACTTATTTTAGTAATGCTTTTTAATATAAAAAGAGTACATATAAAATGTATATGTACAACCTGAAAAATAAAAAAAATTACATCAGTAAATCATTTTAGTAAAGAGAAGCTCTTTTATTTAGTCAAAAAATAATAAACCCAGACTTAATTCCCTAAAGAAATAAAACACCATATTTTGAAAAATGGAATGAAATGCTTATAAGCAGAAAGATTAGTCACTAATCTCAATGAACTCGTAGCAAGTGGAAAACATTAAGTTTGAGAGGATGAGTATGTCACATGAAAGTGATCTTCAAATTGTGTTTCAGTATCCCAGGGTAACTTCCCAAGGAGTAAGAGGTCATGAGCAGATCTGAGGAAATCCAATTACCAGATCCCAAATTCACTATATACTTTGCTAAAACTGATTTGCCTCAAAATTGAGGTTCCATGGTGGTTTCTACCTCTCCTTTCTCAATCATCTATCTCCCACTTCACAAAAATAGATATATCCCCTCACCCAGGACAACAAAGG
This sequence comes from Varecia variegata, assembly GCA_028533085.1. Lineage (NCBI taxonomy): Eukaryota > Metazoa > Chordata > Mammalia > Primates > Lemuridae > Varecia > Varecia variegata. The sequence continues at coordinate 94,807,887 of CM052444.1, read as the reverse complement.
ATCTCACCCATTTCACTGAAAGACATATTTATTTATTTTATTTATTTACTTTTTTTGAGACAGATTCTCACTCTGTTGCCTGGGCTAGAGTGACGTGGCGTCAGCTTAGCTCACAGCAACCTCAAACTCCTGGGCTTAAGCAATCCTTCTGCTTCAGCCTCCCAAATAGCTGGGACTACAGGCATCAGCCACCATGCCTGGTTAATTTTTTCTGTATATTTCTTAGTTGTCCAGCTAATTTTCTTTCTATTTTTAGTAGAGACGGGGTCTCGCTCTTGCTCAGGCTGGTCTCGAACTCCTGAGCCCAAACGATCCACCTGCCTTGGCCTCCCAGAGTGCTAGGATTACAGGTGTGAGCCACCGCGCCCAGCCTGAAAGACATATTTAAAGATTTACTTTCCTTAATAAAATTTGTAACAATTTATATTACTTTATAAATTACTACAACTTACACTTTTATGAGTCTGATGAATTATGTAGTAACATTCATAATTTCAAAAACAACACCCTATCTAGAACTTTTTCACTATTTGGAGGTTTATGGTCACAAAAAACTTAGCATATTCCATTAGAATAGAATTCTAAAGGGAAGTGTTAAAAAGTCCTACTAAAAAAAGAACTGTTCATGTATCTTTGAGAAGGATGATAGTGGCTATCAAATCTCTATGGTATTTAATTTCATTTGGATACTCTTAAAAGAGTGATGTTGCAGTTTAAGTGTCAATATTTATAATTTGTCATAAAATACATTATTTGGAGCTACGTTGGATTTTAAAATGTAGGAAGAAAAACAAAAGTTGTTCAGCATTCTTAAAGCTAATACTTGAGCAAAAAGGTCTGAAGACCATTGTACTCTCATAGGAAATTAATCATTAGCCATGTTCAGGGAAGATGGGATTACTCATTCATTTCTAACTGAAGAGTATTCAAGATTTAAAATGTTCATTACTTTGTATAAGATGGAATATAAAATGATTCATAAAAGTTCAGGATAGAATACAGCAATGATCTCTAATGGAATTTAATAAACAAATATTTTCTATTTTTGATTTAAAAAACAGATGAAAACTATGATACATGTATTACATATAATAATGAAAGTTATTAAAACATTGGAATGGGAAACTGATGGACGTGAAGTCTCTTTTTCTTGAAATGTTTTAAAATTTAGGACTACCAATATATAGAAGGTAGACAGGACAGCCTTAACGTTTTTCATCCTACAATTCTCTGACTAAAATGAAGACAAATCAAATAAACCTCAGTAGAGAACAGTTAAATAGTCTACAGCCATACTACCCAGAACATGCCTGATCTCTTCTGATCTCAGAAGCTACGCCGCGTTAGGGGCCTAGTTAGTACTTCGATGGGAGAACAGTCAAATAAAACCAAGACATAATTATTCACAATTTAAAGCTACATCTCAACTTTGTTCCCAGTAAGAATGCCACAATAAAAACATACACCGTATATACAAATGTTAAGAATTTGAGTATTACTTAGGAAAACTGGGAGCAAGACTGTTTAGTCTGTAAACATGTAAATGTGATTTAAAAATAGAAAATACTTCTCCAAACTGTAAGAATGTAGCTGCCACGAGTATCTGCCGCGATGACTCATGTGTCCCGACAGCCAACCCCAACTGCCATGCTCCTCCCTGTTGGACACCTTAGAAAAGTGGCTCTGATCTATGAAGCAAGAACAGCGGCAGGAAATGCACACCTACTCCCTTTCCTCTTCTCCCATTCAGAGGACACAGTCTGAACCTCACTCAAAATGACAGACATGGAAGATAGTGATAAACAGCTTAGGTGAGACGGCTCCAACTGGAGGAACTGTCTGCTACTCTGGAAAACAAATGGGTACTTGGGCCCAAGACAACTGAGGTGACAAGAGGTACATACTGGGATACTATTTCAAGAAGTCCTATCTATCTATGCCAGACCTCACCGAGCAGCTCGTTCCCCACAGAGGCACTACCCCACACTCCAGGAATACCTGAGATTCTTACAGGAGGAGGAGCAAAGTTCCCCTGCTAGAGTTAGTTCTCAGACATAAATTTCCTGACCCGAGGAGAACTACAAATCCCACCACATTAAACCTACTATTCATCACTTTTAGCATAATACTTACCATACTCCCCTGCCCCCTGAAATAAACCTTTTAATTGAAAACTAATTTTTTGCCTTCAGGCTTTACTGAAAGCATGACATTATGAAAACCATCTCTGGAGCAAAATAATTTAAAATTTTTTAAACTAGATTTTTAAAAAGCAGGCATTGGCTGGGTGAAGTGGCTCATGCCAATAACCCCAGGGTTTTGGGAAGCCGATGAAGGAGGATCAATCAAGGCTGGGAGTTCAAGACCAGTCTGGGCAATGTAGCAAGACTCTGTTTCTACCAAAAATAAAAGAAATTAATCAGGCGTGGTGGTGTGCCCTGTAGTCCCAGCTACTTAGGAAGCTAAGGTGAAAAGATCGCTTGAGCCCAGGAGTTCAAGGCTACAGTAAGCTGTGATATGATCGGACCATTGCACTCCAGTCTAGGTGATAGAACTGAGATTCTGTCTCTTTTTAAAACAAAAGAAAACAAAATAGCAGGCCCTGCTAATAAAAGATGTTTAATGTGTTTAAGAAATGTTAATATCCTTGATAGTCCATAACAATCTTGGACCATAATAGTTTATCACAAGTATTTCTGGGAAAAAATTTATATTTTAAAAGGGCACTCACAACTTAAAGGTTTTACCTAGATCTTCCTCAATCCCTAGTTGCAATTTCTTCCCCTCCATCTTTTCTATGTCTTCATCATTAAACTTATACCATTCACCAGACTGTGGATCTTTCACATGGGCGATGTAGTGGCCAGAGTAAGCACTCACTCCCCTGTGTATGAGGACTGCACTGAGTTCATACACATAGGACCCACCTGCAGAAGGAGAAAGGGAGAAAGTAAAAGAAACTTTGGATACCCATATTTCTTTTTATATCCTGAGCCTCAATTGTAATCACTATTATTCTTTACATATATGGTAATAGAACTCAGAACATAGCACCTAAAATTAAAAAATATTTAGTCTTAAAAAATAAAGTAGATGACATTCCCTTAACCAGCACACTGCATTAACTCTCCATTCCTTCTGCAAAACATGCTGATGAAAAACTATGGAATCTGGGCACTCAGGGTTGGTAAACTACGCTGTAGCATACTGTGCCCTTCCATGCAAACTAGCTGAGCCATGTGCTTGCCAAGAATCAGCCGTTCATATTCTCCAATGTACTACGAAAATTAATTAAAAGCTATACAAATCAGTAAGATATAAGTATAAAACGAAAAAGCTATTGTTCATAGAAAAAAGATAAAATGTTTAAGAAAAAATTGAGCCAAGTCATTGAAAAATTTATTTTCAAAATAGTTGTAGGCATTGGTCAAAGGGTACAAACTTTCAGTTATAAGATGAAGCCTGGCAACATACAAGACTCCGTGTCTACAAAAAAACCAAAAAAAAAGTAGAAAGATTACAGGCATGGTGTTATGTGCCTGTATCTCAGCTACTCAGGAGGCTAAGGCAGGAGGATCCCTTGAGCCCAGGAATTCTAGGCTGCAGTGAGCTATGATTGCACCACTGCACTACAACCTAGGCAACAGAGCAAGGCCCTATCTCAAAAAAAATTAAAAAATATACATATATGAATAATTTCTGCATATTACCATGCTAATATACAGCATGGTCAGATGACACGTGAATTTACAATCATGGTAATCACTTCACAATATATATGTATCATCACATTATACACCTTAAGATCAAGCAATTTTGTCAATTATACAATAAAGCTAGGGAAAAAATTAAAATAAAAATAGCTGTAGGCAAGACAA
>CM052444.1:94758188-94803509 GCA_028533085.1 Varecia variegata | reverse complement strand
ACAAAACAAAAAAATAAAAATGAAAACAACTTGACCAATTTAAGAGCAGTTTTGTCAGCTTTATGTCAAAGCCAGGTTGGAAAATAACTTACTAAAGAAATAAAAATAGAACTCATCCATTGTGGGGACAAAGATCTAAATGAGGTTTTGTTCTGGTGCCTACAACTCACTTCTAATGGGAAAGGATTACTACAAGGGAGTTAAAATGCTGAGAGAAAAAAAAAGCACTTTTACACAAAAAGTAAGGTTCCTCTTCTATCAAGAGAACATATAAAGAAACAAAAAGAAAACCATTCAGAGACTGAGAAAAGTAACCTATAATCTTTCCTTGGAATAGTAGCAAAAATATATTAATACTAGGAAGAGTCTTTTAAAAGAAAATTACAGGGAGCAGCACTGGAATACAAGGCCTTTGGGAAAGCTATAGAAAAAGTATCAACAACTAGGGTGAAAATGTACATCTGAAGCAAAATAAGTTGGTCACTTATTTTGTCAATTCTTTCAAATCTTCTTTTCAAAGGTGTGTGCTATCAAGTCTTACTTGTTCACTGTCTCCTTTTGAACAGGAAGGTGCTAAGAATTTTTCACCTGATTTGGATGGGGAGACAGACACTCCTATGGGTCAAACACATCATTCTCTCAGAAAACAGTTCCAGTGGAATTGTTCGTATTCTCATCTTCTGTTACTGACAGCAAAATAATTCAGACAATGAACAAAAAGTAGGCTCTCTGTGTCGTCACCCCTAACCCTCCTACACAAAAAAATCAGGCACACTCGACTGGTTCTAAAGCTGCCTTAAAAAGCAAACACAAATATAATATTACAATAAGACTTTCAAAAGCTAATGGGAGAAGCTGGGAGCAATCTGTATTATTAGACCACAGAACAATGACATCGTTCTTTTTAAATTAATTTCCTAACTTAATTGCTGGCTAGGCGTTATTGAGTAAGTCTTCTATCAGCTAGAATAAATACCATCATGGTGTAAGTGAGAGGAAGCTGTGACTAAGCACCACCCCAAGCAGAACTCATGGCCTCTGGTCCCCATGGCCACACTGTGGGTGGGGACCAAAAAGCCAGTGGTGGTGCTCTGCATTAAAGGGGGCTTGATTAAAGTTGTCCAAATTGTCCTAAGCCTTTTGTGTAATGAGCCCCACATTGTGGGGGTTTTTTGGTATATATTATCTTACGTGTACTTGTGTCTTCCAAAGTATAAAGAAACAGATCAAGGAGGCTGAGTGTTTCAAGAAAAAAGAGCTGGAGACACACATCTGCAAGAAGGACATATCTGTTTAATGTCTAAATACGGGCTGGGAGTGGTGGCTCACGCCTGTAATCCTAGCACTTGGGAGGCCAAGGCCAGAGGATCGCTCGAAGTCAGGAGTTCGAGACCAGCCTGAGCAAGAGACCCCCGTCTCTACTAAAAAATAGAAAGAAATTATCCGGACAACTAAAAATATATAGAAAAAATTAGCCGGGCATGGGGGCACATGCCTGTAGTCCCAGCTACTCGGGAGGCTGAGGGAGTAGGATCGCTTAAGCCCAGGAGTTTGAGGTTGCTGTGAGCTAGGCTGACGCCACGGCACTCTAGCCCGGGCAACAGAGTGAGACTCTGTCTCAAAATAAATAAATAAATAAATAAAGTGTAAATACCCTAGCCAGTTTGACTCATTTGTAATAACTAGCTGGCCCTAGGGAGCATCTGGATTTGCTAATTCTGGCTTAGAAATCAAATACTTTTTCAAGGTCACAAGCAGCCCTGATTTAATCTATGCAGAGTAGAGCCACTCATCTTCTCTGTAAAATTTCCTACAACCTTGTGACTGTATCCTCTACCTACTCCCCACAGGTCTTCTTCCACACAAATCCTTGGTTCTGCCACAGGGGAAATGGAGAGGGACAACCAAATCACAAACAAAAGCAAAACATGAAGGACAGTCAGCCGGGCTCTTCCCTTGGCGCTCTACTCTCACAGCACATTTACTCACACGTTGGTTGGCTTAAGAATGGGGTTGGGCCCTGTGTGGTAGATGTGTACTCCCGTGTATGCCTAGCTTCATCTTCCTCCTGCCTCTAGGCCTTCTTCTAAGAACAACAAACTGTCCCTCAGAGATGCAGCTCCAATCCATCACCTAAAACCATATAAAAACCTCACAAGTTATTTCAGACGGAACTGAGAGGAAAAAAACCAGACATTTCATTTCATTTTTTTTTTCTTTTTAGAGACAGGGTCTCGCACTGTTGCCCAGGCTGGAGTGCAGTGGTGCAATCATAGCTCACTGCAGCCTCCAACTCCTGGCCTCAATGATCCTCTGGCTTTGGCCTCCCAAAATGCTAGGATTACAGGGTGAGCCACCACACACAGCCTGGTAGACATTTCTGAATGGTGTGAGACTTGGGAAGCTTGACTATCCCTACTACATAAAGGAAATTAACAGAAGCAGAACTGCAAAGAAGCTCATGAATTGCTCCTTAGCCCAACTATACCCCTGCCAATGCTTGATTTATTTGTCAAAATTTCCCTGGATTAATTTAATTCTTTTAAACCCTCCATAGATTCCTTAAGTGAGCTGTTTCCTTTATGGTTATGTTACTTGTATCTAGCACAAACTAATATGCAGCAATGAAATAAAGCTTTCTCTATCACTAGCTTTACATTCCATAAGCAGACAATCAATCAACCAACCCACTGGGTCTCTGACCGACCTCCTAATTCTTAAAATTGGTTTTGCCGCTCTTCCTCTAAACTTTCTTATAAGACCGGTTAACAAAGACAGGGGAAAACATTGAGCTTCAGAGAAATGCAAATTTAAGACAGCTATGAAGATGTTTTCACTTGTCAAACCAGCAAAACTGTCCAACATCAACACCCAGGGATGTACCTGGGTCAAGTGAGAGCTACTGTCCATCCAATGCTAATGAGAAAAACTTTCTCAACACTCTTACACAGAACACTTCTGACAGCAGATGTTTCGGTTTTTTCACACACCGACCAATTCTGACAACAGTCGGGTGTCCTACAATTCAATTCTGACACTATATACACCTGGAGTTAGTGTCAGATCTCACAAGTTTAAGGGCTCAGTCCCACAGGACTGCCCCACTTCAGATGCCAATCTCAAGTCTCCCGCACTCCTGACCAACTGGCTATAAATCGGGGCAACAAATACACTTATGTTTACTGGCTTATTATAAAGGAAACAGATGAAGAGCCAGATAAAAAGGTACAAAAGGCAAGGTCTGGAGGGGTGTGGAGTGTAGGAGTTTCTGTGCCTGTGGAGTTGGAATACACCACCCTCCCAGCACATGGATGTATTCACCAACTCGGAAGCTCTCCGAACTCTGTCCTTTTTGGGTCTTTACAGAGAGTTGGTTAAGCAGGCAGGACTGATTAAATCATTGGCCCAGCTGGGATCCACTCAACCTTCAGTCCCTCCTCTCCTCCCCTGAGGTCAGGGCTTGTGGCTGAAAGTTCCAACCCTCCAATCACATGGTTGATTCCCCCTGGCAACTAGGCCGCAGCTGGAGGCTACCAGGAGCTCCCAGCCATCAGTCAACTCATGAGCATATAAGACACTTATCACTTCAGAGATTCCAAGTGCTTTGGGGGCTGGGTACCAGAAATGGTACAAAGACCAAATATATATTTCTTTTTCTATTTTTTCAAATAGAGATGGGGTTTCACTCTTGCTCAGGCTGGTCTCAAACTCCCGAGCTCAAGCCATCCTCCCGCCTTGGCCTCCCAGAGTGCTAGGATTATAGGCAAGAGCCACTGAGTCCAGCCCCAAATATATATTTCTTATTATAAATCACAATATCATACAACCCTCTTGGAAAAACTAAAGAAAATGTCTCAAAAATGTTGAATGACACCAATGTTTTTGTTCCAATTAATTATACTTCTGGGCACATGTCCACAGAGCACGTAGGAGCACAGTGGCAACGCAACAGTATGAGGGGGAATGTGGATAATCCTAATGTGTACTTTGTTCTAGGACTGCACCATGTAAGAATACCAAGTGGCCACAGTGGCAGGCAGGGGAGGGGTTCCAAAAAGTTTGGCATGACATGTAAAGCAGACATTTGCTGTGGTTTTAGGCCAGAAACACACCTTGGCAGCAGTACTGAGGACAGACAAAAGCTGAACAAGGCCTGAGACATAACTAACAATTTTTCTAATAGAAGGCAAGGCCTTAAAAAACCAATGCAGTAGCAATGGGAATGGAGGACATTCAAGAATGTCAATTAGAAGAAATAAATTGAACTTGGGGACAAATAAGGCAGGGTAGACAAAGAGGGAAAGAAGTCTGGAATGATGCCCAAAAATGTAAAGAAACAATTTTGTTTAAATCAAAAATTATCTCTGCTGGGCACAGTGGCTCACGCCTGTAATCCTAGCACTCTGGGAGGCTGAGGCAGGAGGATCACTTGAGGTCACGAGTTCAAGATCAGGAAGAGCAAGACCCCGTCTCTACTAAAATAGAAAAAAAAAATTAGCCAGTCAACTAAAAATAGAAACAACAAATTAGCCGGGTGTGGTGGTTCGTGCCTGTAGTCCCAGCTACTGGGGAGGCTGAGGCAGAAGGATCACTTGAACCCAGAAGTTTGAGGTTGCTGTGAGCTAGGCTGACGCCATGGCACTCACTCTAGCCCGGGCAACAAAGCGAAGACTCTGTCTCAAAAAACATTATCTCTCTGGGGAGTGGAAAAGCAGCAGGCTAGGTATCTAGAGATATGAAGTTCCTTCTATACTGACTACAGGTAGGAGATGCAGTTTTAGCTCTGTTTTGATAGATCTCCAAGGATCTGCCATTTAAGAGCATGCCTTACAGCACAATGGATGGAAAATTTCTAATCAATGATTTCATAGTTGCTATGTAATTCAAAGAAGACTCATTCTCTGAATGGGAGAGGGGGCTGAAAGGGGCGGGCGTTGCTGAAATAATATCTAATCCCGCAATTTCCTAACAACATGTAAAGATCAATCGTGCTCTCTCAGCTCTTTCTCTCCCTAGCTGGCAGGCAACCCGCAGGGACTCTGTTTTCACAAACATCTGAAAAGAGCCAAAAGACAGAAAGGAAATGTAAGTCTTTCTCTTTACATTCACCAGCCACAGCCTTTAGAACTGTACCAGAGTCGCCCTCCTCCCACAGATATGGAGGCGTAAAATTGGGAGTTGAGAATATGTAACAGAGGGAATGGCCTGGAAAAAACGGCAAAAATTTTTTGTCTCTTGAAAACATCCCCTACTCCTTTTTGAGAACTAAAAGCTGCATCCCTGCCTCAGGCCACTGGTTGGGAGGGGCAGGGTAAGTCTTTTGTTATTTATGTTGAAGGAGATGGTTCAGCCAGGACCTGGTAAAGGGAGGTCCCAGGTGGAGGTTACCAGATTGTCTTCAGTGGAGATGGATGATCAGAATCATCAACTGCAGTTGAACAGTATTTGCCTGGGCTTAGCTCTGTACTTCTGCTTATTATTAGGACCTTTGGCATTTCAGACAGGAGTCTCCACCCTCCTCCTTTGTCAGCAAGCAAAGTAAGGCAACTTCTTTCCTATTCTTCTGATGAGGCCTCAAGGACAAGTGGCTGAGCTTTAGAAAACTGAGTCTGTTTCTATAGCCTCAAGATGTTACTTAGCAGCTCTGGGAGGGAGAGCAGGGGAGCAAACTCTAGGTCTTAGTTTCTTGCCCAAAACCGTATCTCAGGGGCAAAGGCACATGCCCTGTAATAAGCCTGACTACATTTCAGAGATGGTTATCTCTCAAAGTCTCCAGGAACAGAGAAAAAGCAAGAAAGACAGACAACCTGACCAGACAACGTGACCTGACCTCTCACAGCTGCCGCTTCTGTTTCAACTGACAATCACGATTTTTTTCTCTTTCTCTTTGTCCCCATAAAATCAGCAAGCCACCTGGCTTCACTGCTGGCACCTCCTTCTTTTTTGGGGATGCCATGCCAGCTCCCTGCTCTCCTCCTCACCTTCCCCTGTCTCTTTCACTCTCTCATTCTCTCTCTCTCTTTCTCTCTCATTCTCTGTCCTTCTAAAGGGTAAAATAAACTTTTTACAAAATTTCTGCATGAGAAATCTTTCCCCACCCACACCGTGAATACCCACTAGAGGCTTCCACCCTGCGAGGGGCAAGGCTCTCTCTGCATAGTCATTTAGAGAGGTATTACTTTGTGCTTTCTCATCACCTCTTAATTCCCTAGCTTTTAGGACATCATTCCACAGACAGCCAGGGAGAAATCAATGAAGGACAGTGTGCCAACTTGACTGCTTCCAGCAAAGATCCTTGACCACACTAAAGCTAAGCCTAGCGTAGCACAGACTTTCTGAAAAGCAACTTGACAGTATATGAAAAGACTTGGAGGTCTTCACATCCTTTCCTCCACAACTACCATTTTAAAGAATGTATCCTAAACAAACAGATGTCAACAAACGTTTTCAAAGGTAATCATCACAACATTGTTTATCATAGAAAACTGCTAGAACAAGCTACCTGGCCAGTCATAAGGATTGTGTTAAATTATGGTACAGTCATATGATGGGATGTTATGCAGCCATTAAAACTTCACAAGTAACACTTCAATGACACGTGACAATGCTCAAGACAGAATTCTAAGTAAATGTGAGCATACGAAGCTACCCATCTGTTATGATCATCTTTGTTAGTGGGGTTGCTGTCCTTAATTCATATATCAAAATTTAACACAGCTGTTTCTGGGTGGTAGGACTATAGGCAATTTTTGTTTAATTTTTTAAATTATATCTTTCAATTTTCTACAATGAACATGTGTTAGCTTTAAAATCAGGAGAAAGTGTTATATTGAAAGTATCTACATATGATTTTAGATGAAGGGCACAATGTGAATATATTCAGCCACTTTGGCAAACTACGGTACCATTCAGCATAATATTAGAAGATATCCTAAATGTGGAAATGGCAGACACATCAAACCCACACAATGACATATACCAAAATTAATGATCTTTACTGTGTTTCTAACCACATGGGAAACAGTTTACAACAAGTTGGAAAAATTATACACAATGAAAATTAAGTATACAATAGAAAATTAAATACATAGGAAATCCATCAAAACATTAACAGTGATGATGATTTTAATTATCTTTTCTGGCAGGGCATGGTGGCTCACACCAGTAATCCTAGCACTCTGGGAGGCCAAGGCGGGAGGATCTCAGGAGTTCGAACCAACCTGAGCAAGAGCGAGACCATGTCTCTACTAAAAATAGAAAAAATTAGGCGTCCCAGCTACCAGAGAGGCTGAGGCAGGAGGATCAATTGAGCCCAGGAGTTTGAGGTTGCTGTGAGCTAGGCTGATGCCATAGTATTCTAGCATACTCTAGCCCAGATGGCAGAGCAAGATTCTGTCTCAAAAAAAAAAAAATTAAAATTAAAAAAATTCTTTTCTCCTTTTTCATATTCTGTATATTTTCTACAATAAGCAATAATTATATTAAAAGGTTTTATTAAGAGTCCACAATTCTAAAAGAACAGTGACAATTTACAGAACCAGGTATTTTTCTGATATATTCAATAGTTAGACAATTCTGCAAGTTGCAAATTTTGAGAGAAGTTTACATAGTGTAACAATTCCCATGTTTTCCCCATTTCACCCCACCCAACAATAGCAGAATACACATTTTTCACATAGACAAGGAACATATGCCAAGTGATATTTATTGTTTGGATATCTGGCCCCTCCAAATCTCACGTTGAAATCTGATCCCCAGTGTTGGATGTGGGGCCTGGTGGGAGGTGTTTGGGTCAAGGGGGGAGATCTTGAATGGCTTGGTGCCCTTTCTGTGATAATGAGTGAGTTATCAGTTCTTGCTTTATTAGTTCACAAGAGATCTGGTTGTTTAAGGGACCCTGGTACCACCTCCTCCCTCTCTTGTTCTCTCGCCATGTGACAGGCCTGTTTCTCCTTTGCCCTGTCTTGACTGGAAGCTCCCTGAAGCCCTCACCAGGGGATGCTGGTGCCATGGTCCTTGTACAGTCAGCAGAACCGTGAGCCAAATAAACTTCTTTCTTTAGAAATTACCCAGTCTCAGGTGTTCCTTTTTTTGTTGTTTTTTTTTTTTTTGGATACAGAGTCTCACTGTTGCCCTGGCGTCAGCCTAGCTCACAGCAACCTTAAACTCCTGGGCTTAAGCAATCCTTCTGCCTCAGCCTCCCGAGTCGCTGGGACTACAGGCATGTGCCACCATGCCCGGCTAATTTTTTTTATATATATTTTAGTTGTCCAGATAATTTCTTTCTATTTTTTAATAGAGACGGGGGTCTCGCTCTTGCTCAGGCTGGTCTCGAACTCCTGACCTCGAGCGATCTTCCCGCCTTGGCCTCCCAGAGTGCTAGGATTACAGGTGTGAGTCACCGTGCCCGGCCTCAGGTGTTCCTTTATTGCCACGCAAAATGGACTAACACACCAAGATATGCCATATTCTACAACATTCAACAAATCCCAGACAATTTAAAAGAACCAAAATCATAAAAGGTATGTTTTCTGATCACAACAGAATTAAGCCAAAAATCAATAACAGAAAAATACCTGGAATACCCTCAAATATTTGGAAATTAAACAATACTCTTCTAAATAATCCACAGGCCAAAGTAGTAATCACAAGGTGTCTTACTCCATCCAGACTACTCTAACGAAATACCTGAACCTGGGGAACCTAAAACAGAAATGTATTTCTCACAGTCCTGGAGGCTGGGAATTCCAAGATCAAGGGGTCAGGAGATTCAGTGTCTGGTGAGGGCTAGTTCCTCAGAGATGACACCTTCTATGTGTGTCCTCACATAGCAGAAGGGGCAAGCAAGCTCCCTCAAGCCTCTTTTATAAAGGCACCAATCCCATTTATGAAGGCAGAGGCCACGTAAACTAAGCATGTCCCAAAGGCCCCCACCTCTTAATACTATCACATTGGGGATCAAGTTTCAACATATGAATTTGGGGACATTCAGACATTCAGATCATAGCACCAGGGAAATTAGAAAATATTCTGAATTAAATATCAAAATTTGTACAATTAACCCGATTAAAAAATGGGTAAATGACTTGAACAGACATTTCTCCAAAGAAGATATATAAATGGCCACAAAGCACATGAAAAGATGCTCAACATCACTAATCTTCAGGGAAATATAAATCCAAACCACAGGGAGGTATCGCCTCACACTCATTATGAGGGCCTCCATTAGAAAACAGAAAATAGGCTAGGTGTGGTGGCTCATGCCTGTAATCCTCTCACTTTGGGATATAACAAGTTTGACAGGAGTGGAGAAATTGGATCCTCTTGATGAGATTGCAAAATGGCAAAGCTACTATGGAAAACAGTATGGAAGTTCCCCCTAAAATTACAAATAAAACTATGATATGATCCAACAATGCCACTTCTGGGTATATATTCAAAAGAATTGAAAACAGGATCTTGAAGAGCTATTGTACACCCATGTTCACTGCAGCATCATTCGTAATAGCCAAGATGAGGAAGCAACCTAAATGTCCACCTATAGAAGAACAGATAAAGAAAATGTGGTATACATAGACAATAGAATACTACTCAGCCTTTAAAAAGGAAATTTTGTCATATGCCACCACATGGATGAACTGTGAGGACATTATACTAAGTGAAAGAAGTCAGTAACAAAAAGATAAATACTCCATGATTCCACTTAAATGAAGTATCAAACTCATAGCAATAGCAGAATGAATCGTGGTTGCCAGGGGTTAGGGGAAGAGGGAAACGGGGAGTTGTTCAACGGGTATAGAGTTTCAGTCATGGAAGATGAAAAAGTTCTAGAGAGAAGTTGCACAACAGTGTGCATACAATTAACAGTGGCGCTATTGTTACAAATTGTTAAGAGGGTTAATTTATGCTTTTCTTACATTTAAAAAAAAAAAAATCACAGCTAATATGAAGCCCCCTCCCAAAATTTGTGGGATGTAGCTAAATCAGTGCTTTGACGGAAATTTATAGCATTAGATGTTCATTAAGAAAACAGGCCTCAAACCACTTTTACTCCAGTTTTCAGAGTCATCACAAATTCCAGAAACATTAAACCACTGAATTTCAACAGATATTTTATATTTTTATGGTAATTCATAGGCAGTAAGTACCACACACACACTCCTCCTACAGTAACTCTCAGGTTAGATTCTGCAACTGTGTAATTCATTAGTATGATAAGGATGTTACATTAACAATTTACTGCACGAATACCCTGTTTAAAGGTATTCCATTCAGTGGTTATTTAAAACCATTCTAAAATATGTTCCTTTAAAAAAAAAAACCCTACTCATCTATAAAACTATTTATTGCAGAATACACTTAGTATGGTTTCTTTTCCCCTTCTCCTCTAAGCACTTGACAGGCTCTCAGCCAACAAGACCTGCTGCTGCCGACTGTACCATATCCTCTGGCCACCATACTGTCAACACATCCTTTCTTGCCTGATGGGCTATTCCAGACATCACTGATTGTCTGAGGATGTTGCAGGTAATTCTTAACCACGCTTTGAAGATCTAAAATGAATTTTGCTCCAGTGCTCAGGGTTTTGCTAAAGTGTGTATTTTGTCAAAGTCGATAGATCTGCTTTCCTTGAGAATCTCTATATTAGACTTGGAGATGAATATCTAATCACAACTTATGCTTAATTTATAAATAGTTCAACTCATTACAACAAAATCTAAGAGAACCTAACCCAAGCTGGGTGCGGTGGCACTTGCCTGTAGTCCCAGCTGCTCAGGAGGATCACTTGAGCTCAAGAGGTCAAGGCCAGCCCGGACAACATAGAGAGAGATGCTATCTCTTTAGATAAGTAAACAGAGAACCTAACCCAAACTTTACTGAACAAATTAAACAAATATTATTGAAATAGTTTCAATAAACCATTCATTATCTGACTTATCCCCCAAAACACCAAATCATCTCTGAAACTCCAAATGTCACCACTCTGTCAGAATGACGATTGCCCAGGCCAGGTCCATTAACTAAGTTCATGTACTCCTTTCCAAACCAGTCTCCTCCAGCTGAGAACACTCTTGTCACAGTTCTGCTTTAAAGCCTCAGGCAGGCTGGTCTCTTAACAGATGTCAAGTGTTACAGAGAAACCCAGGGCTCCCCTTCCTTTGACAGGCAGAGAAGGTTGGAGTAGGGTACAGCAGGTTATTACCTAACTTGTTTTTCTCTTTCCAAAATGTTGGCGACCTAAGCCAACATTCCCAGGCTTTTCTTTGTCATATGCTGGATGAAAGAAGGCAAAACCAAATTCCCACCACAATTTTACTCAGAGGAAAAGGGGAGGCTGACCAGAGAAGGAAGAAGAAAAGAGTCCCCCATCCTCAAAGATCATTGGAAGAAAAAACAACTGTTTTATATATCCAACTTTATTATTTTAGCTTTTTTTTTAAAGCAGTGGTCTTTTCCGTAATGTTCATTATCAATATAAGGTGAAATACTACATTATGGGGTTGGGCTTTTTAGTGAGCTGTGAAATTGATCATTCATTCTACAGAAAACATTTAGGTAACCAACTCATTTATAATTTGGGGCCTGCCCATCTCATGGAAACAATAACAACATAGGTTTCCTCTGGAATGAGGGGAAACTTTTGCTTCACACATTCCATACTAACTGCAACTATCAATTTTAATTAACAAAAAAAATTAAATTTTCATAAGGTACTGATGCTTAAGTTAGATAAGAAAATCAATCATATATTCATGGGGGGAGGGAACAGACAACCCTAAAAACAAAATACTTGGGTCCCCATTTCACCACGTATAAAACAAAGGAGACTGGGACAGGTCACCACTAAAATTCTATAGTATCATTTTTGTTTTTAATTTGAATCCCCTCAGAAACCTGTGTTAATTAATGAAATGACACAGGAAGATCATTCTGTTCTTTAGCTCACAGTGAGTGCAAAAGATGATGAGAACAATGACAGCAGTGGCACTGGGTAAGAGTCCTGTGATGGTGACAATCCATCTGGGTTATTGCTGCTGCTGCACAGGACAAGTTCAAACTGCTATCACTAAGTCGGCAGCATCTGCCTCACTACATATGTCACGTTGCACCTGAGTAAAGGTAAATAATGTCACTCTGTATAACCAAAACCTATCGTGGCATAAAAGCAACAAGATTTCACAAGTTCACACGTTCTGTCAAACAGAGATGCCCAGAAGTAGAAATGTGAGGATACCAAAATAAAAGACAAAGTCTCAGGCTTCAAAGAATGGCTCACAGCTGATGAGGTGACAAACAGGTAAAAGGTCAATTTGGAGAAATAAGTGCTGTGGTAGCATTAAGCACAGGATGATGCAGCAGAAATTTCACTGAAGGGGGAGGAAGTGTTGCCAAGCTTGGCTGGGCATCTCCAAGGACACACAAAAATTGAGCTAGTGTGGGAGGGAAACTAAATAGCATTCCAGGCAGAGGAGAGCATATGGACACAAGGCCAGAGAGGCAAGCTAGTTAGTGTCAGGTCAAGGAAGCCATGTTAAGGACATTTAGCACACAGTTCAGCACAGCTGAAGTTGGGAAATCCAAAGAGGTTAGAGAGAAGCCAGGGGCCAGATCAGATAACAGAAGACCTCAAATAAAAGCTTGGACTTTAGCCAGTGAGTAAGAAGGAACAACTAAAAGAGTTTAAGCAAAAAAATAACGTGGTTTCCATCTCAGAAAGATTCTCTAATTACATGGGTTTACCAGAATCAGGTAAACAACCCACAAGCTTTGCTTTTTCAATGAATGACATTCTTATAAATTCTTCCTGTATTTAACAAGATTTTCTTTTTGTTTTCTTTCTTTTCTTTTTTTTATTAACAAATAATCCCAATAAAAAGTGAGCTAACGACATGAATAGACATTTCTCAAAAGAAGACATGCAAATGGCCAACAGGTATATGAAAAAATGGTCAACATCAGTAATCATCCAGGAAATTCAAATCAAAACCACAATGAGGCCAGGCGCGGTAGCTCGCGCCTGTAATCCTAGCACTGAAGCTGGGGTGGGAGGAATGCTGGAGGCCTGGAGTTTGACAACAGCCTGGGCAACATAGCCAGATCTTATCTGTACAAAAAATTAATTAGCTGGTATGGTGGCACATGCCTGTAGTCCTAGTTACTCGGAGGATCACTTGAGCCCAGGAGTTCTGAGTTGCACTGAGCTATGATTGTGTCACTGCACTCCAACCTAGGTAACACAGTGAGACCCTGTCTCAAAAAAAAAAAAACAAAAAAACAAAAACCTTACCCTAGTCAGAATGGCTATTATTAAAAAGACAATAAATAATAGATGCTGGCAAGGATGTGGAGAAAAGGGAACTCTTATACACTGATAATGGGAATGTAACTGGGTAAAACCACTATGAAAAACAAAATGGAGATTGCTCAAAAAAACTAAAAATAGAACTAACAAATGATCCAGCAATCCCACTACTGGGTATCTCTCCAAAGAAAAAGAATCTATATATCAAAGGGATACCTGCACTCACCTGTTTATGGAAGCACTATTCATAATAGCAAAGATATGGAATCAACGTAAGTGCCCATTGATGGACAAATGGATACAGAAAATATAGTATATGTACACAATGGAATACTATTAGGCCATAAAAAGGAATGAAATATCATTTGTAGCAACATGGATGGAACTAGAGGTCATTATGTTACTGTGAAATAAGCCAGGCACAGAAAGACAGATGCTGCATGTTCTCACTCATATGTGGGAGCTAAAATAACTGATCTCACGGATAGAGAATAGAATGATAGATACCAGAGGCTGGGACTGGTGTGTGGGTAAAGGGGAGGGAATTAAGAGGCTGGTTAGTAGGTACAAACACATAATTACAACAAATAAGCCCCAATATTCACTAGCAGAGTAGGATGACTATAGTCAGCAACAATGTATTATATATTTCAAAGTAGCTTAGGAGAGGACTTGAAATGTTACCAGTGTACAGAAATGATACTCAGGGTAACAGCTACCGCAAATACTCTGATCTGATCGCTACAGTCTATGCATATAACAAATACTCACATGTACCCCATAAATATGTAAAATATTTGTATCAATTTAAAATAAGATTTTTTAAAAAATGGGAAATCTTCAGAGCATAAATTCTGATTCTTTTCCAACGTGGGGGGACACACAGTGTTCTAATTGTAACATGAAAGACACATAGGAAGGATCTGAAAAAGACACAGACATTTAAAGGGGATGCTGTTATAAAAAGACAAGAAATGTGGATCAAATGTAGGATGAGAGTACAGGCCAGGGTTAGATATCAGAGATGCTACAGAGCTCAAGTCAACAGTTCTTGAGGCCTGGCGAGGTGGCTCAGGCCTGTAATCCTAGCACTCTGTGAGGCCGAGGCGGAAGGATCCCTTGAGTTCAGGAGTTCGAGATCAGCCTGAGCAAGAGCGGGACCCCCGCCCCACTAAAAATAGAAAAATTAGTCATGCGTCATGGCGTGCACCTGTAGTCCCAGCTACCTGAGTGGCTGAGGCAAGAGGATAGCTTGAGCCCAGGAGTCTGAGGTTGCAGCGAGCTACGATGACGATGATGCCACTGCACTCTATCCAGGGCGACAGAGCAACTCTGTCCCAAAAACAAACAAAAAAACCCAGTACTTGTAACTGATCACTGTTGTGGGAAGTGAGGGAAAAGAGAAGAAATCAGGTTTTTATGTAAGTAGTTTCTTTTAAAATCTTTTTTTTTAGTAAAGGATAGCAATCACTAGATGAGAACATTTGCATGTAGAAATTCATAAAATGTTCATTTACCTAAACAACCTGATTTCATTTGGAATTCTGAATTCTGACCAAAAGCATCCGAGAGAAAGCAAGCATGCAGCAAACAGGACAGACGAGGCGCCAGGATCCTGGCTAAGCATCCTTCATGATGTGCAGTTATCCAAGGCAGGTTTACTGGCCTTATAGGGTCTCCTTTTCTTTGATGTTAGGAAATATTCCTCTTTCGTCAAAAAAGTCTCTGAACATCTTTTTCTGTCTTTCATCCCCCTAAGATTCAAGTGGCTATAAAACATTTGACAGTATTAAAATAGGCACTTTCATCTGAAGTTTTCAATTGCCCAGGAATTTAAAAAGCAAAATTCCCGAGCCAATTATTAATAACTATTAAAACATTAAGTCCTCTAGTAGAAAATATAGGTCAATATCCAAGTAGAGTTTCAAAGGTTTGCCACTGGGAACCCTAATCCAGACCCTAAAGAGCCACCTCTTTCCACCATCATGATTACAAATTGAGAAGGAGAAAGAAAATCTATTCTCCCTTGCTTGTCAAAGAAAAAAAAACAAACAAAAAACAAAAACAAAACTTCCTATCACATTTCTCAACCTCAGGTAAAACTGCTAGCCATGGGGCAAACATGCTACATCTTCAAGTTTTACACAATAAGAAGAAAAATTTTTATTAAATTAAGAAGATATACAGCAGAATAAAAATGTAAATAAGAAAAAATAAATAAATTAATTAAGAAGATAGTTGGGCGCAGTGACTCACATCTGTAATCCCAAACCTCTGAGAGGCTGAGGCAGGAGGATCCCTTGAGCCCAGAAGTTCAAGACCAGCCTGGGCAACATAGCAAGATCCGATCTCTACAAACAACAACTTAAAAGTCTTTTTTTCCCCTCACAGTGAGATGACTTGGTTCTCCAAGGAGGATGATATGAAATGTTTCTCAAGCTTTACACAATTTGGGAAACACTAGCCTAGCACTTGAAAAAACAGTATCTTTCAACTTCACTGGTAATCAAAAAATACCATTGTTCACTTATGAAATTGGCAATGGTTTTTAAAATTTAATTCTGAATGATGGCAAGGACAGAGACAGGAATGTCCATATACTGCACACAGGTGGTAAGAGCAAATCTGGCAATGGTAATGTGTATCAAAAGCTTTAAAAATGTTCATATAGATCACTTTCACAATTTTTTCCTAAGAAAACAACCCGAGAAGCAGACAATGTTTACTCATAAGGATGCTTGGAATATTAAAACAGCCTAACCAAAAAAAAAAGGAGGAAGAGGAGGAGAGGAGGAACATGACAAGAAGAGAAAGTCAGGCAGGCAGACAAATGCTCAACAGGAAAATATTTAAATACTTTGGGGTATGTAAAGTGGAATATTATGCATCAGTTAGAAATTTTTTATGTAAAATATAATGTCCTAGAGAAATATTCTTAATGTTAAGTTAAAAAACACCTATATAAAACACACATATATCATGATGGTATTTTGTTTTTATGTACATATAGAAAAATCAAAAGGAATTGTATCACAGTATTACAATGTTCTCTGAGTGATGGCTTTTATTTGACGAGTTCAAGTCAGCAGTGAGATCTGACTCCTAAAAAACCTAATGGAACTATATTTCATTTTAATTTATCCACACTTCTCAAATTACAGTGCACATTGGTGAATATATCAGATACATAAAAGGCACAAGAAATACATACTGTGCCATCCTAGAACCTAAGTTTCAATTAGTTTTACTACAAAAGGTTAAAGAAAAAAAAAATTTTTTTTTTTGAGACAGAGTTTCACTCTTTTGCCCTGGCTAAAGTGCCGTGGCATCAGCCTAGCTCACAGCAACCTCAAACTCCTGGGCTTAAGCAATCCTTCTGCCTCAGCCTCCCGAGTAGCTGGGACTACAGGCATGTGCCACCATGCCTGGCTAATTTTTTCTATATATATGTTTAGATGTCCAGCTAATTTCTTTCTATATTTAGTAGAGATGGGGTCTCACTCTTGCTCAGGCTGGTCTCAAACTCCTGAGCTCAAAAGATCCACCCGCCTTGGCCTCCCAGAGTGTTAGGATTACAGCAGGTGTGAGCCACCACGCCTGGCCAAGAAATTTTTTAAAACTGCAGAAAACACAAGAATTTTTAGATCAAATGAGGCTTTTCTTTTATTGTATTTCATAGTATGACTGTCCCAAATACAAGGATATCTTTTTCTTAATGATTAGATCACTAACCGGGAAGCCAGGAGAAATAAATGAAGTGTACAGAATTTGCAAAATATAAATAAGTCTTGAATGCCTTGCTCAACTCCAACATGGCAAAAATCTCCAGCCTTCCAGAGACTGAGCAAGCACATGTAGTTTCTGATTGCTGCTTTCCACAAGTATGCTGGAAAGGCTGTAACAATTGCAAACTCCCCAAGAGGGGAGTTCCTAAGCTTCACAAATACAGAACTGGCTGCCTTCACAAAGAACCGGAAGGACCACAGCATCCTTGACTGCAAGATGAAGAAGTTAAGATTTCCAAGAATTTCTTAATCTTATTGGCAGCATGACTGTGGCCATGACCCATGACTCCTTTATCATGGGTACCTATTCCCAGATGAAAACCTGAGTAGCCCTTGGGCCTGGCTTCCAAAACCCCCTACCCCTTTTCCTCTAGCCTCCCAATCATCATCTCCTCATGGCCTCCAGATACCCACAGCCCAGCACATCCGCCACCCCATGCAAGCCACTCATGCTGGTAGTACATTCAAAACGCACACACACAAAGCCTCAGCAGTTAATTTTAATTGTGTTTGTTTTCCCTATGCATGTCTTCCCTTTCACTTAGAGCTGCTGCCTTTGCTAGTATCAGACATGTTTACCATTAGCAGTCATTCAACCCTCTTCTACTTTACTAAGGTCACAGACAGCAGGTAACCCCAAATTCTTTTATGATCTTATTTCCCAACTGACAGGAATAATAAGTAACCAATTCCAGGTAGACAGTAGACCTAACTATGAAAGATAAAGCAATAATACAGCTTACAGAAGATAACACAGGAGAATATACAGGATCATGGGGAAGGTAAAGATTTCTTAAATCACAGACACAGATACAGAATACTAACCATAAAGGAAAAAAACTTTTTTGTAGAGACTGGGTCTCGCTATGTTGCTCAGGCTGGTCTAGAACTCCTGGCCTCAAGCAATCCTCCAGAGTTGGCCCGCCAAAGCACTAGGATTACAGGTGTGAGCCACTGCCCTCGGCCAGAAAGTACTGATTAATTGGGCTATACGAAAATTAGAACTACTGTTCACCAAAAGATGCCATTAAGAGAGTAAAAAGGCAAGAATAGAAGACATCTATGTTATGCATATTCAACAAAGTGTCAATATCCATAATAAAGAACTCCTATAATCAGCAAGTAAAAGATAAACAGAAAAACTGGACAAGAGACTTAAGTGGCTCCCAAGAGGACATGCAAATAGTCAAATATGAAAAGAGGTCAACTTCATTGGTCACTGGAGAAATGCAAATTAAACCCACAATGAGATACCACAACACATCCCCAATACTGGCTAAAATTAAAGACTCTACTAAAGTGTTGGTGAGAATGTGTAGCAACTGGAACTCTCCCATATGCTGCTCATGAGAGTAGAATTCGGTACAACATTTTGGAAAATGGTTTGGCATTTTCTACTACAGCTAACTAAACATTCGTGACCCAGCAATTCCTCTTATCAAAAACTGCACCAAAAGATATATGCAAAATGTTCATTGCAGCCTTATTCATAAGGTCCAAATATTGGGAAAATTCTAAATGACCATCACCAGTAGAAAAGAATATAGTATATAGTGTATAGTCACACACTGGAATATTACACAGCACTAAAAATGAACACATTCCTGGTACCCACGATGTGGATGAATCTTACAATGTTGAGCAAAAGAAGCCAGACACAGAAGGAATCACAACGTATAACTGTATAAAAATTAAAAATAGGGCGCGGGCGGGAGGGCGGAAAAAAAAAAAATAAAAATAAGCAAAATAATCTTCGGTATTCAAAGTAAAGGCAGTGGGTACCTTTGAGAAGGAGGAGGGGTGGTAGTAACTGGTAGGAAGAGAAAATGGGAGATGAGGGGCAGGGCGCGGGGGCTCACACCTGTAACCCTAGCACTCTGGGAGGCCGAGGCAGGAGGATTGTTTGAGCTCAGGAGTTCAAGACCAGCCTGAGCAAGAGCAAGACCCCGTCTCTACTAAAAATAGAAAGAAATTAGCTGGACGACTAAAAATATATAGAAAAAAAATTAGCCGGGCATGGTGGCAGGAACCTGTAGTCCTAGTTGCTTCGGAGGCTAAGGCAGGAAGATTGGTTGAGCCCACAAGTTCAAGGCTGCAATGATCTGTAAGATGATGGATGTCATTTTGCTTCTCTATAGTAATCATTTTACTATCTATATGTATCTATAACATTATGTCACATACCTTAAACATACACAACAAAATTTATTAAAAAAGAACAAGGCAGATCTACATGTACTAATATGAAAACAGCTATATTATCACATAAAAACAAGGTGCAAAAAGTATGTAGTGCTTGAAGGCGGGTGTGAGTGCCTATAATCCCAGCTACTCAGGAGGCTGAGGCAAGAGGACTGCCTGAGCCCAGGAGTTGGAGGATGCAGTGAGCTGTGATCCTGCCACTACCCTCTAGCCTGGGTGACACAGCAAGACCTTATCTCTAAAAATAAATAAATAAGCTAATTAATTAATTTTTTAGAAAGTATGCAGTGTGACTTTTTTGTAAAATAACAGTTATTTTGTTTGTTTCTGTTTTACCTCTAAAATACAGACGACATGAAGAAGGAACTTTACTTCTGGGTTTTATTCCAGAGTTATCCTAGAATAAATACTATGCCAACCGTGGTAGGTATCAAAAAAATTTGTTTAATAAATGAATACTTATTCCAGCAAGGCATATAAGAGGCACTCAATAAAAATTTGTTGAATTTAACAGATACACAGAAAGAAAAAAAAAAATCAAAGAATATTATATTAGCAGCGGTTAACTATGAGCCTGGGATTAAGGAGGGGCTTTCACTTTCATTGAACGATTGGTTAAGGATTGTCTTCTCCAAGGGTTAGTGTGCTACACAGAGAGATACACAACAGTGAACAAGAACAGACTAGAGTAAAGGTTTCATGGAGCAAAAACACCTATTAAACCAACAACATGCAGTAAGCTGATAATTTTTATAGTTGGGTTAAGTAGAAAAAGTATAGCATGCAGGCAGGGGCGAGGTAGCTCATGCCTGTAATCCTAGCACTCTGGGAGGCCAAGGCAGGAAGATCGCTTGAGGTCAGGAGTTCAAGACCAGCCTGAACAAGACCAAGACACTGTCTCTACAAAAGTAGAAAAAATTAGCTAGGCGTGGTGGTGCACACCTGTAGTCCCAGCTACTCAGGAGGCTGAGGCAGGATTACTTCAGCCCAGGTACTGGAGGTTGCAATGAGCTATGGTGATGCCACTGAACTGTACTGGGGGTGACAGAACAAGACTAGGTCTCAAAAAAGGAAGGAAGGAAGGGAAAGGAAGGGAAGGGAGGGAAGGAAGGAAGGAAAGAAGGAAGGAAGCAAGGGAGGGAGGGAGGGAGGGAGGGAGGGACGGGAAGGCAGGGGAGTGGAGGGAAGGAAGGAAGAGTATAGCATGCAATAATAGAATAAAACATGGGATCCATCTTACGCTGATAACTATTGAAGCCGGGTAATGCGCACAGAGGGGTTCACTGTACCATCTCTCTACTGTATATGTTTAAAATTTGCCATAATTAAGATTAAAAATAAAAACTCAAAAAAAAAAAAAAAAAAGTGACCTGACCTGACTTGGTCTGAGCATCAGGAAAAGTGAGCAAGGCAAAAAGAGACCAATATTGCTAAGGCTCTAACATGGAAAAAATGCAAACCAACTGAAAGAAAAAAGGTGTCACTGAAACATCATGAACGTGGAAAAGAAGCTTCAGAATGAAGGCCCAGGGGTCCTCATCAGGGTTTTGGACTAGAGCTATGAAGCTCTACTAGAGCCACTGAAGTAAGGTGGCATGACATTAGTTTTCTAGAATGCTTTACACATTTCTGTAATGTTTTATAATTGGTAATAGTCATGTGCTGTTTCCTTAATGAGAACAAAATAGACATTGTACTCCTATATACAAGCTGGAAATATAAATGCAGCCTGCCTTTGAAAACCATATCAAAATGTTAACTCACAAGAAGAAACACAAATTAAGTATATGACACCATTTTCTTCTGCCTCTCAGATCAAAAAGTGTGATTAACACATTGTGTTGGTGAGGGAATGAGGAAACAAGACACTCTTACATGTTGGCAGCGGAAACGTAAAGTGGAATCACCATTCTGAGGGGCAATTTAGCAACATGGATCAAAAGAAAGAATGCACATCCCTTACCCAACAATTTTACTGCAAGGAAGTTACTTGACCACCATCCTCATTGTTAGCAAACAAGTCTGGTCTTAAGAAAAGACATCCTATGGCGCAGTTCAAAATGGGTGGGGCGGGGCGGGGGAATCAAGATAATATTTGCAGAATTCTGTGGTTATAGCATTTAGCACACATTGCTTTCATCCTGTGATTCTCTTAAGCTGTCTCAGAAATGTAAATAACTGTCCTGACTCATCCAGTCTTTGAATATGGCCAAACACCTCATTCCTTCAGCTATGCTATCTCATAAATTGTGTATAAAGTATTAAAAAAGATTTTTATTTATGATACTATTAATTCTCCAATCTCTTTTTGCAAAGAGTCAGAAGAAATGGTTAAACAAAAGGTGAAAGTGAGTAGAAAAAGAGCTTTTTTTTTTTTAAGAGACAAATCTTAGAGAAGGAAAGGAGTTTTTGTGATCTCTAAATAAAAACTGGTCACACTTTGGAGGAAGCATGGTTTCTTACAACACCAAAATCAACCAAAATAATAATAATAATAAACTGCTGCCAGTAAGTGTGCAAAAGACTTATAAAAGAAAATTGCAGGCCTGGTACAGTAGTTCACGCCTGTAATCCTAGCACTCTGGAGGCTGAGGTGGGAGGATTGCTTGAGGCCAGGAATTCAAGACCAGCCTGAGCAAAAAGAAGACAAGTCTCAACAAAAAATAAAAAAAAATTAGCCAGGAGTAGTGGCTGGAGCCTGTAGCCTCACCTATGCAGGTGGCTGAGGCAGGAGGATCCCTTAAGCCCAGGAGTTTGAGGTTACAGTGGGCTAAGATGACTCTGCTGCACTCTAGCTTGAGTGACAGAGCAAGACCCCATCTCAAAAAACAAAGAACTGCAGCCAAGCATGGTGGTACACACCTAGAGCCCCAGCTACTCAGGAGGCTGAGCTGAGAGGATTGCTTGAGCCCAGAAGTTTGAGGCCAGTCTGGGCAACACAGCAAGATTCCTCATATCTTAAAAAAACAATTGAATCACATCAAAATTAAAAACTTTTGTACTGAAAATGATACCCTCAAGAAAGTTAAAAAATAAACTCATAGAATTAGAGAAAATGCTTGCAAATTATATATCTAGTAAGGGATATACGATTATACAGAAAATATTAATATAAAGAACTCTTAAAACTCAATAATAAAAAGACAATTAACACAATTTAAAAACAGGCAAAGGTGGTGGGCACAGTGGCTCACATCTGTAATCCCAGCACTTTGGGAGGTCGAGATAGGAGGCTCACTTAAGACCCGGAGTTCAAGACCAGACTGGGCAACATAGCAAGACTCCATCTCTACAAAAAAAAATTTTAAATTAGCAGGCCATGGTGGTACACACCTGTAGTTCTAGCTACTTGGGAGAATGAGGCAGGATTGCTTGAGACCAGGAGTTTGAGGCTGCAGTGAACTATGATCAAGCCATTGTACTCTAGCCTGGGCAACAGAGTGAGACCCTGTCTCTAAAAAAAAAAAAAAAAAAAAAGTAAAGAAAAAAGACAAGACAGTAACAAGCGTAAGAATGTGGAGAAATTGGAATCCCCATACGTTGTTTGTGAGCATGTAAAACAGTACAGCCACTTTGGGAAACAACCTGACAGTGCCTCAAAATGTTAAACAGTTACCACATAACCCAGCAATCCTACTCCTAGGTACATACCCAAAAGAAATGAAAACAAATGCCCACACAGAAACTTATACACAAATGTTCATAGCAGTATTATTCACCATAGTTAAAAAGTAGAAACAGGCCGGGCACGGTGGCTCACGCCTGTAATCCTAGCACTCTGGGAGGCCGAGGCGGGTGGATTGCTCGAGGTCAGGAGTTCGAGACCAGCCTGAGCAAGAGCGAGACCCCGTCTCTACTAAAATAGAAAGAAATTATCTGGCCAACTAAAATATATATAGAAAAAATTAGCCGGGCATGGTGGCGCATGCCTGTAGTCCCAGCTACTCGGGAGGGTGAGGCAGTAGGATCGCTTAAGCCCAGGAGTTTGAGGTTGTTGTGAGCTAGGCTGACGCCACGGCACTCTAGCCTGGACAACAGAGTGAGACTCTGTCTCAAAAAAAAAAAAAAAGAAATGAATCAACTCCATGGTGGGGGGTAGGGAGAAATGAAAACGGCCAACAAGCACATGAAAAAGTACACAACCCATTAATCATTAGGAAAATGAAATCAAACCCACAAAGATATATCACTTCATACCCACCTGGATGGCCTAATCAGAAAAACAGATAGTAACAAGTGTTGACATGGATGAAGAGAAATTTGAACCCCCATACATTGCTGGTGGGAATGTAAAACGGTGCATCCACAGAAGAAAAGTTCAGTGGTTCCTCAGTAAGTTAAACAAAGAATTACCACATGATCCAGAAATCCCACTTGCAGGCACACACCCAAAAGAGCTATAAACTGGTGTTCAAACAAAAACTTGTACATGAATGTTCAGAGAGGTACTACTCACAGTAGCCAAAAGATGAAAATAACCAAAATGTCCACCAACTGATGAATGACTGATAAACAGAATGTGGTATATCCATACAATGGAATATTATTCAGCCATAAGGAATAAAGTATTGACACATGCTACGACATGGAAGACCCTTGAAAACATTACGCTAAATGAAAGAAGCCAGTCACAAAAGTTCATATATTGCTTGATTCTATTTATATGAAATGTCCAGAATAGGCAAATTTAGAGACAGAAAGTAGATCAGTGCTTGCTTGGAACTTAGGGTGGGGATGGGGGGGACACGGGAAAACTGAATGCTAGTCTAATGGGTACAGGATTTCTTTTGGGGAGGCCAAAAATGGTCTAAAATCAAATTTTGTTGATGACTGAATGACCCTGTGAATATACTAAAAAATAACGGATTGTACACTTTAAATCAGTGAAGCTTATGGCATGTAAATTGTATCACAATAAAGTTTTTTAAAAAACTGTTTGTATATAAATGTTGCAATTGCAGCTTAAAACTCACCTCCATGACACTCCCTCATCTCCTCTAATTCCATTAAAATCAAAGCCATTACAGTGACAGTTTACATTTTTGGTTACTCGGGTACCTAATTATGTTGAGAAAGTGACTGAAGCTTGATAATTTGCATTATACACAGACTTCTGTCATTCCAGTACTTACTTTGGAGCCAGAGCTTGGAATTATTCATTTGCTTTATGGAAGCTCCCTAACTTGTTTCACTTTTCAAACTAGACTTTAAGTTCCAAAGGCAGAGTCCATGACTTCCTTCTGAATCCCCCAGCGGAATGTAAAAACTCCAGAAAGCATTTACTAAATGCCTGCTGAAAGAAGGCTACTGAGCATGCCCGGCTTGGACAAGTCAATTCAACAACATTCCGGAACAAAAACTACAGTTCCCGCGTTACCAGGTGGAAACAGGGAAGAAACAGGCACAAAGCCTAAGGATTCAATCTAGCAGAGGGGGTTAAGGAAAGGCAAGGTCCAAGGGCTTAACATAAGTGAATGACAGTACTTTCGCGGCTCGTACTCAGTAAAGCGGTGTCGAGTCAGAACGACCAAAATAAGGCTAAAAAATACAAGATTAACGAGTGAGGGAAGGTCAAGTGGGAATGCAGTACGCCAATGACGTAGTCTAACTACAGGTTTTTCTAAAGCTGCCCTCTCCAAAAATAATACTAAGATGATCATCAGGCCATCGGCGTCAACACTAATACAAGATATACTGTCATGAAGTTCACTTCCAAGAAGTTCCTTTTTACAAACGAAAAAACCGAGCCGTGCCCAAGATATATACCAACCATCAACGCTTGCTAAGCTCTCGGCTCCTGCCTTCATCTCCACCGCCATCTTCTGGATGGGAACCCAAAACCTTTCTAATGGGCTTCCACCAGCATCACCTCCGCGCAGAGCCCGGGAAGGCTGCGTTTCTCAGGTCGCCCAGACGGCGGAAAGGGAAAAACTCCACCTCGCACTTCTCGGTGCCTCCCAAATGCACGCAATGGGTCGCCGTCTTCCTTCCCCCCACCCTGCCCCGGCTCTCCAAGGTCCGGCGCGAGGAGCCCGCGAGGCGCGGTGCGCGGGCCTCACCTGCACACGCCGCGGATGCAGGGCTCCAGCCAGATGCGGTAGGCAGTCTCGATGTGCTCCTGCGACACCTCCTCGGGCCGCACCGTCTCCGCCCAGCGCCAGGCCGCCTTCTCCAGCTGCAGCCGCGGGGCCATGGCCTTGGCCCGAGGAGCGCCTCCCGACCCGGGCCGCCACTGCCGCCGCCACCTCCGCCGCCGCCCAAATGGTCTCCGCCACCTGCCAGTGATGACGACCAGGCACTCCCTTAGGCAGCTGGCCAGTCAATCACCTGTGCGCGCCACGGCTGCCGCGCCCGCCCGCGCCCGACCCGCACGACCGGCCGCAAAGCGCCGCCGCCGACACCCGACACCCCCCGCGCCCGCGGACGTTGGAGGAGTACACCCCGCCGCGGTGGGCGCATGCGCATTCCCAGAATCCTCTGCGCCTCCTCCGCCTCGCCTGTAACTCGACAGGCGGAGGAAGGGGAAGCGTCTGCCGGAGGCGCCACGTCCTCACCTACGCTGCTGGGGCAGCAGCGCCTCAAACCTTGTTCGGGGTAGCGTCCTGAATACCACTACTTTTAACAAGCCCGCGCCTCAAGGGCGGGAGGCTGACTGTTTTTGTCTCTGGTACTTCTCCTTTAACCGTGAAAGATTCACGCGAGAGGCTATCCACCGCACACCATAGGTCCGCCTAAACTGCAGGGTGGGACCTGCAGTTTGGAGTAGAAACCAGGGTCAGCTCTCTGGAGGAAGATTTAACTTGAGCCTGGACCGGTTCCGACTCCTTTCCCCAATACTCCTGACGTCACGAGACGTTCTGGGCTTTTCTTGAGCTAGAACTGGACTACGTGTCCCGGCATGCCGTGCGTCCTGTCACTCACTGAATTTGAGGCATGCTGGGATTTGTAGTCCTCGAGGTGGGAGGGCTCGGTGTGCCGCAGAGGATGCGTGATGGGGTTTTTCTGGGGAGCAGGGTAATGCTTGCAATTAGCTACCTCCTCAAGACTTTTATCTCTAAGTATTGATTTTCTAGGTTTGTGAAACTCCTCCCTACCTTCCGGGTTTGAAAACTTCCTCTCTGCATCTCCTGCCTTGGGGCATAAAGAATAGCTTTATCAGAATTGTTTTGTAAACTGTAAAAAGCTCTGCCTGAGTGAGGATGTTTGAGAACTTTACATTTGAATGAGAGCCCTGCAGGGGTCTAAGCACTAATTTTTGACTGTACTGCTTACCAGCTGGGCCTGTAACCTTGGACTGGATTCTTTAGACAAGCCTTCACTGAAGGCTTGACAAAAATATGATATGGTCCCTGCCCTTTGGGGCTGGGTGAGGGGTAAGAAGGAGAAACAAAGTAAGGTCCCCTTCCCGGCCTTGGGGTGGTTTGGAGTACTTGGAAAAAGGATTCCCAGAAGAAGTTACCCCTCAGCCCACCCTTAAAAGATGCGTGGAAGCCACGCGGTGGCTCACGCCTGTAATCCTAGCACTCTGGGAGGCCTAGGCGGGCGGATCATTTGAGCTCAGGAGTTCAAGACCAGCCTGAGCAAGAGCGAGACCCCGTCTCTACTGAAAAAATACAAAGAAATTAGCTGGACAGCTAAAAGTATATATAGAAAAAATTAACCAGGCATGGTGGCAAGCGTCTGTAGTCCCAGCTACTCGGGAGGCTGAGGCAGAAGGATTGCTTGAGCCCAGGAGTCTGAGGTTGCTGTGAGCTGGGCTGACGCCACGTCACTCTAGCCCAGGCAACAGAGTGAGACTCTGTCTCAAAAAAAAAAAAAAAAAAAGAAGAAGAAGCTTTGTCTAAAGACTTACAATGTTTTAAGTTAAGAAAAGGAAGTCTGTTAATCAGAAATAAGCCACTAGACATATATATACTGGACATACACCCAGACCCAACTGATCTGTTAAGTAAATTAATGACCTACAGGTGTGGTTTATGCTTTGCATAGCCTTAGGCCTGTTAGTGAGTTACAAAGGATATCCCCAAGAAGGGAGGGGGACATGAGGAGGCATGTCTGACCTCCCTTCTCATGGCCAGCAGCTCAGCTTTAGGGTATTTCTGGGGTCACCTTGGCCAAGAGGGGGTCCATTCAGTCAGCGGGAGGCTTAAGATTTTATTTTAGTTCACAAAGGCATTTCTATACTCCCGCTCTCCTTCTCCTACTGCTCCTTAAACCTGTTCCAAATCAGGTTCGTGCCTCTATCACCCCAAAAAACTACTCATATGAAGGTCACCAATGGCCTCCACATGGTTGAATCCAGTGGTAAGCTCTTACTCTATTTATTTCACGAGACCTATCAGCAGCATTTGACCTAGTTTTTTACACCCTCCTCATGGAAACACTTTCTTCTCTTAACAGGACACCACACTCTCCTGGTTACCCTTTAGTCACCAGCCATTCCTTTTTGCTTTCCTTTGCTGCTTCTTTCTCATCTCTCTAACCTGTAAACTCGAGTGGCCTAGGGTTCAGTCCCTTGGACCTCTCCTCTACATTTACACCCTGGGTGATCTCATCTCCTTCTGTGGCTTTAAATACTTCCTGTGCGAGCATGACTCCAAAATTCATATCTCCAGACCTGACCTAGTTTCTAAAATGCCAGACTTGTATATCCTGCTGTTTATTTGGCATCTCCAGTGTGCCATAGATATCTCACACTTACCTTTCTCACAATAGATAAGGTCCAAAAATGTATCCTTTTTAAAAAAAAATTTTTTTTTGAGACAGGGTCTTGATATGTTGCCTAGGCCGGTCTTGAACTCCTTGCCTCAAGTGATCCTCCTCCCCACCCCTCCCCATCCCTCCTCACTCCTTCACCCCTGCCTGGGATTAGGCATGAGCCACCATGTCCAGCTGCAAACCATATCTTTATCCTACTTCCAACCTCCCCCCTCCCCAAATATCCTTCTGTAATCTTTATCCATCTCAGTAGGTGGGCACTTCATCCTTCCAGAAATTTTAGAGGCATACTTCTCTTTGTCTTTCATCATTGTCCAGTCCTAACACAAAATCTATCCACTGTCCCTTTAAAATATATATAGAATACAATCTGTTACGACTCCAGTCTCTCACCTGAATTATTGCAAGAGCTTCCTAACAGGTCTCCTTGTTTTCACCATTGCCTCTTTATAGTCTGTTCTCAGCATAAAAACCACGGATGTCATTCCTCAAAAAACTCCAAAGATTTTCCATCTCAGAATAAATGACAAAGGCTTTACCACCATACTTTCCTGCTCAGACCTCATTTCCTAACACCCTCCCTCCCTGCAACTTTGCTCCAATGACACTACCTTCCTCCCTGTGCCATTACTACCCGAGCAGCCTCCTGCCCAAGGGCCTTTGCATTTGCTGTTTCCCTTGCCTGGAACACTTTCCCCCACACAGCTGCGGAGCTTGCTCCTTCACCTAATAAGTGAGTGGAAGAGGAGAAAGACCTAGGAAGAAGGGGCAGAAGAAATAATTGTTAGATATAAGGAGAATCATAAGAATTGAGTATCTCAGAAGCTTAGGGAGGAAAAGTTTAAAGAAGGGGGCAATGGTCAGTTATGCTAGGTCCCCCTCTATCTTCCTCCTCATTTCTTGGCTCCTTTTGCTATAAATTAATTGAAAGAATTATCTGTTTCAGCACTGTCCAATAGAAATATGAGCCACATATATAATTTTGAATTTTCTAGTTAACTATTGTTTTTTTCTTTTCTTCTTTCTTTTGTTCTTTTTTTTTTTTTTTTTTTTTAGACAGAGTCTTGCTCTGTTGCCCGGGCTAGAGTGCCATGGCGTTAGCCTAGCTCACAGCAACCTCAAACTCCTGGGCTCAAGCAATCCTCCTGCCTCAGCCTCCTGAGTAGCTGGGACTACAGGCATGCGCCACCATGCCCAGCTAATTTTTTCTATATATTTTTAGTTGTCCAGCTAATTTCTTTCTATTTTGTTTAGTAGAGACGGGGTCTTGCTCTTGCTCAGGCTGGTCTTGAACTCCAGGCCTCAAGTGATCCTCCTGCCTCAGCCTCCCAAAGTGCTAGGATTACTGGCGTGAGCCACCCTGCCTGGACTAATTTTTAGAATTTTTTATAGAGATGGGGATCTCACTATGTTGCTTACACATTATGTTTTATTTTTATTTCTGTTCTCTATTGTTAATCTCTGTTTTTCTTCTGGCCACACTAGTGACTTGTAGGAAGTTGCCTAATTATGCCTTCTTTTTCTAATTTAGTAAAGATGACTGTGATCTCTTTATTTCATTCATAAGTTTTGTACTGTAGGGGGAATTAACAACTTCTGCCAATAAATATATGGGTAACAGAAGGGGAAGAACTGTCTCCCCATGTGACTTGATATTGAGAAATCTTGCTTCACATTGTTGTCCTGGAAAGAACATGATTTGGAAGTTAGACAGACCCTGAGTTCAAATTCTGGTCTGTCCCTTCCACTGTGGATTGAAACTAAACACCACGCTTGGCCTGTGTGGGACGTGAGCTTAGTGTGACCAGAAGGGGGCGCTTTCTCAGGTTGCTGAGTAAAAGCAGAGAAGGACAGGCTCTCCCAAGCCTTGTAGGCTTTGTGTGTGTGTCTCCTTCTGGCTGGAACACTGTTGACCTTCTCCTTACCTTGCTACCTTCTATCCAGCCTTCAGATTTCAGCTTAGACAATTCCTCCTGCTTCCCCACTTCCTGCTTATAATATATAACATCTTGGCTGGGCGTGGTGGCTCACACCTGTAATCCTAACACCCTGGGAGGCCAAGGAGGGAAGATTGCTTGAGCTCAGGAGTTCGAGACCAGCCTGAACAAGAGTGAGACCTGTCTCTACTAAAAATAGAAAAAATTAGCCGGGCATGGTGGCGCATGCCTGTAGTCCCAGCTACTCGGGATGCTGAGACAGGAGGATTGCTTGAGCCCAGGAGTTTGAGGTTGCTGTGAGCGAGGCTGATGCCACAGCACTCTAGCTCTGGCAACAGAGTGAGACTCTGGGGAAAAAAAAAAAATATATATATATATATATATATATATATATAAAATCTTTGTGCCTCAGTTTCTTCATCTGTAAAATGGAGATGATGATAACACCACTTCATGGGGCTATTGTGATGAATAAGTGAGCCAATCCATGAAAACTGTCCCTACCAAATAGCAAGGACTCAATAAATTATGATTAATTTATCATTGATAATATTTTTGTTAGTGTTAACATTATTTATTAATTGTATTAGTACTTGTTCATGTTATTATTTTCCGGCTTCTCTGTTCCAGAGCAGCTGGGTTCCCCTCTCTCTGTTCCCACAGAGATGCTGGATTGTACTTTTGCTTTGCTTGTCTGCCAGGTTCTGACCTGCTTAAAGGCAGAGGTGTGTCCTTTATCACTGTACTCAGCTCTTAGTGCAGGGCCTGGGACTTTAGGACTCAAGATCAAAGTGGGATGACAGACTAGAAAGGGAACAGGGTCTGGTGCCACACAGAAATGATCAGTCCTGGCTCTGCCTCCTGTTAGGGTGGAAAGCCCAGTAGGTGCTCACGGTGCAGGTGGAGAAAGATTTCTCATGCAGAGATTAAGATATAAAAGTAAGAAGTTTATTTTATCCGTTAGAGGGACAGAGAGAATGAGAGAGAGAGCAGGGAGAGGGTGTGGCATCCCAAAGAAAGAGAAGGGAGATGCCAGCCCTGAGGACAAGTGGCTTGCTGATTTTAAGGGGGACAAAGAGAAAAAAAATAGTGATAGCTGTCAGTTGATAACAAAGCGGCTACAGGATGTCCAAGTCCAAGAGTTGGTTTCCTGCCTTTCCTTGGAGAAGGGATTATCATGGGAGATGAGACTCTGTCCTCGAGATATGGTTGAGGTTGGGAGCTCACACTCTGTTGTTAGCTTAGGAACTTTTTAGACTGTAAAAAGCACATTCTCAAAAAACAATTTTGAAAGAGAGATTTACATCTCTTTTCTGCCTATTCAGATCTCTTCAGAAGTTGTGCAAAACAGAACTTCAGGGTGCTGTCAGTCAGAGAACTCACAGGATTGATCTTTAACTGTTACTGGGGAAATTGTGGGAATAAGTATTTTCCTGTTATTTTTGCAAGGCCACCCTTCCTGGGCTACCTGGAACAACAATAGCCCTAATGTCTCTAGACAACGGCTTCTTCATGTGTGTATAAGAGCTTATACTTGCCTCATGGCTTTTCTGGGGTGAGGGTATTCAAAGCACCAGCCTTGGAATTGGTGTCGATGAATATTTATTAGTATCAAATGTGTGTTGCATGCAAGAATGTGACAGATGTGATGTGACATTCTCAATGCAGAAGGATCGGCCCATATCCAAGACTCAAAGAGCCCTTAAGAGATGAACCCATTTTAGAGAATAATAAAGGCGCATCAGTGGGCGGGGCAGTGGTCCTTCTCTTCAGTGACCAGAACATAGAGGGACGAGACCACCCAGGCCTCAGGCCGAGATGCTTGGCTTCCTGATAGAGCTGCCACCATCCTGGGCCTGTGAACGGGGAGGCGTCCTGCAGCCTCCCAGCAGCTGTTTCTGGGATGCACGGCCGCCTTCCTCATTCTTGCATTGGCTTAGACTGCCCCCTAGGGGCAGCTTCCTCCAGAACCAGGGTACCAGTGCACAGTTAGGACAGTGAAGCCCCTTCTGTCCCGTGCTCACTCCCGTGGCAATCTCACCCCATCTCATAGCTTTGCATACCATCCGTGTACGGACCACTCCCCAGTCCACAATACACCCCTGAACTCTAGACTAGGAGATCCAACTGCCGCTTGTCCTCTCTCTTCCCTTAGCCAGATTCCCAAATGCCTGTGGCCACCTGATTAGAAGTCAGGTGTGAGGGAGGAGAGGTCAGGGGTGGAAAGAGAAAGTGGTCTAAATTGACTGTGGTTAAAATTTCTTTTTCTTTTCTTTTCTTTTTTTTTTTTTTTTTAGAGATAAGGTCTCACTCTATTGCCCATGCTGGAGTGCAGTGGCACAATCATAATTCACTGTAACTCCTGGGCTCAAGTGATCCTCTTGGCTCAGCCTCCCAAGTAGCTGGGACTACAGGTGTGTGCCGCCATGCCCAGCTAATGGTTTTATTTTTTGTAGAGATAGGTCTCACTATGTTGCCCAAGCTGGTCTCAAACTCCTGGGCTCAAGCCATCCTTCCACCCTGGGCTCCCAAAGTGCTGCCATTACAGGCCTGAGACATCCTGCCCGGCCCTAAATTTTCTTATGTTTGCAAAATTTTTAAAAATTTTGGTAAGAAACACAAAACATAGAATGTACTTTCTTATGCGTTTCTTAGCGTACAGTTCAATAGTGTTAAGTATATTCACGTTATTGTGCAACAGATTTCTAGAGCTTTTCATCTTGCAAAACTGAAAGTCTGTGCCCCTTCTTACTTTTGAAAATTTTATGAAAACATGTAGTCCCATGCAAGGGTTGGGTCCTAATGCTTAAATTTCATGAGCTTCATGATAAATACCCTCAGGCTGAGGGTAGATTAAAGTCCTCTCAGAGTTCCCGGGACATAGCCTTGGACATCATACATAGTAAGAAATCAAAGTCGCATCAAATGTCAGCTCCAGGGGGGAGAACCATTAGAGAGTGTACGGTCCACAGGTTCTACCCTTCTCATGCAGTCCTGGGATTTTGGGGTGGTGTCTCAGGGGCTACGGTTGGGGGCTGCTATAGCTCCTTCCCTGCCTCACTTGAAACATGGATCACCTCTGTTTAAATAATAATAATGATGAAATTAATAGTCATCAAGTTGACATGCATTAGGCACTTTACTATATGATGGACACTATTCTAAGTACCCCGCTTGTATTAAGTTACTTAATCCTTACAGTGTAACTATGTACTTGGAACTATTATTATCCCATTTTACAGAAGAAGATCCTGACGCTTGAAAAGTTTCTGTTTTATATATTAAGGTTCTATGTAAGATAACTTTTGAAAAAAATTGTTCTACTAATAACACATTTTGAAAAAGCCTGAATTAGTCCAAGCTGTTTATTTTACACATGGGGAAGTAAAACCCAGAAAAAGGGAGGTCATTTGCTCAGTGCCTACATTTGTTTTTTCTTCATTTCCTGGATTCCTGCTCTGTGCCAGACACAGTGCTATGGCCTAGGGGTTCAGAGGTCAACAAGACATTTATGGAACATAATTTTATATACATATATGTATGTATATATATTTTTAGAGACAAGGTCTCACTGTCACCCAGGCTGGAGGGCAATGGCACAATAATAGCTCACTGTAGCCTCGAACTCCTGGGCTCAAGGTATCCTCCTGCCTCAGCCTCCTGAATAACTGGGACTATAGGCTGAGCCAACATGCCTGGCAGGAACCTAATTTTTGTGGGAGCCAATGTACAATATATACAACAAGAAATCAATAAGGGAAATTCCAGAGAGTGCCGAGATGATAAATTTGGGGAGATGTGATTGAGTGACAAGGGGGTAGAGGGCTAATTTAGATTGA
Source organism: Varecia variegata (assembly GCA_028533085.1). Lineage (NCBI taxonomy): Eukaryota > Metazoa > Chordata > Mammalia > Primates > Lemuridae > Varecia > Varecia variegata. The sequence continues at coordinate 94,769,725 of CM052444.1, read as the reverse complement.
GAGGGGGTCAGAGAAGTATGGTCCATGGAGGTGACCTGTGAGCCGCACCCTGAGGACCTGAAGAAGCCAGCCATGGACCACTATGGGAGAAAAGCACTCCAGGGAGAGGGAACTGCGAGTGCCAAGTCCCTGAGGCAGGAATACTTTATTAGTAATAGAGCAGACTCTGGTTCCAGTGCTCCTTCACCACTGGAGGCCCTCTCTCGAGGCCCTCTCTAGGAGAGAGGCCCTTTTGGTGTCCTGGACCTCCCTCAAGCTCAGTCCCTAAGGTGCCAACTTATTTAGGAAGGCAGCAGCTCTCTGAGGCTGTGGGTCCCCCTCCCAGGAGCCCTGTGGCTAAACCGGATCTGAGTGGCTTGGTTCCTGTCTGGCAGGGTGTGAGCAGACATCTCCCTGCCGTCTCTCTCCAGGCTCCAGTCCTGGCCCCAAATCTCCATGGCAACCCCTAGACACAATCCTGATCCAAAGGAAGAAGATCTGGAACGGGGAGCACACAGATCATAGTGAAGAGACCAGAGGGGCTGGCGCACTTGCCTCCCCTGCTCCTTGTGTCCTGCCAGCCTCCCGCACCCCAGGCTCCCCAGAGACCCCAAACTGAAGATTCTGCCCCGTTGCTGGGCACAGCAGAGCCTGGATGGAGGCTCGTCTTCCGCAGCTGCCCCTAAGGCTGCTCCTCCTGGGGGCAGCTGCCCTGACTGTGTCTGCTCTGGAGACAGGTGAGTGTGAGGGGGCTCGGCTGGGGCACCCGGGAGACTCGGGCCCCCACCGCCCTTGGAGACTGTGTTTCCCGAATCAGCAGTCACCCTGATAGGCTGGGACCTTTGAGTTGGAGGAGGCTGGGAAACCCTTCTGGAAGGCCGGAACTCCATGTCACCCAGAAGCAGGGGTCTGGGGGTGGGCAGGACAGCCCTCAGGTTTAACAGTGGAAAATCCCGAGAGAGCTCTGGAGAGCTCTGGAGTCAGACAACCCTGCGTTCACACACTCACTCTGCCACTTCCTATGTTTGTACCCTTGAGATTATTATTTCAACTCTCTAAGTCTCGGTTTCTTCAGCAGTAAAATGAGAGTAATAACAGGCCCGTGCCCCTTAAGGGACAATTATTATTGTGCATATACGATGAGATAGACCATGCAAGACACTTAGACAGTGGCTGGCACATAAAAGGTGCCCAATTCAGTCACTCGTAAACCCCACCGCTACCCCGTGTGTCTCCAGGGCAGGCTCTGGCCGTGGCAGGTCTTCGTGAGTAGGGGAAAATGCTCCCACATCCTGAGCCCTGGTGACAGATTTCTTCTCCAGACACCCACATTCTGCCTGGTCCCCAAGCACCCACTGGTGCCCCTGCCTTGCCCAGAGAACCTGCATTCTCTTCTCTCTCTGTCCTTACAAAGAGCAGAGCTGGTTTGAGCACTTACACTTCATCGTATTTAATCCTCACAACAGCCTTGCATCACTGAGGATGTTTAGGGCTATAGGTAACAAATGCCAAACTAAATGGGGCTTAAACCATAAGGACATTTATTATTTCACTCAAGAAGAGTGGCCACAGGTGATCCCAGAGATGGTTAATTCAGCAGCTCAACTATGCCAGGGTCTCTCTGTAATTCTCGTGACTTGCTCTCTGGATGGCTGCGGGAGCTCTCTGCACATCCCATCCTCAGTCACAGCTTTTGGAAGCAGGAAGAAAAGCAGCTTCTGCATCACACGGCTCTCCACACACCCCTCCTTTTTTTGTTTTTTTGATCGGGGAGGAAAACCTTCTCCAGGAACTCCCAGCAGACCTCTTGTTAAGTCTCGTCGGCCTGATCCGCTGGGTCACATACCAACCCCTAAACCTGGCAAATAAAACCAGGATTACAAGGCTTGGTTCTTTTAGCAAGAAGAAGCAGGGGATGGCTGTTGGGTGGGCAGGCACCCAAATGTGTGTGCTCCATCCTTGAATAGGACAGTAGTAGCCAACACTTCTCTAACACCCATTAAGTGCCAGGCACTGTCCTGCCCTCTGTGCACACGCATGCCTACGATGCCTCATTTGCAATTCTAAAATACAAAGAGCTCTGAAAACCAAAATTTGTTCTTAACTAATTTATTGGTAGGGTTCGGTACCAATTTATTAGTAGGCAGGGTTGGGATCTCCCCTCGTTGCTGCAAGGTCCGTGCCTTTCGCTGCAGCCGACCTGGTGGCCCTGTGCGGGCGGACGTGGCAGGGGGACGGGCTGCTGCTGCGCTCGCACTCTGAGTCGCGCAGATTCTACTTCGTGGCTCCGGACACCGACTGCCGGCTCTGGGTGCAGGCCGCGGCCCCTGGCGACAGGATCCGCTTCCAGTTCCGCTTCTTCCTGGTCTACAGCCTGACCCCAGCGTCCCCCGTGTCCCCAGCGCCCAGCGCCGCCTCCCCAGAGCCGGCCGACCCGTGCGCCCCCGGCTCCTTCCTGCAGTTCTACGAGGGCTCGCCGGGGGCGCCCAAGGCCCTGGGGGCCCCTGTCTGCGGTCTGACCATCCCCGCCCCGGTGGCATCCTCTGGACCCTTCCTAGGCCTACGCCTTGTCACGAGAGGCCGCCAGCCGCGCGTGGACTTCGTGGGAGAAGTTACCTCTTTCCGGTCCGGTGAGTTGGGGCTGAGGGCCAGGACGGGGCCACAGTGGGGGGCGGCACAGGGGCTGCTGCCGTCAAGGAAATGGCCTGGACATTGGGAGCCAGGAAGTGGAGGGGCTGGGGCCTACTGAGTGGAGGAGGTGGTGACCCTTGGAGGCTCCCAGGAAGGGACAGATGTTCCAGACCCAAAGAGCCAACCCCATACATCTGGCTCCCATGGATGTGTGCGCCAGACTGCCCCATCAGCCCCTGGTGTACACACACTCACACACGTGTACACACACACACACACTGACAGCCACACGCGCACACACAAGTCACATCCACATGACCCACACACCTTGTACACACATCCCCCCCCACACTCACGTGCCTCTCACACACTGCTCACGCACACACAATTCACATCACATACCCCTCATGCCCACGCAGTGCCACCTCGCACATTTACACACACTCACACACTCTCATGTTCACAAGGGCCCCTCTGTCCCAGCTCAGCCCTTCAGATGTCTGCAGAAGGGCTTGTTTAGGGCTCTGGTGACCGCAAGTAACAGAAACCCACTTAGCAAGGAGGGGCACCTCTTGGGACTGAAATGAGTCATACTTGAGTATTAAGCATTGCCTCATTGGCCGCGGTGGCTCACACCTGTAATCCTAGCACTCTGGGAAGCCGAGGCAGGCGGATTGTTTGAGCTCAGGAGTTCGAGACCAGCCTCAGCAAGAGCGAGATCCCGTCTCTACTAAAAATAGAAAGAAATTATCTGGACAACTAAAAATATATATATAGAAAAAATTAGCCAGGCATGGTGGTGCATGCCTGTAGTCCCAGCTACTCGGGAGGCTGAGGCAGGATGATCGCTTGAGCTCAGGAGTTTGAGATTGCTGTGAGCTGGGCTGACGCCACGGTACTCTAGCCCGGGCAACAGAGTGAGACTCTGTCTCAAAAAAAAAAAAAAAAATTAAGCATTGCCTCTGGCCCTTTGCATGCCGGATCTCATCTGTGCCACAGCAGCTCCGCCGGGGCTGTGTTCTCGTCCCAGCATTTACAGATGGGGAAACACTCGGGGAGGCGAAGCACCCAAGGGCTCCCTGCTCGTAAGCAAAGCAGCTGGGCTTTCATGCTCGTGTGTGTCCTTCAGCTGAAATTGAGTTCAAGGCTTTAGCCCCAGCGGGTTCCCCTAGAACTGGAGTCACTTGCTGGTGTCACAGCAGAGGCTGTCTCCAGTGACAGCAAGCGGATGAGCTGCCAAAGTCCAGAAGATTCCAAAACCACCGTGGAGAAGCTTTATCGTGATCCCTGGCAAAATATCCAGACTGGAGAATTAAACATGGGATTGTGAGCACTTTAAGGCAAGAATGTAGAGTCTCTGAGAGCCACCACAGGTTCACCAAGAACTAGACCTTGGCGTAGCAGGCCCTGGCCAGCCCTTTAGCACTGAGCTGTTCTGAGAGCTTCCATTCCAGCCACTTTGTCTCCTTAGTCAAGTCTCACCTTTCTTCTTCCCTGGAATAAATAGGACATGGTCTGAATTTCGGATTTTAGACTCTCTCTGTCTTCCCTGTGAGAGTCTCTCGCTCTGGAATAAACTATATAAAATTTGTACCCTAAATCATTGGGGCTATAACTGACAGTGCCTGGGGTCCCCCTCTCCGAGTGCTGTAGGCTGTAGCATGCCAGGTTCCTATTATGTTGCTTTCCAAACACTCTCACTAGCTGATTAGAAGTCACCACCTCCCTTCCTCCCATCTTTTCTCCCTCTCCCCTGCACTGTGGCTTTGCCCTCCTATGGGGTGCAACCGTCAGCCGGGGAGGTCAAGAATTTTGCAGCCGCTCTGTGTTTAGCAGGAACGGGCTCCAAAAAGAAGGTGGCAGTGGTGGAGCCCTCTTGCAACTCTGGCTTCCTTAAATCCTTTTGAATGAGGAAAGGTTCATCGCACATCCTTGGGCCACACATAGTCTCAATCACTCACTCACACCTACAGGCACACCCTGCCTGCTCATGCACACACTTAGGACTCCCCATGCGTTACCATGCTACCGTCTGTGTTTTCTCTCTCATAGACTTCACACTTACACCTAAAGACCTTTTATTATTTTTTTTAGAGATGGAGTCTCACTCTGTTGCCCAGGCTGGAGGGCAGTGGAGCGATCATAGCTCACTGCAGCCTTGAACTTCTGGGTTCAAGCGATCTTCCCACCTCAGCCTCCTAACTGAGACTACAGGTGTGCACCACCACACCCAGCAGATTTTTAAGGGAGTCTTGCTGTGTTGCCCAGGCTGGTCTCAAACTCCTGGGCTCAAGCAATCCTCCCGCCTCAGTCTGCCAAGTAGTGGGGACTACACGTGTGTGCCATGGCACCTGGCCACCTACACACCCTCTATGTATTATTCACTTTCATTTGCAAGTGACAGAAACCAACCAAACTCAAGTTGGCTTAAGCCAAAGGAGAATTTGGGGGGAAACCTCCAATAACTGGAATATTAAGTTATTTGTTCAAGTATAGCTGGATCCAGAAGTTCAAGTAATGTCCCCTGGGCTCTGTCTCTTTGTTCTCTATCTTTGCACTGTGTGGGTCTGATTGGCTTCCATCTCAGGCAGCTGCTCTTTTTACCTGGCAGCCAGGTGACCCTGAAGCTCCAAGTTCATAATCACCCTGACAGCTCCAATCTCATGAAATAGAGAGCAAGCATCGTTTCTGATGGCTGTAGTGAAAGTCCTGGTGAAAAATCTGATTAGTTGTGTGGGTCATGTGTCTGTTACCACGGCCAGGAAATGGAATGCCCTGATTGGCCAGGCCTGAGTCACATGTCCGCCTCTGAGCCATCGGTGTGGGTCATTCCCACCTGAACTAGCTTTTCTCTACAGCACGGGATGCTGCGTGAGCCAACTTGTCTGCAGCGCCCTCTGTGCTGAGTCGTACAGTTCTCCCACCTGGGTGCATATTCATTCGTTTAACCAATGTTGAGCACCTGCTACGCGCCAGGTGCTGTTCTAGGCCCTAGGGATACAGCAATGAACGAGAGAAATCCCTGCGCTCTTGGAGCTGACATTCTGGTAGGGAGACAAACCGTAAACAAATAATCAAGGAAATCCGTGCTCTGTGGATGGTGGCAAGTGCTGCAGAGGGACCCACGTCACGGTATGGAGGGAGGGATGGCTGGGGGAGGGGTGGAGTGGGGAAGGCCTATGGATAAAGTAACAGCTGAGCGGAGATCTGAAGGGAGCAGGCCACGCAGTTCCCCAGGGAAGAGAGTTCCGGGTGGAGAGCGTGGCAAGTGCAAAGCCAAGAGCAAGTTCAGGTTCGCTGGGATACTGTAGGGTGTGCGAGCGCACACGTGTGCAGACACACTCACACCCACTGTGTGCCACAGTGTTTATGAACACGGACTCTAGGACCAACCTGCCTGGGACTTAGAGACAAAGCTGTGCGGCCTTGGTCGAGTGGCCTAACCTCCCTGTGCTTCAGTCTTCTGATCTCTAAAATGGAGCTACTAATAATAATAGTACTTACCCCATAGGGTTACTGTGAGGACTAAATGAGCCAGTTAGGAACCGTGCCTGGCACAGAACAGGAACTCAGGAAATGTTAGTTGCCATCCCCTCCTCTCTTCCTCCTCCTCATGATAGGACCCTTCCTGCCCAGGTGACACTCACCCATATTCTTGTCTGCACGCACATGGTAACAGCTCTCTCCCACCCACACTCCCACGTTCTGTCACTGTAGGGCCACACGCCCTGCTGTGTCATGGACCTGGTCCAGGATCCTCATCTCAGGCTTCCCTTCCCCCCAGGACCTTGCGGGGCCTACTTCCGCTGTGGGAATGGCAGGTGCATCCCTCCGAGCCTGGTGTGTGATCACTGGGGCATGGACAACTGTGGCGACGGCAGTGACCAGAGCTCCTGGCCACCAGCTGACTGCAGAGGTCAGTGATCAGGGAGGCCTGGGCCCTGCTGAGCAGCCAGGAGGGAAGCCTGGCTCCCGTGCCCCTTCCCTGCAGCAGGGCCGCAGAGGGGAGGCGGGAGGCAGGGGCACAGCAGGAGGGAGGAAGGCGGTGTGAGGGTCGGAGCAGTTGGAGCTAGAACGATGCTAGAGATCATTTAATCCAGCTGTTTCCAAATGACGGTTTAGTAGCAGAAACTTTTCCTAAATGGGACCTGGCAGGGGCCCAAGACCTAGAAAGGGGAGATCCTCTGCTTAGCTGGATGTGGGGGCCTCGGGCCTTGGTTGACTGATGTCTCTCTGAGGGCCCTGAGTGTTACCCTCAAGACATACCTTGAAAGCCATCAATCCAGCCTGACTCCATATTTTACAAATGGGGAAACCAAAGTTTAGAGGGGGGGGACCAGAATAGATCACCCAGGAATAATCTTCCCAGGGATCTAGAGATGTTCCACCCACCTACTCATCCCCAGTCAGGAGTGGGATGGAGGCAGGGCCACCACATACAGTTGAGCAGGTTGTTCATTGCAAAAAAACACCTAGCTGAGGTGAAACTCAGTTTCTTAGGACCCCACACACTTGCCTCCCCAAGTCCCTGCTCAGCTCCCTTGCAGTTGCTGGTTACTTCCCTGACACTCTGTGCTTCGCACCAGAGGGACCAGTTCCTGTGTCCCCTTCTCCTCCATCCAGGCTCTTTCCCTTGGTGGTCTCACTTGTAGGGCATGGCTGGCTGGACTCGTCCCTGAGCTCTAGTCACATAACCTCCTCTGTGCTTGATGTCTCCACGTGGATGTGTAGCCAACATCTCCAACTGAACTTGCCCCAAACTGGACTCTGACCCCCAGCCCTGCCCCCACCTCGCTCCTCTCTCACTGAGCGGCACCTTCCATTCCAGTTGCTCAGGCCGGGAACTGTTGAGTCACTCTAGGCTCCTTCCTTTTTCTAGCCCATAACCAAGCCGGCAACAAGTCCTCTGAAAGCTCTCCAGTCCCTGACCCTTCCCACAGCTGATCTGCTGTCACCTGGTCTGAGCCACCACCGCTCTCGTCCAGATTGTTGTCACAGCGCCTGAACTGGTGTCCTTCCTTCTGTCCTTGGCCCTTGAGAGTGCAGTCTTCCTGTAGAAGCCCAGGGCAGCCTTCTTTTCCTTCTTTCCTTTCAATAAACTTTACTTTTTAGGGCAGTTTCAGATTTACAAAACAATTGGGAAGATAGTACAGAAAATTCTCATGTACCCAGCACTCAATTTCACCTGTTTATCTATTTTTGAGACAAGGCCTCACTCTGTCTCCCGGGCTGGAGTGCAGTGGCAAGATCATAGCTCACTGCAGCCTCGAACTCCTGGGCTCAAGCAAGCCTCCTGCCTCAGCCTCCCAAGTAGCTGGGACCACAGGTGTGTACTCCAATGCCTGGCTAATTTTTTTATTTAAAGTTTTTTTTGTAGAGAATGGGTCTCTTTTGCTGAGACCCAGGCTGGTCTCAAACTCCTGGCCTCAAGCGATCCTCTTGCCTCGGTCTCCCAAAGTGCTGGGATTACAGGTGTGAGCCACCGCACCCAGCCTGGATCCTGGATTTAGTTTTTGTTTTTTTTTTTTGAGACAGAGTCTCGCTCTGTTGCCTGGGCTAGAGTGCCATGTCGTCAGCCTAGCTCACAGCAACCTCAAACTCCTGGGCTCAAGCAATCCTCCTGCCTCAGCCTCCTGAGTAGCTGGGACAACAGGCATGTGCCACCATGCCTGGCTAATTTTTCTATATATATTTTTAGCTGTCCATATAATTTTCTTTCTATTTTAGTAGAGACGTGGTCTCGCTCTTGCTCAGACTGGCTCAAACTCCTGACCTCAAGTGATCCTCCTGCCTCGGCCTCCCAGAGTGCTAGGATTACAGGCGTGAGCCACTGCGCCTGGCCTTGGATTTAGTTTTTGTGTCTCTTTAGGCTCCACTTGGCTGTGGCAGTATCTCAGGACTTCTTTGTTTTTGGTGACCTTGCTCAGGTATTTTGTAGGATGAATCCCTATTGGGATTCATCTGGTATTTTTCTCACGATGAGGCTGTAGTCACAGGTTATTGGAAGACCACGGAGGTGACGTGCCACTTTCATCACATCATCTTCAAGGTACATACAACACAATTTACGACTGTTGATGTTGACCTTGACCACCTGGCTAAGGCTGTGTGTGTCAGGTTTGTCCACTGTTATTTTCTGCCCTCTTTCTATACTGTCCTCTTTGGAAGTCACTATGTGCAGCCCACACTTGAGTGGGGAGGTATGAGTTATGCTTTCCTGCCAAAGGAGCCTTTTAAAATACTGAATCAGGTCATCACTCCTGTACTCAAACCCTCCACTAACTCCTCATCTCACTCAGAGAAAGCGAAGCCTTCCAGGGCCAACGGGTCATGTGTGATCTGGCCCCGCCCTTCTGGCCCCGCCCACCAGCCAGCTCCGCCCCCTCCACCTGCTCTGGCCGACTCTGCCCTGGCCCCTCGCGGACCTTCCACACTCCAGCCCCGTCCTGCCTTCTGGCCTCCGCACTAGCTATTTCCGCCACCTGTAAGGCTTTTCTTCAGGGATCTGCTGCTCATTCCTTTGCCTCCAGGCAGGTCTCTGCTTAACTATCACTCTAAGTTCTTTCCAGACCCCTCTGTATGACAATGGCAACCCTGTGTCCACCTGCAGATGAATGGGTACACAAAATGTGGTCTATACACGCAATGGATATTATTTAGCTTTGAAAACGAAGGAAATTCTGATACAAGTGACCACATGGATGAACCTTGAGGACGTGCTAAGTGAAATAAGCCAGTCACTAAGGGACGAAGACTGTATGATTCCACTTATATGAGGCACCGGAGTAGCCAAAATCATGGAGACAGTGGAACCGTGGCCCTGAGGGGCTGGGGAGAGGGGGGCTGGGGAGAGATTGTTTAACGGATATGGAGTTTCCATTTGGGAAGACAAAGTTCTGGAGATGGATTGTGGTGATGGTTGCACAACATGTGAATGTTCTTAGTGCCACTGAGCTGTAAACTTAAACATGGTTAAAATGGTAACTGCTATGTGTATAGCAAACCTGCCCCAGCCAACATGCCCCGTCCCCTTTCCCTGTGTAAGTTCTCTCTACAGCACCTGTCTGCATCTGACCTATGCTGTATTAATGTGCTTTGTGTCTCCCCACACTAAACTGCCAGTTCCATGAAGACCTTTTTGTCTATGTTGCTCACTGTTGCCTCCCCCAACCACTAGAGCAACGTCTGGGGTATAGGAGAGGCTTGAGAAAGACTAGTCAGATGAATGGAAGAATGAACCTGTCTATGTCCCAGTTTCCTTACCTGTAAAATAGGATGCTAAACCTCACCTTTCAGAGTTGTCGCAAATCCTAAGTGAAACACTGTAGGGAAAGGGCCCGGCACGGAGCGTGGTGCTTGGTGCACAGCAAATGCTCAAGGCACATGCATCTTCTTCCTTGAGAAGTAAACCCCAGGCCCCAGAGCGAGACCACTCGAGCTCAACTCCTCCCCTGTCACTTCCAGCTGTGTGACCTTGGCCAGTGACTTAACCTCTCTGCAAAATGGAAATACTAATGGTGACAAACTCAGAGAAGTCTTGTGAGGATTAAATGCAACACAGAAGTGCCCCAGGAAGGGCAGCCCTGTGTGTGTGTTCTCTTCTTTCCCACTGCAGGTCCCTCTCTGGTGCCCGGCCAGGCTGGCAGTACGGACGCTGGTGTCTCCAAGCCCCCGACTCTCCTCCTGCCTCTCGGGTCTGCCGGCCCCCTCTGGACTGCAGCTGAGAGGAGCCCTCCCACAGGCAGGGACCCAGCACAACGGAACGCAACTTTGGAAGGTAGATGGCTCTGGGTTACAACCTGCTCCTGCTCTTCCCACCAAAACCACACTTGTCTCTCTCCAGGTGATGGGAACGGGGGCAGCAGGCCCAGGCTGAGGCCTGAGTGGACTCTCTCTTCCTGTAGGCCCCCAGCTCCGGGGGGTGGCAGTGGCCTCCTCGCTGCTCCTGGCCTCCGCCGGGCTCCTTGTGGGCTTCCTCTGGTGCTGCTGCTCCCCTGGCCGGCTGGCCTGGCAACGGCAACCTGGCGGCCATGACCTCCGCCTCAGCTGCAGTGCAGCCTGCACCACCTGCTCCACGTATCCCTGCCAGGTCGCCCCTGGGGGGCTGCGGCCAAGTGGACCAACCTTCCAGGGTCAGGGAGGCCACCCCTAGAAAGGCTGCGTGCGTCAGAGGAAGGAGACTCTGGGGTCTGACAGACCCTGGGTTCTAATCGCCAGTTGGCTGTCTGACCTTGGACAGGTCACCTAACTCTCTGAGACTTGGTCTGCCCCTCTGGAAAACAGGACGATTTCTGCCCCACAGGGTCATTGAGGGCCACAGGAGGTAACTTGCACACAGTAAGCCCTGCAGCTCGGGTGGTGGCTGGCCCTGGGCTGGACCAGGGAACGGCAGGACCTCCATGCCCAGGGCCAGCAGTGGGGGCCTCGCTAACCCAAGGCCACCTTCCTTCACTCCAGCCCCGCTTTGCCCCACCCTGACCCATCCGAAGGCTCCACTGAGTCGAGCCCTAGTCAAAGACACAGGAGACCCCTGGCGGGGATAGCACCGTTTATTAAGAAAAATCAAGACAAAGACCACAGGAGGGTCCCTTCTAGGACACGGAGGCCAGGCGTCCCAACCCCACAGTCTGGGGGCCACTGGGAGGAGGGTGCTTACTCCCAGCTGGGTCCTCAGGCTCCCACAGATGGGGCAGGGCTGTTCTATCCCCTCCTAACCCTCCCAGTCTGAGTCCTGGCTCCCCCCACCCAAGGCACTAACTCTTCCCGACCACCACCGGCTCCCCCAAGAGTCCCCTGGGCCTTCACTTCCAGATGAGTGGGGGATGTGGCCTGGTGTGGGCAGGGAGACCCTCTCAGTGCTGGGCTCTGCCTGTAGCAGCTCCTGTAGAGTTGGGTGGGGTTTCCCTTGCAGCCCCTGAGGGAGGGGC
>CM052444.1:94723371-94757688 GCA_028533085.1 Varecia variegata | reverse complement strand
GTCCTGGCTCCCCCCACCCAAGGCACTAACTCTTCCCGACCACCACCGGCTCCCCCAAGAGTCCCCTGGGCCTTCACTTCCAGATGAGTGGGGGATGTGGCCTGGTGTGGGCAGGGAGACCCTCTCAGTGCTGGGCTCTGCCTGTAGCAGCTCCTGTAGAGTTGGGTGGGGTTTCCCTTGCAGCCCCTGAGGGAGGGGCCCTAGCTGTGTGTTGGCAGGAAGGGGGGCGGGAATGCAGGCCAGGAGGGCGCGGTGGGTGGGGGAGGCTGCCAGGGGCAGTGGCCCAGCTGGCTGTGTCGGGGGGCTGGGACATGGGCTGGTAGGGCTAGGGGGCCGCCTGCCCAGGGGTGAGCTGCCTTTTGCTCCACAGCTGACACCAAAGAGATTTCCCCACCCAGAGGGGGTGGCGCAGGCTCCTGCGACGCCCCGTTTCGGGTAGCTGGTGAGGCACGAGGCCGTGGGCCGAGGTTGGCTCTCCCAGGAATGAAGACTGCCCACGGGCTGCAGAAGTGGGCAGTCGGCTCTACCTTGGGGGGCCCCACCCGGGAGGGGCAGTGGGGGCAGTTCTGGGCCTACGCAGCCACCGTGCCTGACCCCTAGTCCTGGTGGCCTTCCGAGGCACCCACTCCCATCCAACCTGCCCTGCCTGTCAGCCCTGTGGCTTTGCCCAGCTCTGTGGGGGGGGGGGGTGGCGTGCCCACCTCCAGTCCAGCCCAGGGCGGTAGCAGCAAAGCGTGGCATTGCCTCAGTTTCTTACAAAAATTCATAATAATAATATTAATAATAATATACTCGACATTGTCGGGCTGGGGCGCTGCCCGGGAGTCCGTGTGGGGCCGGCGGGTGCCTACGAGGGGCAGGGGCGTGTGTTGGCCCCCGCCTGGGCGCGGTGCTGCAGGTCCAGGGGCTGCGGGGGTGGGGCGCCGGGCCTGGCCGAGTGCAGCACCAGATTCTTGATGCAGCCTGTGACGCCCGAGGAGAACCTGCCCCCGGTCAGCGTGGCCACGTCGGGGGCTCCTCCTGCAGGGAGGGGAGGGGAGGAAGCCTGTGGGCTCAGGAACCCCCGGAGGTGAGGACGGCCCCGCGGGAGTGAGGAGGGGCTCTGGGGCTGCACCGAGGCCCATATGCCAGGACTCACCAATGTAGATGCTGCCCTTGGCGTTGACTGCCACGTTGGTGCCTGGGGACTGGCCGCTGACCAGCTCCTCGCCGTCGACCTGGATGGAGCCTCTCCGGCCCTCCCTGCGGTGGAACTGGGTCAGGCCCTGCACCACGGACGCCCTGGTCCTCCCCACCCCACAAGAGAGTCCCACCCTTCGGCACTGAGATTCCTGACAGAGAAGTCTGCCTGTGGCCACTTGAGCTCTTTCTCCCCCGCCACCGTCCCCGCCCCCCGACCCCCTCGCATGAGAGATCCGGCCCCACAAACACAGCTTCCCCGCCCCCTGCCCACGTTGCTTGCCCCTGGGTGCTTGCCCTCCCCCACCCTGTGGAGCTCTGTCCGGCCTGGAAGTCTGTGGTCTGCCTAGTGGGGTCTCCCCTTCCCCCAGCTTCAAGTTCTGCCTCCCAGGGCTCCATGCCTCCCTCCCTGCATGGGGTGGCGTCCTGCCCCGCTCCAAAACCCTGGGCCTGGCTGGCTCCCTTACCGCAGTGCTGTCACCCGGTGCCACTCGCCATCATTTATGGGGTCCTCAGAGACAAGGCGGGCCTCCCCACTGCCCAGCTCGTAGCTGCAGTCACATAAGCCCAAGAGGGTGTGAGCTGGGGCAGGCCTGGGGAGGGGTGGGGTGCTGGGAGGCAGGGAAGGGAGGGGAGGGACCAGGTGCCAGGACCCACCTGAAGACAAGGTGCCCATCCTGAAGCCCGAGGCTGATGAAGTCCCTGCCTCGGCCGGCCTCTCCCACCTCCTGCCAGGGAAGCACAGGGTCTCTGGGCTCCCCAGCCTGGAGAGCTGAGGCCTCCTAAGGCCCGTGGCCTCCGCTTTCCTCCCTCCCCACCACCCTGGCCACCAGGAGACCAGTTTCCTGCTCCAGGATCCCTGAGACCCCGGACCACATGCCCACACTCACCACGCCCTGCCATAGCAGGAGGCCGCTGGCCGTGCTGGTTCGAACCTCCAGCTCTATGGTCTCCAGCACCTCGGGCAGGCTGTGGGGGAGGGGTGGATGAGGGACAGAAGTCCCAGATTCTGGTCCTCCCCACTGGGCCCACAGGCTCTCCCAACACCTGTCTTACCTCCTGGAGAAGATGCGGCCAGGCAGGGCCAGGAAGCCATCGTCATAGAAATAGGCACCGTACTGTCCAGGGGCATCTGCGGGAGAATGGGAGGCAGGGACACCTGCTCACCTGCGTCAGGGGTCAGTCCCGAGGCAGTTCCCTGGGCCCCCACCTCCACTCCAGCATGTACGACTACCCCGGGGCTCTGACCCTGACGCCCAAGGGGGCTGTCACAGAATTCAGGGGCCTGTGACCTGCGTGGGAAACATTGTAACTTGATTTCCACTCACTTCTCACTGACAGTTAGCAGTTCCTTTAATTATAGATGCAGGCAACAAAGCAAAGTAGTAGTACCAGGACCTGTGACTCTGTCACTACTATTTGCTTATCACATTACAGTAGCTGCAAATATTTCAAAATATCATTTACACCTTATTACACGTTATTGTTTTGAAGTTGCAGTAGCTATGAAGACCACCACTAGATCTTGCTATTTAACATGTTAATAAAGAAGCACATATGTTGCAAATTAGAACACTTGAAAAATATTTTGATAACTTTTTTTCAGTATAATTGGTTTCCTTTGAAATCTGTGTATTTTATTTTATATAGGATCCACATCAGGTGACCAACTGTGCTGTTTGCTGAGTTCTGTCTGGCTTTAGCTCTGAAAATCCCACAGCCCAAGAAACCCTTCAGTCCAGAGCAAACAGGGACAGCTGGTCACCTTGTTCCGTGGCAATAGATGGTTCAGAGCCTTTGTGTTCTCTCTAGCTTACAGGTGGGGAGACAGGCGCAGGTGAGAGGCTGGCCCAGGATTTGGGAAGCCGGGGCTGGACCTGGGCCTGTCAGCTCCAACGTCCCTACTGTGTGTGGCTCCACCATCCCCCTCCCTGTCTCCCCAAAACCCATTCCACAGGCCAGCACTGGCCACAGTAGGCCTGGCAGCTACAAGGGCAGGGTCTGCCACTACCCAACGATGAGGACAACAGCTGACATTTACCAATGTGTCCCTGTGTGCCTGTGCAGGGACCTTTACCTCTAGCTACAAACATCATTTCATTTAACTGAATCTTTTTAACAACCCTACACATTAATATGATATTAGCAAAAGCTAACATCCTGTACCCACTCTGTACCAGACATTTTTCTAGGCATTTAAAATACACTAAACAGGTCCGGGCACAGTGGCTCACGCCTGTAATCCTAGCACTTTGGGAGGCCGAGGTGGGAGGATTGCTTGAGGTCAGGAGTTCGAGAGCAGCCTGAGCAAGAGGAAGACCCTGTCTCTACTAAAAATAGAAAAATTAGCCAGGCATGGTGGTGCACCTGTAGTCCCAGCTACTTGGGAGGCTGAGGCAGGAGGATTGCTTGAGCCCAGAATTTGAGGTTGCAGTGAGCTATGAGGATGCCATGGCACTCTACTTGGGGTGACAGAGCAAGACTCTTTGTCTCCGAAAAAATAAAAAATATAAAATAAAATACACTAAACAATTTTACTCTCATTCAAAATGTTATCCAAAGCCCTATGGAAAGAGGTTATTCATCTCTGTTATATGTGAGGAACTAAGGCACAGAGAAGTTAAGTGACTCACATTGGGTCACACAGTAAGTGACAGGGCTAAGATTTGAACCCAGGCAGGCTAGCTTCAGAGCCCATGCTCTTAACCACTACACCACTGCATCTCCTATTACTTTAGTGAGAATAAGAAAGGATGTGTCTGTAAAGAAGTTACCACAGTGCCTGTAAATGTTCAATCAACATTCACTCTTTACTGCTATCTTTGCTTTTATTTATTTTTAGAGATAGTATCTCACTCTGTCGCCCAGGCTGGAGTGCAGTGGCCTGATCATAGCTCACTGACACCTTGAATGCCTGGGCTCAAGCAATCCTCCCACCTCAGCCTCCCCAGTAGCTGGGACTACAGGCACGTGCCACCAGCCTGGCTAATTTTTCTATTTTTATTTTTGTACAGATGGGGTCTTGCTATGTTGCCCGGGCTGGTCTTAAACTTCTGGGCTCAAGCAATCCTCCTGCCTTGGCCTCCCAAGGTGTTGGGATTATAGGCATGAGCCACCGTGTCCGACCTATCTTTGCTTTTATTTTATTTTTTCTTTTTTTTTTTTCATTTTTATGTTTTTCTTCCTACAGACCTAGAACATGACATCTTTGCTTTTAAACAGTGGAATCCTTGAGAATGAGAGTGCTGCCTTATTTGTCGTATATTTACTGTTCCCAGGGCAAGGATGGGCACACAGTGGATGTTTGTTGACTGAATGTGTGAATACAGTGGAGGAAATTGAGGTCAGAGTGACTCTAAGGCCTGTCTGCATTCACCTGGCCAGAGGTGTGGGGCAGGCCCCGCTCTGTGGGGCTGTGCCCTTCTTTATTCTGCCTGTCTGTGCCCAGCGAGCCCCTCACATGGTCCCGTTTTGCTGAAAGGCCAGGATTGAGGGGTGGGTAACTGGAACGGGGACTTAGAGGCGGAAGCCAGGGAGGAGGCTTCTCGAGCCGGCCACAAGTACGCACCGTTGCCCCCGCTGCCTTCAAGGTGCCAGTCGGACTCCGCTGTGCCATGTCCAGAGCCTGTGGGGAGGGGGGTGTCCAGTTGGTGGGCACAGACACCCGTGGGTACCGCATCCAGCCCCAGGGCGCCAAGAGGGAAGTGGAGTACCTTGCTGGCAGCGTGGGCCGGAGAACCCAGGGAGGCAGAGGCAGCGGGTGCCCCGGCAGGTGCCCCCGTGCAGACAGGGCTCACGGAGCTGGCAGGGGCTCTCCTCGTGCTCACAGAGGTCTCCTGCGGGCCAGGGTGGAGGCGAGTGGGTGGGTGGGCATGGGCTGCTGACCACCCGTGCCCCTCCCTGCCGGTGCCCCGGGCAGCTCCCCCACCTTTGAAGCCATCTCGACACAGGCACTGGAACTCGTACTCGCCAGCGGGCATGCACGTGGCCCCGTGCTGGCAAGGCTGGCGCTCACAGGGGGAGCTGTCGTAGCACTGCCCCACGCCCTGGCTGCCCAGGAAGCTGTAGGTGAGGTCTAGCCGCTTGCCGTTCACTGACACCTGTGGGCACAGGGACACTGGGGGACTACAGGGGCATGGGAGGCAGAGGCCCAGGTGTACCAGAGAGAGAGGCATGCAGCAGAGCACGCTGGGAGCCCACGCTGGCACCTGAGTGGCAGCACGGGATTCTAAGCGGGGGAGGGAGGCAGCACGGAAAATGAGTGCCCGCCATGTGCCAGGAACATCCATCCATGCCGTCAGTCCTCGGTCCAACCCTTCAAAGTGGGTTACCATCCCCGTGTTACAGGGGAGGAAACTGAGGCTTGGAGGTAAAGCGTCTGGGCCCCGGGCTCCGGGCCCCATCTGCCCCCCTCCCGTCCACTTGCCCTCTGCAGGCCGCTCCTCACCTCGCCCACACAGCCGCGGAAGTGAGCGCTCACGTTGGTGGCCAGGGACAGAGGCACGGAGGGCTCCACGCCACCCAGGTAGAGGAGGGTGTGCAGGTTGAGGCCCTGGCTCTTGCCGGGCGAGGAGCGCAGCACGGGGCGACCCCCGTTCACCCGCAGGCTGCCGTCCTTGTTGAGGCGCTCGGCAGACACGTGGTGCCAGCGGCCCAGGGCCAGCGGCTCGGTGCTCCGCAGAATGGCCAGGCCTGGGGAGGACGCCAGGCAGGGTTGGGAACGTGGGGCTCCCTGCCCTGCCCACCACATGCAGATGGGAACTCCCTGAGGCCTTCGGCTATTCCAGATGAGGAGCCCAGGGCTGCCAGAGGTCTAGGCACCTGCCTGAGTCACACATGGAGGGAAGCAATGTGCGGAACGTGGGGTCTGACTCCTGGATTTATGCCTCCAAGCCTCCCCGGGGCACAAGAGCCAAGCAGGGCACAAAGCTTGGCATCTGGAGGCCCAGTGCTTACCTGACCCCAGCTCATAGCGGAACTCCAGGTGGCCGCCAGCCATCGCCAGGGACACGAAGTCCTCCACGGGCCCGCTCCGCCCCCCGCTGAACAGCAAGATGCCGTCGGGCGCCAGCGGCTTGAACTCCACGTCCAGGCGCAGCTCGTGGTGTGTGTTGGTGAGCGGGGGCAGCGCCAGGTAGGAGCCGGAGCCCGACAGGGAGGGGGTGGTCACCGTCACACCTGCAGCAGCCACAGCCCAGCCGGGGTGGTGGGGACACTGGAGTCCCGGGTGGGCACCAGCTACTCAGCCTTCCTCGGGGACCCCCGCCCACCTCACTCTCCAGGCCCGAGGCTCAGGCCAGCTGGGCCGCAGCTGCAGCCGCACGTGGGCCCCTGCCCTGGCAGACCAGGCTGGGAGGAGCGCCAGTAAGACAGGGGTCCTCTTTGGGGCCCCCTGTGTAAGGATCCAGGCTGGGCAGAAGTGTGGCCAGGTGGCTTTGAGACCCTGTGGCTCAGGAATAATCTCACCATCCACAGGGCCCCTCGTGGCCTCAGAGTGCCCTGTCCGGCTTCCCCAGCCATCACTGGGACCCTGCGGCTCTCAGGCCCAGCTCCACTCACCTTCCTCACACCTTATCCCAGAGCGGCCCAGGTGGCAGCGGCAGGTGTAGCCTCGACCATCGGGCCGGTTCACGCAGGTGGCATCGGGCCCACAGGCCTCTGGAGGGCACACAGGCCAGTGAGAAGGACACTGAGGTGGCTCGGGAGGGGGTAGGGCCCTGACGCCAAGGCCCTGCCCATCACACCTGGTCACCCTTGGCTAGTTAGGGCCAGGCCAGCCCAGGAGGCTGAGAGGAAGGGGTGGATCAGGGCTTGGGTGGAGCCTGAGGCTGGGCAGGGGACGGCAGGGGGAGTGAACGAGTGACCATGTGTCTGTGTGTTCTTGAAAGACTGTGCCTGGGTGACAGTGAAGGGTGAGGAGTGCCCGGGTGGCAGGTAACAGGTGAGTACCTGGGTAACAAGCCGGGAAGGTGGCAGTGATTGGGGGTGTGCATGGTGGCCACAGCCGGGGGCTTGGCAAGTACCTGGCTAGCAGTGTTGGAGGGGGGGCAGGCAGCAGTGAGGGGTGGGGGACCTCAGTAGCAGAGGTGGGGATCAGTGTCTGGGAGGAGTGGGAAAGATGTAGGTTGGAGCGGTGGGGTGTGGACGTACCCCTGCAGTTGGGGTGGGGGTGGACACGAAGGGGTGGCAATAGCCAGAGGCCAGGACCAGGGGTGACAGTGGCCGTGGGGATGGGGTACGTACCTGGATGGCAGTGCAGGGCCTGCGAGTGCTCACAGCGGCTCCCAGTGAAGCCCGCTGGGCAGATGCACACGTAGCTGCTGCTCTCTGAGTCGTGGCACTGGCCCCCATTCTGCAAAGCAGCCCCCAGAAGTGAGGCCGAGAATACTCAGGCCCCCCAGTCCCCCAGGGGCCAGCCGGGGCTGAGGGCAGTGGCTGGGGCAGCTGGGTGGTGTGTGCGGGTGTGGGGTCACCTGGCAGGGCCGGTCCCGACAGGTGGGACAGTGGGAGATGCCGTGCGCCGTGAGGTTGAGGTCGTGGAAGACGATCTCCTCGCCCTGGATGCGCAGCTCCCGGACGCAGCCTGGGGCGGGCAGGTGGGGTGAGTGAGGGGCAGGGTGCTGGGGAGCCAGCCCACCCAGCCCAACCCCGCTGTGCCCGCCCAGGCTCCCGAGAGCTCTGCCCGCCAGCAAGGTGAGGCTCGGCCCTGGCTGGAGGTCGAGGGCGGGGGGCAGGGGGCGCACCTATGAAGCCACTGCTCAGCCCCGCCTTGGGGATGGCACCGTAGTCGGGGTAGCCGCCCAGGTAGAGCTCCTCATTCAGGTCCAGGCCCTGGAACTTGCCCTGGGGAGTGGGGAGGTCAGGAATGGCGACAGAGGCTGGGCGGGGGCAGGACGGGGTGGGGGATGAGGCACAGGGTCGGGTCTCACCTGGGAGGTCCCGTTGACTGGGGCCAGGCTGCCCACAATCAGGGAGCCCTGGGTGAGGCTGCGCAGGAGGGTCACGGTGTGGAACTGGCCCAGGGCCAGCGGCGTGGGGTGACGGATGGTGGCCATACCAGAGCCTGCGTCGAACCTGCTCCATGGGTGGGCCCGGGCAGGAGAGAGTAGATATGGGGTTTGTAAGAAGGGATGGGGCCCAGCTGGGCAGAGGGGCACCAGAGGAGGGATGTCACCACTTCCTGTATCCCAGCCCAGGGATGCCCCAGTTCCTGTCCCTGCCCTGTCCTCCT
Organism: Varecia variegata; assembly: GCA_028533085.1. Lineage (NCBI taxonomy): Eukaryota > Metazoa > Chordata > Mammalia > Primates > Lemuridae > Varecia > Varecia variegata. Next base: position 94,749,278 of record CM052444.1, on the reverse strand, counting down.
TCCATGACCCACCCCCCCAACGCTTGCCCCGTCCCTGGCTGGGTCTTCTCTCCCCACATCCTTTCCCTGGGAGCTTTTTCAGAGCACCCACGGGGCTCCCATTGTCCCGGGCTCCAGGGTCCTGCGGCCTGGCACCTGGCCTCATGTTCTTCTGAGCTCCTGTCTCTCTGAGATCACCTTGTTCCGTTCTTTTTTGTGGCTTGTCTTCCCCAACTAGAATATACCTTCCCACATGGGCTAGAACTTGGTCTGTTTTGCTTATGCCTGTATCAGTGCCTGGCACATAGTAGGTGTTCAGCAAATAACTGTTGAATGAATGAATGAAGGAAGGAAGGAAGGAAGGAAGGAATCCTGGCCTGCAGCAGCCCCTCCCCCTGACGGGCACACTGAGCCTGCTCCAGCAGATCGTGTGGTTGCCAAGGGAAACGCCCACAGCTCTCCTCCTCCAGGATCTCCTCTGTATAACCCGGCCCAGGGTCGTGCAGCCTGTGTCCAGTCCCCCTGAAAAGGGGAGGCCGGGGGTCTCACCGGAACTCGGGCCTTCCGCCCACGAGCCCGAAGGAGATGAAGTCGGGCTGCCTGTTGGCCAGGTTGGTGGGGCTCCCTGGGATCCGCTTCTGCCCGTTGTACAGCAGCATCCCTGGGCGGGCACAGCCGTGTAAGGGGCTCCTGTCCAGCCCCGGCCCCCTGTCCCCCCACCCTGGGAATGCGCCTCGCTCTTCAGCCTGTCCGGTCTCGGACGGCCATCCCTCCCTTGGCACGCCGGGCACAGCCAGGCCTTCTCACTACCTCGGGCTGGGCCCTGAACAGAAGGGCCGGGCTGTGGACGTGCTTTGCACGTTCTGGGGGGTCACCCCAAGGCGGGGAGGCAGGCGGAGACTCACCCGAGTAGAGGAGGAGGCCTGGACAGTGAAAGTCAGAGACCCAGAGAGATGAGAGAGAGAGAGGAAGGGTGAGAGGTGGGAGGGAAAGGAGGGAGGCAGGCATAGAGGCGGGCGAGGAAGGTGGCACGGTGGCACCAGCGGCAGAGATAAGACATCGCAGAGGCGGGGACCAGGAGCAGAGGCCCCGAGGCCTGGGGACCCCTGGACAGCGAGGGCTGAGGGAGCTGGGCGGGGCTGGGGGGCGGCCAGGGCTCATGCCAGGATGGCGGTTACTCCACGAGATCCCCCGCCCCAGGCAGGTCCCCTCAAACCGACTCTCCTGCTCACCATCGGCTGAGTCGGGCCGGAAGGTGATCTTGATCTCAAACTTCCTGTAGGCGTCCTTGATGGTGGGCAGCGGCAGGAAGGAGTGGGGCGTCTGCGTGAAGTAGGGCACCACCCGCTCTGCCGGCAGAGAGCACACTTGGAGACGATGCCCGCCCGGAGTGCAGGGGCCTGCCAGTTCCTGGGGCGTCGTCTTACCTGGCACCTGCAGGTGGGCAAAGGCTTTGACCTTGCCCTGGCGGTTAGTGGCGGTGCAGACGTAGGTGCCTGCGTCCTGCGGTCGGACTGAGGGCAGCATCAGCATGTTGTTCTCCAGGCGGCTGTCGGGGGGCAGGTTGCCGTCCAGCTGTGAACACAGCAGCACTGAGGACTCACGGTGGCCCTGACCCTTGCCCCACACCTCCACGGGGCCTGCCGCCCATCTCTGCCTCGGGCCCCATCAAACACAGCATTGGCTCTTTGCCAAGCCTGTGCCAGGTCCTGGGTGCGCTGAGCCGGTCCGGACCTGGTCCCGGCCGGCCCCCCTGCCCAGCATTTACCTTGCTCCAGCTGATGTCAGGCGTGGGGTAGCCCGAGGCCATGCAAGGGAAGACGGCCGCAGAACCGGCAGGCACACGGACCTCCGGGGGCGTGGAGATCTGGGGCAAGGCTGAGAGGTGGGGAAGAGACACAGGCCATCAACGCCATGACAGCTGCCATCTGTGTGCCCAGCCTGTGCTCACTTAATCCTCACACTACCCTTCGAAGGGAGATGCTACGTCCCACTTTACAGACGAAGAAATTGTGGCTTAGTGGGGAGAAGTGGCTGCTCACTCCTGGTGGCACAGGGGGACCGGGGCGGGGGCGGAGGCAGGGTTCAGGGCCGGGTCTGTTTGCCTCTGCAGCCCTGAGACCTCTTCAACACACCAGGCAAAAAATTGTGCAGCCTTTGGGGACTGAGAAGGGGGTTCTAGGGCAGTATGGGTGAGTAGGTCGGGGAGCAAGTCATAGGCTTGGGGTAAACAGGTACTGCCTTAAAGAAAACACAGTACTCATGCCTGCCCTGCATCTGCTGTCCTTGTCCCTCTCTATTATGTCTGCTTTGCGTGCATGTGACATCTCTGCCATCAGACTGGGCTGCAGGTCTCCCCAGTCACAGCAGGCATTCCCTGCAGGTGAGGACCACGTTTCTTTTCCCTCTTGATGCCCCATGGCATAGCTCCTTCCCTGTAAGTTCCAGCCTGCCCTGGGGGACGCTCATTTTTATCTCCTAGTGAAACCCGCCCCTTAAAAACACACAATAGGCCGGGGCGAGGTGGCTCACACCTGTAATCCTAGCACTCTGGGAGGCCGAGGCGGGTGGATCGCTCAAGGTCAGGAGTTCGAGACCAGCCTGAGCAAGAGCGAGACCCCGTCTCTACTAAAAATAGAAAGAAATTATCTGGCCAACCATAAACATATATATAGAAAAAATTAGCCGGGCATGGTGGTGCATGCCTGTAGTCCCAGCTACTTGGGAGGCTGAGGCAGAAGGATCGCTTGAGCCCAGGAGTTTGAGGTTGCTGTGAGCTAGGCTGACGCCATGGCACTCACTCTAGCCCGGGCAACAGAGTGAGACTCTGTCTCAAAAAAACAAACAAACAAACAAAAAAACACAATAGAAAATCCCCCAGGAGAGTGGGAAGGAAGAGGAAAGCAGGCAGGCAGGGGACAGCCACACGAGAAGTCCCTGCCCCACTCGCTGGGCCCCCAGCAAAGGCCCCTGCCAGCCTTCACCTTGCACGAGCAGCAGCACGTGGGATTGGGTGGTGCCTGCGGCATTGGTGGCGGTGCAGCGGTACTGTCCCGCGTCGGCCAGCTCCACGTGGGCGATCCTGACAACGCCTCCGCTCTGCACGATGCCAGGCCGCAGGCGCCCTCCGACTTTGCTCCACGTCACCTGAGGCTTGGGGTCACCCAGGGCCAGGCACTCGAACTCCACGGCGTGGCCGACCACCACGGTCTGCACAGAGGTGCGGATGTTGATGAGCACCGAGGGCAGGGCTGGGGAGGAGGGAGGCAGAGGCCCAGTGAGATCAGACTCCCCGGGAAAGGTGAGCACGGGAGCCCTAGGCATGCATTCATCCATCATTCACTTTTTCATCCGTTCACCCATGAACACGCTTGTTTGCTTTTTTGCCTGTGTATTTACTCACTCGTGTGTCCACTCATTCATTCTTTTTTAAATTGTTTTTTTTTTTTTTGGGGGGGGGACAGAGTCTCACTTCTTCCCTCCCTTGCAGTATTCTACAAGCACCCTTACTCTACGCTAGACATAAACAAGGTAAAATAGAATAATTCTCCTTATTCTTACACATCTAGGGGGCTTCCTGGGGAACATGGTCCGAGCCCAGTGTCCCTGTCCCCTTCTCATCTCTGTCCCCTGCTCTTGGCAGAGGCTTGAAGCCACCCTCCTACCTTGGACAACCAGCTGGGCGCTGGCCTGGGCCTGCCCCCAAGGTCCGTGGGCCTGGCAAACATATGTCCCTTGGCAGCTCTGGTCCAAGTTCTGGATTCTACACAGAAAAAATAAGACACGGAGTAAAAACAATTGATGAGAATGCTTTGCAACTGTGTGGGAGTTAAAAGCCGACATAGGTCTGCGCACAGTGTCAACTTCTAGTCTCCCGATAACCACACGGCAGACGGGCAGGGTGGGGGGTACCACACCCACTTTGGACAAAGACCTACGGACCAGAGCTCGAGACTGCACCGTTACCAAGTAGCAGAGCTGAGATCTGGGGTCATTTGTATATATGTGGCCCCAGAGCCTGTTCTCGTTCTTCCAATAATAACGCAAATATGGGCCGCTGTTTACTAAGGGCTTTCCATGCACCAAGCGCTGTGCAAGTGCTTTAGATTTCATTTCAGGCTTATACAACCCATTGTACAGCTGAGAAAACTGAGGCTCAGAGAGGTGAAGTGACTTGTCCAAGGACACCGCTTCGTGCTGAGCCCCTCGGGCAGGTATTCTAACTCAGCCCCACTGTGGGCCTCAGGCCGGGGTGCCCAAGTCCAGTCCTGCCCCTGCTCCACTCACCGGAGCACCCCATCCTGCACGCTGTGGCCAGGAGGCAGCTGACCCCCTTCCTTGAACCAACGAAGCTGGGTGCCCCGGTCGCTGGGCACGGCACAGTGGAACTCAACACTGGCCCCGATGCTCTTGGTCTCCAGCTGGGGTGTGACCTGCACGGTGGGTGTGGATTCTGCCGGGATGGCGGTGGCAGGGAGAGAGCCGGAGGGGCCTGTGGGAACAGGTACGAGGTTCTGCAGGTACATGTGTGTGTGATGTCCCTGGTGCCCTCCCCAGAGTCCCAGGAAACAGCCATCTCAACATTCAAGTGACGTTCTTCTCCTGGTAGCCTCTCTGGCCAGGGAAAAGGCTTTTCGGTGGCACATGCATCTGCTCACTGGCACACTCAGGCAACATGGCAGGAGGCCTGTGGAGTAGGGGGCTCTGGGTCCACAGCTTCTGACTTTCGGTGTGGGGGGCAGTTCATGACAAGAGCGGGAGGGGCTCGGACATTTTAAGGAAGGACAGCAAAGGCTATTCTGGCTGCAGTCTAAGATAAGGAATCCAGGAACTTGGCCGTGGTGAGGACGCCTACACGTGCAGGGGTGGGTGGCAGGCTGGGCGCGGACATGCACGGTTCCTATTTGCTCAGTGCCTGTAATGAGCACCGGGACTGACATCCATGCACCTAACTCAGCCTATGTGGTCGGCGGCATTCTCTCCATTTACAGATGAAGAAATGGAGGCTCAAAAAGGTTAAATGACGTGGCCAAGGTTGCACAGCTAGCAAGTGACCAAGCTGTGCTTTGAACCCGGGTCTATCAGACTCCAGAGTCCAGGCTCTTGACCAGGGGGCTACATCTGGCTTTGCCCCATCGATGTAGGAGACCACAGAGACACTGATGCTCCGGGCCTGCTGAGACGCCTGGGTCAAGGCCCTGTCCTGAGTGTCCTCACCATCTGGCAGGGGATGGAGGCTGCTATTAACATAAACACAATCGCTTCCTCTGGCAGTGCACGGTCAGTGCCGAGGGAGGAAGCAGCCATGAGGGCCAGAAGAGCTGAGAACACAAGGGCGGCAAGTCTATCTCCGGCCTTGGAGAACGTGGGCGAGGAGGGCTCTCCAGGTGGGGTAACAGAGGGAGGCCTTCGTACCCCAAGTGTGCGGCCCCAGGTAAGCATGGCTGGGTCATCGAGGGCCTGCCCAGCCTGAGCAGGGGCTGCTTACCTTGGACGAGCAGCTGGGCAAAGGCCTCAGCCAAGCCCACCTTGTTGGTGACCTGGCAGCGGTAGCGGCCTGAGTCCTCGGGGGCCACGTGCTCGAAGTGCAGCAGCTCATTCCTGGCAGTCGCCCCCCCAGGAAGGCTGCCACCCACACGGCTCCACTGGAAGGTGAGCGGGTGTGTCCCGTGAGCCAGGCACTGGAGCTGCACCATCTCCCCTGCCTGCACCGAAGCGTGCTCTGGAACTGTGGTGGCGTAGGGTGGGCCTGCACGGGTGGGACACAGAGGTCAGGGTGGCGAAGGGCAGAGGTCAGCATGGCAGCAGGCAGTTGGACAAAGGACCAGGGAAGCTGGACGGTGAGCCCAGAGGACGGGGGATGAAGAGGGAGAAGGTGCCAGGAGGGGGGTGGGTCTTGGACAAGGGCAGGCTCTGGGTCCCTGGGGTGCCTGTGACCTCTGGATGGTTCTGTCCACAGTGGAGCCTGGTGGCGGGACTCAGACCTCCATGCAGTGCACAGAAGGGAGACCCGAAAGAGGGGGTGAGCGCCTTACTCTCCACGTGCAGGACGACGGTGGCCTCAGAGTGCCCGGTAGGGCTGGTGGCATTGCAGATGTACTGCCCCGAGTCCTGCTGGGCTACCCTCGGGATGATCAGTGTGTCACCTTCCAGCTGGTGCTGCCAGGGCAGCGGGGAGCGCAGCTTGGACCAGTGGATGGTGGGCGTGGGGCTGCCTGTGGAGGAGAGTGGAAGGTGGCGGAGGTCGCTGGGCTGCCCCCAGGGGCCAGCTGAGGGCGGCAGTGATGGGGAAGGGGCCTGGGTGACCCTGCCCTCCATGGGGACCACTAAGTGGACACCTCAGCCATCACTGGGAGATGCTAGCAGCAAAGTCTGCCCTGCCCTATGTCCCTGGGCACGATGTCATCTCCAGGTCTCATGTGTCTACACATCAGGCCCTGGGGCTCTGCCAGCCGTGTGTGCCAGCCCCCGGTCATACCTGTGGCTGAGCAGCGCAGGGTGGCCGTGTGTCCAGCCTCCACGGTCAGCTCGGTTTCTTCCACCTCGGCCTGCGGGGCCCCTGGGGCCACGGTGCCCGTGTCCACGATCACCTCCACCTGCTTCTGTGCTGTGCCCAGCGCATTCTGAGCGAGGCACACATAGGTGCCTGTGTCTGACGGTTCCGCTGATGAAATCTGGGAGAAAGAGGGGGTTGGTTACCTGGTTACCAAGTGGGGACGCAGACATCGGCCCCCACTCTGGCTTGGTTTTCCCTCCTTCCTGTGCCCTTCCCTTGACTTCCAGCTCTCCCACCTGGCTGCTTGAGGGCTCACCTAAGGACACCCCACACGTCCACCGTCCACCCATGAGGGTGGGTCCTCAGCCCACCCATCCTTCCACCCATTCTTTCTTCCTTCTTCCCTCTCAGGCTCCAAGCACCCACCCTGCACCCGTCCCATCTCTCCCTTCCTCTCCCCATCCACGTGCCCCCCGCTGCCCTTCCACCACTCTCTCCCCACGCCCCTGCTCGAGGCTGGGCCCTGGCCTGAACCTCAGACCCAGAGGAGACACGGCCTGGCCTCACCTGCAGCACCACGTGGCTGTCCCCGTGCCCATACATCCGCTGCTCCAGCTTGGCAGGGGTGCCGATCCGGGTCCACCGAGCAGAGGAGCGGGGCTCCCCGGCACTGACACACTCCAGGGTGATGGCCTTTCCCGCTTTCACCCGCACGGGGCCCTCAGGGAGCACGGACACCATAGGGGGCCCTGCCCGGAGGAATGACACGTGCTGACACACGTGCAGGGCTGGCCACGTGCACCACCACAACCCCAGCTCAGTAACTGCTGGGCGGGCGCCAGTCTCCCCACTGCTCTGAGGTGGAAACTGAGGCTCAGAGAGGGAGAATGCCCAAGAGGGAGTCAGTGGCAGACGCGGGATTTAAACCTGGAGGACGTGAGCTGAGAATCAGGAGGGCAGAGCCCCGGGGTCGACGCCCCCTCACCATGCACACTGAGGTTCACGACACTCTGGGCCACGCCGTAGGCATTGGAGGCCACGCAGCGGTAGGCGCCATGGTTGCCGGGCCGGGCACCCACGATGCTGATGACGGAGCCATTGGGGCTGATGTGGACGTTGTCTGCGGGGTTGCAGGGAGGGGAGGGTGAGTGAGGTCGACCTGGTCCTTTCTTGCCTTGGTGCTGCCGGCTGGTGCCCCTCTGCCCCAAGCACCCGGGCCCTCTGGCCTGGGTGTGCCCAGCTCATGGAGTCACAGATGGCAGAAGATGAAAACATCCTTGGAGACTCCTGGGCCTAGGCCCCTCACCACATGGATGTGGATGCTGAGGCCCCGAGAGGGCACACCTTCCCCAGGGTCACACAGTGAATCCGGTGTGTCCCTGCCTGCTGCCCTGCCCTGGCACACCGTGGGGATGACCGTCCCTCACGCCTGCCTCCAGCCGCCCACCCCGCCTGGCTTACCCTCCAGCTCCTGGTTCCGCGCCTTCCACTCGAGGGTGATGGGGGCTGCGCCCTCGTGGATGAGGCACTTGAAGCTGGCGTCCTGTCCCTGCTGTACGGTGCTGCTGGGCGGGTCGATGGAGATGACAGGGCTCCGGAGGCCTGCGGGCGAGACGGCAGAGGTTCGGGCTCAGCAGGGGGCCCTGCCTCGGCTCTCCTGTCCCTCCTCCCTCGCCAGGGCATCTGCCACACTCACGGTAGGAAGAGCCCGCACTGGGTGGGACGGTGACCGTGAAGGAGGCCTCCTGCAGAGGGCCCGAGCCGCCGGCCACGCGGCACACGTACTCTCCGGCGTCGGCTGGGGAGACGTGGTGGAGCCGCAGCTGGGAGCCGTGGGTCTGCCGGAGTGAGGAGGGGCAGCCGTCAGGCCAGAGCCCTGGGACAGGGAAGTCCCCAAGCCCGGCTGTGCCAGTACCCAAGAGTTCTCCATGGGTCTCAGGCGCTCGGGGCTCCAGCTGGTGGGCATGGAGGAAGCCCCTCTCACGGAAGCCTAGTTAGAAGTCCAACCTATTCACTCTATAGTGGGGAAACTGAGGCTCAAAAAGTGGCTAAGAAGCAGAGCCAGGAGAAAAACCCAGGTCTCTCGAGGCCCAGGCTGGTGAACTCTTCCCCCCAAAGTATTTTATCCCCTGTGGTCCCCAAGTGGGCTAGAGTTTGCACGAGGTTTGGGTGCAGCTTGACTCCTTGCCTGCCCTCGAATCAGCCCCATCCTGGCCCCTGTACCTGGTGCCGGGCGGGGAGGCTGCCCCCGCGCTTGTACCACGTGACCTGGGCGTGGGCCTGCCCGGGCACCACGCAGTTCAGATCCAGGGTCTGCCCTTCGGCCACGTGTGAGGAGGAGGCTTCAATGTGGATGGGCTGGGCCAGTCCCGGGGCTGTGGGCACAGGGGGTGGTGAGAGGGGCCAGGCTCCCGGGGATGAAGGCAGGGACTGAAGGTGGTGGCATTGAGGCCGACTGGTCCTCCTGGAGGCACAGTGGCTTGACGGTGGGTGACAGGCTGTGCTCCATTCACCTAAGAGGGGCCTCCTTTCCCCAGGAACTAGGATACTAAGATGTCACCATGAGACCCAGGGCTGGTTGTGGGGAGGGACCAAAGAACGGCCAGAGACTAGAGCCACAGTGGCAGCTAGTTAGGCTCTGGCCATCGCCAGATTGGGCAACACCAGGTTGGCTTGATCCTCAGCTGCAGAAAGCCCCATCCCCAGGCAACAACGGGGGCCCTGCCGGGACAGCGGATTGGAGCATGGCCAGGAGGGGCCCCCAGGCCTAGGCCCTAGCATCGCCCACGGCTCCTTGTCACTCACCAGGAATGGGGCTTGGGCTGGAGGCCTCAATGGTGACCAGGACAGACGCCTCCAGGGTGCCTGAGCTTCCGGTCACTTGGCATGAGTACTCGCCAGAGTCGGCAGGGGACACCTGGTTCAGCCTCAGCAGGGGGCCGTGAACCTGGCCAAGGTGGGGGTGAGAGTGGGGAGGGTGGGCTGGGAGGCCAAGGCCTTCAGATGCCCAGCGTCTGGTACGCAGGACTGTCACCCATAGTCAAAGGCGACCCTCTTTGACATTAGACATTGTGGAGCATATATTTATAATGACATTTTCTCTGGTAGGAGGAAGTCAGATGTCTTAAGAGATGTCCTTTTCTATTTTGCACCAAGGTGCTGTGGGGCTGGTGGTGGCCCTGCCGTGCCCAGCCTGTTCTCGGCTTCCTGACTCCAGCAATCTCCTGCCATAATTCCCCCCAAACCCTGGCTGCTGGGGCCACTTCCCTTCAGGGCTGGGTTCAGACAGGACTGTGGGAGGGGAGGAGGAGTGCATCCTGCTTTCTACAGCCCCTTACCTGGTGCCGGGCGGGGAGGCTGCCCCCGTGCCTGTGCCACGTGACCTGGGCGTGGGCCTGCCCGGGCACCACGCACTTCAGATCCAGGGTCTGCCCTTCAGCCACTCGAGAGGAGGAGGTCTCGATGCGGATGGGTGGCGCTCCGCCTGTGGCTGGGGCGCAGGGGGAGGTCGGTGAGCTGAGACTCCCATTGCTGTGCCCCCAGCCCCTCCCCTGGGTGCCCAGATGTGCAGACCAGAGGCCATCTGGGGAGAAGCTTCTCTCCTTTCCCATTCTAGAGGCTTGGAGCGGCTGGGCTCGCCTGGGGGTGGAGGCGCTTCAGTGTCCTGGCGCCACTTCCCGGCAATGGACCCACCTTCTCCTCCTCTTCCCACGTTCCAGAACCACTGGGGCCAGGCCTTGGGGGCAGACACCTCCACATAGTTCACTAACGTTTGCCAAACTTGAATGGCGTGTGGCTAAAAACCCAGACGCGGGCCAGATTGCCTGGGTTCAAACCCCAGCTTTGCCACTTACTGGTCATGTGACCTTCGGGAAGTTACTTTACCTTTCGTGTCTCAGTTTCCCCATTTGTAAAATGGAGAGAACAATCACACCTACCTTAAAGGGCCGTGGGGAGGATGAAATAAATGAATTGATATGTGTATTATAACAGGGCCCGGCACCTAGGAAGTGCTTGATCACGCCCACCACTCAGCGACCTGCGCTACTGTCGTGATTTCTGCCGTAGAGCGTGCCCGTGCTACTGATTACTGCACGTCTTCCTTTCAGTGGATTCACTTTACAAAACCTTAAATCCTTAGCCCCATTATAGGCAACAATTTCCGTGAAATAAGGACAGGTCTGATGTGTTATGTTTTTCCCTAATCTACCACCACTACTAGTAAAGATGTTTATTGGGGTACAACCTAAAACCACCCTCCAATACCCCAAGAGGTGCAGTTCCCAGGCTTCAGGGAGCTCAGTGACTTATCTCTGTAATGAGACAGTTGGGGACAAGGGCTCTACTACCCCCTTCACAGATGGGGACAGTGACAAGCAGAGGTGAAGTCCCTATGCGACATCTCCGAGCGTGGACAGAGGACCTGGGGCTCAGGCTGCAGAAGCCAGACTCCAAAGCCTGGCCTGCCAGGCCCTCGAGAGGGCAGGAACCACCCCACGTGACCTGGGGTCAGAGGGGCAGTTGTCTCCAAGTGCCAAAAAGTATTTCCTTCCCCCCACTGTGCCTCTGGTCTCCCTCCCGTCTTCCCTCCTCTGGCCACCCAGACCCACTGCAGGGACCCTCACCAGGGACGTGGACAGAGCTTGAGCCAGAGGCCTCAATGGTGACCAGGACTGAGGCCTCTAGGGGGCCAGAGCTGCCCACCACACGGCACACATACTCGCCAGAGTCAGCCGGGGACACCTGGTGCAGCCGCAGCCGTGAGCCGTGGGCCTGGATGGGGACAGGACAGAGGACAGAGTGAGGTGCCACTCTGGAATCTTGGAAGGCCTGGGGCCAGGGTCTAACCTCTGACCCACACCCCACAAGGGCTCCCCAGCCTCGTTCCTGGGCAGAGCTAGCCAGGGCCCCCACATCCGGTGGTCCTCCCCCCATTTCCTGCCACATACCTGATGGTGACTGGGGAGGCTGCCCCCACGCTTGTGCCACGAGACCTGGGCGTGGGCCTGCCCGGGCACCACGCAGTTCAGATCCAGCGTCTGCCCTTCGGCCACCTGTGATGACGATGACTCAATTCTGATGGGCATGGCACCGCCAGGGGCTGGGGCACAGAAGCAGCAAGTCAGGGCTTAGCCACAGTCAGATTTGGGGACTGGGTTTGGAAGGACATTCAGCCGTAGGAATCCATCCCCCAGGGGAACAACAAGAGTTAACACTTATTAAGTGCTTATGGTATGCCGGGCATTGTTCTAAGCACTAACTCATTTAATCCTCACAAACTTCATAAACTTCCTGTGATGACAGAAATGCTCTTTTATCTGCACTGGCCAAGACAGTGGCCACTAGCTGCACGTGGCTACTGAACACTTGAAATGTTAGAAACAGAATTTTAACATTTATTTAATTTTCACTGCCACAGGTGCCTGGCGGCCGCCGCACTAGAGGTGCATCTGTGAGGCTGGAATGACCGAGATGGCAATGTCACTGCTGAGGACACGGGGGCTGGGAGGGGGAAGTAACTCTCTAGGGCCCTCAGTGGTGCAGGCAGGATTGGAACCCGGCGTTTTCCTGCACGGCCCCTGCCCCGACCACCGCCGGGTCTGAGGGCTCTCAAAGCTCCTCCCCAGGGAGTTTTGTCACTTGTGTCTCCTTTGCCACACTCACCGGAGGGGCTGCTGGCGCTGGGGGACACGGACACCACGATGGAGGCCTCCAGGGCGTCGATGTTGTTGTTGGCCCGGCACACGTACTCGCCCGAGTCAGCCACGGACATTTGGTGCAACCGCAGGCGGGAGCCATGGGCCTGGGCGGGAGGGTGGGGATGCAGGGAAGAAGGAGTCGGGGGCCCTGGGGTCACCAGCTGGCCCGGCCTCCCCTGTCAGACCTGCCAAGGCTGCTTTCTGTCCACCCAGGGCCCAGTCTGCAGGGGCTTCCAGGCGTGAGAGAAGGAGCCCATGGGGCTGTCCCCACACTGCCCACCCCAGGACACAGGGGTCCCACCCCTACAGCCATGGCTCCACGCCATACCTGGTGTCGGGAGGGAAGGCTGCCCCCACGCTTATACCACGTGATGATAGCCTGGGGCTGTCTGGCCACCACGCAGTTCAGATCCAAGGTCTGTCCTTCCACCACCGTGGGGGACGAGGACTCGATCCTGATTGGTCGGATGACACTGGGCACTGGGGAAAGGGGGAGACACAGCCAGAGTCAGATAACAGTGACAGCGCCGAGGACCTCTCTGCCTCCGCCTGCAGCTGCCTGCCTGGACCCCTGCCCTCTGTGTGCTCACCATGGGAGGGGCCGCTGCCCTGGATGGTGACGATGAGAGAGGTCTCCTGGGAACCGGCACCATTACTGACGTGACACACGTACTCGCCTGAGTCTGCAGGAGTCACTTTTGGGATCCGTAGCCGGGAGCCCACGATCTGGAGGGAGCAGGTGTCAGTGGGTGGGGGTGGCACCACCATGTCTTGGCATTGCTGCTGCCACCCCTGGACTCTGGGAGTCCCCCTGCCTCGCCTGGCACTGGGCCCCTGGCCTTCCTGTGGCTCCTGTCTGTCTCTGGGCTGGAGTGGACAGTGCATCTGGTCTTTTGTCACCTCTCCAGAAACCCTGCTGAGGCCCTCCCCAGTGTGGACACAGCACCCCACTGGGGCTCCCGTGGCCTGCGAGCTGCCTGAGGGCAGACGACTGTCTTATTCCATCTGGGATCTGCAGTGTCAGGCACAGGACTTGGCCTGGGGCAGCTTCTCAGGGAAACTCAGTGTCAGTGTCAGTGTCAGTGTACTGTAGTCCGCAGGACTACAGTACAGGGCCCACCCAGCACGGCACTCAGTGTTTGTTGAATGACTGAATAAGCACAGAGCATGGTGTTGAGAGCCAGCCCCACTTCCCGTCAGGGCTGGTGCACCCCGCTTTTGCCCTCCCTGCCTACGGCTGCGTACCTGGTGCCGGCTGGGCAAGCTGCCTCCACGCTTGTACCAGGTGATGGTGTGGGGGGCCTGGCTGGCGACCACGCAGTTGAGGTCCAAGGTATGGCCGTTGGCCAGGGAAGCTGAGGAGGACTCGATACGGACGGGGTACACCACGCTCTGGGCTGCGGGGGTGAGACGGAAGGCAGGGGTGGGAGCTGCTGGGGTGGAGTGGGCCCCCGCAGCCTTCCTCCACCTGCAGGACCCCTGAGACACTCACAGTGGGAGGTGCCATGGCGCTGCTGGATGGTGACAAGGACTGAGGCTTCCTGGGTGCCTGAGCTGCTGACCACACGGCACACATACTCCCCAGAGTCGGCCGGGGTCACCTGGAGTAGCCGCAGCCTTGAGCCATGCACCTGGGAGGGGCAGGCAGGAGGGGCAGGATCAGAGCTGGACCCTAGGGCTGCTGGCCAGGCCCCTGTTCCTTTCCCTGGTCCCCCTTCCGGCCCAGCCAGCTCGAGCGTGATGGAAGATCTTCCAGGGAGAACCACTTTGTCCCTTCATTTCCCCTGCCCCACGTCGGGACTGGGGCTAGCCTGCCACCTCACCCATGCCAGGGACCGCTGAGACTTGGCACTGGGGAAAAGTGGGCACCAGTGTTTGCTGACGTGGTACGGGTAGGTGAGGTTGGCAGCGTGTGCCCACTTGATGGATGAGGACACTGAGGGTTGGGGAACCAAGTGACTGGCCTAAGGTCTCACGGCAGGCAAGTGGCAGAGCAGTGTCTGAACTGAAATGTGCCTGAATCCAAAGCCTCAGCTCTGTATGCCACAGTGACACGGTCCTCCGGGCCTTCCTCAGTCCCCCTCCTACCTGGTGCCGGGCAGGGAGGCTGCCCCCGCGCTTGTGCCACGTGACTTGGGCGTGGGCCTGCCCAGAAACCAGGCAGTTCAGATCCAGGGTTTGCCCTTCGGCCACGTGTGAGGAAGACGACTCGATCCGGACTGGGGGGGTGACCCCAAGTGCTGGGGACAGAGGGCAGAGGGTCAATCCCTGGCTGTGAGGTGGGAAGACACAGGGCTACTGGTCTCATGGCAGGAGCAGTCAGAGGCCCCTGACCCTGTCATTGCTGCAGTGGGGAGGCCCCACCCCCTGCCCTGGGCTGGGCCCCAGCCCCACCCTGCCCCAGAGCTACTCACCGGGCACAGAGCCTGCAGGCTCAATGGTGACCAGGACGGAGGCCTCCAGGGGCACAGAGCTGCCCACCACTCGGCACACATACTCGCCAGAGTCAGCAGGGGACACCTGGTGTAGTCTCAGCAGGGAGCCATGAGTCTGTCCAGAGGGGGAGGGTGAGTCAGAGGGAGCCCTTGTGGGACCCCTGCACCTGCACCTGCAGCCCTGCCTCACTCTGACCCCCGAGGCCTGACCAATTAGCTCTGGATCAGTTTCCCTGGCCTGCTTTGTGGTGGGGAAGGGACACTCTCGTCCCAGAAGTCGGGTGGTGAGGGGGGGGAGGGGAACGGGGCTCACACTCCTTCTACATTCCATCAATTCTAGACACACGTCTCAAAGTCTTTGAAACCAAGATGTACCTATGATGAATAATCTTGCAATTATAAATAGGAGCTTTTTTTGTCCTCCGAGGTACATAAAATAATGGTGCATCTTGCAATCAGTGGTATCTTAAATTCTATAAAATAACAATAGCTAATGGTATTATGATAATATTGACAACGTAGAGCACTTTCTACGAGCCTAAACTCTGAGTATTTTGCATGTGTATTAATTAATCTTTAAGACAATTCTGTAAGGTAGGTACTATTGTTACCATTTTAGAGATGCTGAAACTATAGCACAGAGAGGTTAAGTAACTTGCCCAAGGTCACCAGCTAATAAGTGTTGGAATCAGGATTCATAGCTGGGCTGGCTGGTCCTACATGCTGGGTTCTGACCACTGCACTACACGCCCGTGCAGTGGGGTCCAAGGCCACCTCTGTCTCAGAGGAGCCTCCACCACCCAGGAGCCACCCCCTCCTCCATGGCCGGTCTGACCCCAGTCCCATACCTGGTGCCGGGCGGGGAGGCTGCCCCCACGCTTGTGCCACGTGACTTGGGCGTGGGCCTGCCCGGGCACCACGCAGTTCAGATCCAGGGTCTGCCCTTCGGCCACGTGTGAGGAGGAGGGCTCGATGCGGATGGGCTGGGTGCTGCCGGGGGCTGGGGGATATGACAGTGCCTGGTCACTCCAGTTCTCTGAGGTGGCCCCAGCCTGTCCTCTTTCTGCATCCCCGCCCAGCGTGGCGGCCCCACTCACGGTAGGCGAAGTTGGCTCCCTGAGTCCTGGTTACTGTGACCCTGATGGAGGCCTCCACGCCGTTGCTGGCCCGGCAGACGTACTCCCCCGCGTCGGCGGGCGAGGCCTGGAAGATGTACAGGCGGGAGCCGCGCACCTGGGCAGCGGTGGGCGGGGGGTGAGAGAGGGGCTTCCTGGAGCCCAGCAGGTGCCCCCACCGCTGCCCCCCTGAGCTGGGAACCGCCAGTCCCCAGCCCCCACAGCCCCGGCCATGGCCCCTTCCCACGTTCCTGGCGCCGTGTACCTGGTGTCGGGCGGGGAGGCTGCCCCCGCGCTTGTACCACGTGACCTGGGCATGGGCCTGCCCTGCCACCACACAGCTCAGATCCAGGGTCTGCCCCTCGGCCACTGTGGAGGATGAAGACTCGATCCTGACAGCAGGGATGGGTCCCGGGGCTGTGGGGACAGGAGTGAGGGTAGTACGTGCTCCCCAGAAGAGGAGGCAGGAGCTGTCCACCCTGGAGCCAGCTCAGCCTTGGGTTCCGAGGCCAAGCCCATGCTTTTGGGGGCTTGGTGGTCTGAGGCTTGATGCCATCAGCTCGGCAATGGGTCGAGCCTTGCAGAGGGGAGTCAGGAAGTGAGAGCAATGAGGGAGAGCAATGAGGAAGTGAGTGGTGGGGACTGGGAGAGAGGAAGAGGAGGCAGGAACAGACACCAGAGGAGTGATGTGGCCAAAGAGATGGGATGATGGCGTTGACTCAGACAAGTGGCATCTGTCTGGGCAGGGCCCCGTGGCCAACTCCCGCTGGGGCCTCCTGCCCAGCACCAGCAGCAGGAGTCACTTGGATGTCACCACCCTGGAGGGCTTGCTGCCCCCTCAGCTTGCTGTGTCACTGGGAGTCACTCACCAGGGATGGAGCCAGCGGGCTCGATGGTGACTAGGACAGAGGTCTCCACGTGCTCAGAGCCGATGACCACACGGCACATGTACTCGCCCGAGTCGGCAGGGGACACCTGGTGCAGCCTCAGCAGCGAGCCGTGGGTCTGCGGGCAGACGGGGTGGGTTGGGCAGGGCTCGGAGCAGCCCCATCCAACCCCTCCAGCAGGCTGGCCCTGGGGCGGCTGTACCTGGTGCCGGGCGGGGAGGCTGCCCCCGCGCCTGTGCCATGTGACCTGGGCGTGGGCCTGCCCGGGCACCACGCAGTTCAGATCCAGGGTCTGCCCTTCGGCCACGTGTGAGGAGGAGGGCTCGATGCGGATGGGCTGGGTGCTGCCAGGGGCTGGGGCACAGGGGGCTGCTCAGAGCCTGGGCTCTTGAGCCCAGCCTGCAGCCCTGGGGCAGACAGCCTGGGATGCAACCAGCCCCTAGCTTGGGAGGGCTGATAGGTAGCCTCTCTGGGTCTAGGACCACACTCTCTTGCCTCAGCATGGCCACTGGAATGTGCCTCCTTCTCTCCCCCACCTCTAATTGGGAGCCAGAGGCCCATTTGCCCACCCACGACTTCTTGATGACGAACCGCTCTGGCCTGCAGGGAACCAGAGACCTTTACCGCCCAGGCTGGGCCCAAGGATGCAGACAACAGTGATACAAGTGTCCACCTTCTGCAGTGTCCGCCACGTGCTCACAAGTGGTTTCCACTGACACCATCTCATTTAAACCACACCATCGCCAAGCTGGTGGGTGATATTGTCCCATTTCACAGATGGGAAATCTGAGGCCGCCAAAGGTAAAAAGAGGTTCAAGGCTGATAAAGGGCAGAGTGAGGATTTGAACCCAGATCAGCTGGACTCCCAGCTCCGCGTTCAGCCTGGACTCGCTGCTGCTTCCTGACGAATGCGGAAACATTACCCTCACACGGGCCCCAGGTAAACGCCACCCACCATGTCCCCACTTTAGTCCCTTTATCTCCCTGAGCCAGCAGGGAGGGTCAAAGCCTGCCTGGAATGTCCCCTCTGTCCTGACACCACTGAAGGGGCCACGGGCACCTTCCCTGGGAGGAGAGGGGACATCCGGGGCACAGCCCCTGCCCAGCCCCACCTGGCTCCTCACCTGGGGTGTGGCTGGGGCCCGAATGGGTGCCGTGGAGGACAGAGATGACGATGGAGGCCTCCTTGGGGCCCGACCCGTTCTCCACCCGGCACACATACTCTCCAGAGTCTGCTGGCGAAACCTGGGAGAGCCGCAGCCGGGAGCCGTAGACCTGGGCCGGGAGAGCAGAGGAATGTGAGGACGGGGACGGGCCTGTAGTCACCACTCCCTCTGAGCCTCAGACTCATTCAGCAAACTCTCAGGGGCTCTGCTGGGAGGTAAGGCCTCCCTGCCGGGGGGAGTGCGGGGCAGGGTGCGGCCTCCCCGGGCATGGGCCCACCCGGGCCAGAGCCCCTGCTCCCCAGGCGCCCTGCCACAGGCGCAGGGACCCTCCTACCTGGGCGTGGGCAGGCAGCCTGCCCCCTCGCCTGTACCAGGTGACCTGGGCGTGGGCCGACCCTGCCACCACACAGTTGAGGTCGAGCGTCTGCCCTTCAGTCACAGAAGGCGATGAGGACTCAATCCTGACTGGTGGTGTGCTGGCGCCTGAGGCTGGGGAAGAGGGGTGTGAGCAGGTCTCGGGGGAGCCCTGGCAAGCCCCCCCCCAGCTCCCAGAGGGCCCGCACCTGCGTGGACGACCACTTGGATCCGGGCCTGGGCGGTGCCCGCAGGGCTGGTGGCCACGCAGAGGTAGAAGCCGGCGTCGGCGGTGGTGATGGCCGGGATGAGCAGCGTGGCGATGTCCGTGCGCTCGGACCGGGCCTGCCGTGGGGCGGGAAGGGTCAGCCCGGCAGGGCCACCAGCGAGGGGGCAGACGGGGCATAAGAGGGAGAGGCAGGCACAGAGCCAGTATCAGCACCCAGGGGGCACCCAGCGGGGCAAAACCGGGCAGCAAAGAGGATGCCAGAGCCTGCCTGCAGGGCTGCGTGGTCTGAGCAGGCTGCCACTGTGGACGTGAAGGGGACAGAGAGGCGGCACTGGGGCAGGGAGTGTGGGGGAGGGCAGCCAGCGCTGTGGCCTGGGCCGGGTCTGCTCACCTGTGGGGGGAGGCTGCCGCCTTCCTTCCTCCAGGTGATGGTGGCGCTGGGCACGCCTGCGGCCCTGCAGTACAGCCTGACGGTGCTGCCCTCCTGCACCTCAGTCTTCTCTGGGCTCACCTGGACCCTGGGCCCGCTGCCCCCTGCGACAGAGCCCGGTGAGGACACTGCTCTGGGCAGCCGCCAGGCTCCCGGCCCCCACCCTCAGCCCGGGCCTCTCACCGTGCACGTGGAGCACAGCCCTGGCCACCTGCTGCCCGGCGCTGCTGTGGGCGCGGCACAGGTATTGGCCCTGGTCCGCGGGCTCGGCGGCTGGCAGGCGCAGGATGCCGCCGTGGATTTGTGCCTTCTGAGGGAGCTGGCCGCCAGGGCCCGCTGACAAGGAGACGCGGGGTCAGTACCCACTGGCATAGGTGTTGCCTTGGTGCCCTGGGGGCTGCAACTCCACAGTCTCGAGTCCCCCCAATACCCTCCTCACCAGGAGAGCCCGGCCCTGAACGTCACTCCTGCCACGGCCTCACCTGTCCACTCGAGGGTGGGCGTGGGGTTCCCGGTGGCGCTGCAGCGGAACTCGGCCGTCTGCCCGGGCTGCACTGTGAGCTGCGGCGGGTGGATGGAGACCACAGGGGCCAACGAGGTGCCCGAGGCTGATGAGGGAGGAGGAAGAACATGCGTCAGGGTGGGGAGTGTTGTCCGACTCACGGCAACAGCTTCCTTGCCGGCTCTCTGCTTCCAGGTCAGCCCCGCATGGCTGTCTTGCACGTGGCAGCCAGAGGGAGCTTCGAAAACGCCAATGGGGTCTTGTTCCTTCCCCGCTTAAGACCTGTCCACGGCTTCCTGTTGCTTTTAGCATAAAAGCCAGACTCCCTGTTCTCATCCGCCCATAGCGCCTGCTCTCACTTCTGCCCACGTCTTCAAGCTCCTCACCAGCCCTCCTTCCGCAGCCCCAGCCACGCTGGCATCATTGTCCCTCAAACACAGCAACACACTCGGGCCTCAGGGCCTCTGCATGTGCTGCTCCCGCTGCCTAGAACACTCTCTGCCAGCTCCCTAATGGGCACAACACCTACCTTTCCTTCAGTCCCAGCTTAGATGTCACCTCCTCAGAGAGGCCCTCCCTGACCACCCATGTAGTGCAGCCTCCCTCAACCTCGTTTCTTGCTTTCTCACCACTCTGTTTATCCCTAGCCTGGCACTCATCACAGGCGTGATTGTCTTCTTTTTTTTTGAGGCAGAGTCTTGCTTTGTTGCCCTGGCTAGAGTGCCATGGCATCAGCCTAGCTCACAGCAACCTCAAACTCCTGGGCTCAAGCGATCCTACTGCCTCAGCCTCCCGAGTAGCTGGGGCTACAGGTGCACACCACCATACCTGGTTAATTTTTCTATTTTTAGTAGAGATGGGGTCTCACTCTTGCTCTGGCTAGTCTTGAACTCCTGAGCTCAAGGAATCCTCCCACCTTGGCCTCCCAGAGAACTAGGATTATAGGCGTGAGCCACTGCTCCCAGCCCGTGTGTAATTATCTTGTTTGTTCATTTTTCCCATGGCTATGGTCTCCCCAGCAGGAACATATACTTCAGGAGGGCCAAGACCCTTTATGTCCTTCTCTCCTCTGCCTCATCAGAGCCTGCCCAGGACCAGGCACACAGTAGGTGCTCAGAAATGATCAGTTGCGTGAAGAAATGGTGCGCCAGTCCTGGTGGGCACTGGGGGGTGGGGGTAAGCTGGGGGTGGGAGGTCAGGCATAGACGGGAGGTGTACCCTGCACATGCAGCGTGGCCGTGCCCTGGTCCATGGCGAACATGTTGGAGCCGGTGCACACATAGGTGCCCGCGTCACTCAGCTGCACGTTGCGGATGGTCAGGATGCCATTGAAATCCATGGCTCGGGTGGGCAGTTTCCCGTTGTGCAGGCGGGTCCACACCAGGGTGTAGGCCGGAGACTGCAGGGGAAGGGGTGAGGGTCATGGGTGGGCTCAGACCCCAGAAGACAGACCTCCCCCCACCCCTACTCTCTGCCCTGCACACCTTGCTCTTAGCTGTGCAGATGAAGGTGACGTCGGCTCCGGGGCGCACGCTCTGGCTCCGCTGCTCCTCCACCGTCACTGTGATGGGCTTGCTTGGAGCCTCTGTGGGGCGGGAAGCCCCCCATGAGCTGATGCCAGGCAGGGCCCTATCCCGTGGCCACTTTCTCTTTCCCCATCACCCTTTCTGGGTGTCACTGCTTTCCTGGTCTGGCTTAGCTGCCCGTCCGCCCCTGGCGCCTGCCTCCCCATGCTGGCTGGACCCCGCCCTCCCCGTACTCCCTGCTGGCACACGCGGCTGGCGGGATGTGGTCGGGGAACATCGCGCTACAAGTGCACTTGGCTCCGGTTCACGATCACAGACCGCAAACGAGCTCCTAACACTTCACACTTCACTTAGCTCCAACTGGGTCCCTCCGTCTGGTTTGAGTTTCTATCCTCCCAAATAACTATTTCACACCTCCTCCATCTCCTCCAGCCTCCCCAACCACTGTCACAGCTGGTGGCATCAACTCACTCTTGGTGAGAAAACAGAAACTGCCAGTCAGTTTTCCCATCTTCCCACCTCCCTCCTTCCTGGTCCCTGAAGGATGGGACCCTCCTGCCCCCTCAGTCCCCCCCTTGCACCTTCTGAGTGCTGGACCCCTCCCGAGGACTTCTTCCCTCGCCCTCTCATGGGTTCACTTCGCTCCACAGACAAATGTGTTCTAGAATTTCCCACTTTTGAAATTCCCCCCAACCCCGTGCTCCCCCCGCCGACCCCATTTCCTGGCCTCCCCTCAGAGCCAAGACTCTTGCAGGGGTTGTCTACACTGGCTGCCCTCCCTTCCCTTCCATTTCCTGCTCCACTCCAGTCTGGTTTCTACCCCTTCCCTCCACTGAAAACACTCATTCAAAGCATGCCCTCCTCTGCCTCCCCGGTGGTGAGGCTGGAAGCCTTTCCTTCTCGACTCCTGCGGTGCAGCCTCCTCCCCGCTGCGCTTCCTCTCCAACTTGACGTGGCAGCTGGAGCTCCCTGGGGCTCTGTGGGCCCTGTCCTCCAGCCATGTTCTGCCTGGGTGACTTCACCCTGCCCCATGGCTTTAAATACCATCCCCAAGCCAATAGCTTCCAAATTCATTTCTCTGGCTACGGCCTCTTTCCTGAATTCAGACTCACATGTCCAAACGCCTGCCCGATGGACCCACTTAGACATCTTCCCAGACATCTCCGACTTCAGCAAGTCCAAACCCAACTTGCGATTCTCTGACCTGTTTGCAGCATGTGCTGTGGTACACATACCCCAGCCCCCGGACCCCAGGGCAGGGGCTGCAGGGTGTGTGTCTTACACTGGCTCTTGGAAATTTCTTGCCACATTAAGCACAACTGCTCATGGTGGAACTGTGCTTGACGACATGCCTTTATCGGATGCCTTCCCTTCCCGTCTCTCTCTACCTCCCTCAGCTTCTTGCATGCAGATCCTTGGTTCAGACTCTGCCTTTGAGGGAGCCTGAATGAAGACACCCTCCTACTGGAGGCTCCTTCATCTCAGTAAAGAGCACCCCGTTTACCCAGTTGCCAGAATCCAGTTCCCTGGGCACCACCCTTGTCCTTCTCCCTCACTGACCACAACCAAGGCCTGCTGATTCTGCCTCTACAATGGACCTTGAATCCATCACCTCTCCCCATCTCCACGGCCTCTGCCCTTGTCCAGGCAACCACTATCTGCTCCCAGCAGGTGAAGGCACTGTCTGCCTGGGTCTGCAGTCTGCAGCCCAGCCCAGGACAGGCAGTCCCGTGGACAGGGGCAGCAGGGACTCACCAGTGACCAGCAGCTCTGCCCGGCTGGTGTTGACGTGGTGGAGGTTGCGGCAGGTGCAGATGTAGACGCCGGCGTCTGAGGGCTGGACGCTGGGGAAGTGGAGCTCAGAGCCTGGTGGGGAGGGGATGTGAGCCTGTCAGTGCAGTTGTGCCCCTTCTCCCATCCAGCCCCACATGCACGGGGCCGGGACAGGCCCCTGCCTCCCCTCCCACTGCAGTGGCTCAAGCGGCTGAGGAGCCTGGGGCCATGGGTACCTTGATGTCGCTGCTGGGTGCTGCTGGGCAAGGGCCGCCCGTCCTCACGGGACCAGTAGAAGTAGTGGGGTGGGCTCCCACTGACCTGGCACCGCAGGGAGTGGGGGCCACCTTGGGGCACGATGCTCCGGGCAGGATGCACCTGGACCACCAGTGGGGCCTGGTTTGCTGGGGGTGGGGTGGGGACAGGAGAGGCCAGTCGGGCAGGAGGCCCCAGCATGCAGCTTTGTCTCAGACATCTCTGCTCTCCCAGAGACTAGGGTGCCCCAACCTTGGCCCTGTCCCCAGACCTAGTATCCCCCAAACTCCCAGGATCCCTGCCTTGCCCGTCACCCCCATCCTGGGCCACGCTCCCACTTACTCTGTGGCACGCACCGGCCCCCTCGCACATTGGGGTTACCCACGTAACCTGGGGCACACCTGCAAGGGGGAACAAGGACCAGCCCTGTCAGGCCCCAAGGGTCCCAGTGCCTCATGGCAGATTTGGGGAGCCAGAAGCTTGGCTGGCTGCCCCATGTGGGGTGAGGAGGCTCAGAGCTCTGGAAGCACAAAGAGGCCCCAACACAGGGCATCAGTGAGCTGAGAAAGGAGAATGTAAGGGAGTGTTAGCAGGTTGGCTAATGAGGGAGGTAAATTATTCTCCAGGGAAACATTCATTCAACAAATGTTTATTAAGCAACCAGTATGTGCCATGCTAGATGTTGGAAATACAATGAACATGATGAAGTCCCTGGTCTTGTGGAACTTACTAGTTGGGAACCCAATGTGGAAATGCAAAATGAGAGTGAAGGAAGCATTTTAAGGCCTGTGAGAGCTCAAAGGGGGGCATTCATTCAGCCCTGAGAATCAGAGGGTCTTCCCAGAGGATGGGACTTCTGAGCTATTGTA
This sequence comes from Varecia variegata, assembly GCA_028533085.1. Classification (NCBI taxonomy): domain Eukaryota; kingdom Metazoa; phylum Chordata; class Mammalia; order Primates; family Lemuridae; genus Varecia; species Varecia variegata. The sequence goes on along the minus strand of CM052444.1, from coordinate 94,725,563 downwards.
TCACCTCAGAGAAGGCTACACTCCTCTTTCAGAGAGCTTATCATGGTTTGCAAATGTATATTTGCATGATTACTTTTTTCCTGTCTTGTCTGCTATTAGGGGAGGTAGACTCCATAAGGGCTGGGATGGAGTCTGCTTTGGTCACCACTGTATCTCCAACACCCCAGCACGCTGCAGGGCACACAGCAGATGCCGGATGAAAATGTGCTGAGTGAGTGAGTAAAGCCGATCTTGAAGGCTGAGCAGGAGTTAGCCAGGAAGGGAGGGTTGGGGGTGAAGAATGTTCCATGCAGAGGGGACAGCACATGCAAGATCTGAACATCAAGAATTTAAAAAGAGAAGCCCAGCTAGAGTACGACATCAGAAGTGGGATGAGAATGGCGCACGGTAAGGATGCCTGAGGAGCTTGGGCTTGTCCCAAGGGCAACGTGGAGTCTTGGAAGGGTTTTGGGCAGGGAAAGAACATAGTCCTGGTACCGACTTTTCTGAGCGACACCATTAGGAGTCTGCCATTTGTCCCCCTCCCTTCCCTCCTCCTGTTTGCAAACTTACTGCTCACAGTACTGGCCAGTGTAGCCGGGTTCGCAGGCTGTGCAGCGGTACCCACCGGCTCCCAGGCTCTCACAGGTGCGGGAGAACCTGGGGTAGGGGAGGCAAAGGTCAGGTCCTAGGACGCCCACTCCCCATCTTGCTCCTTCCATGCCTGCCCCAAAAGCCAGGGCAATGCCCTCCAACCCCCAGTGGGGTTTTGCCCTTGGGCCTTGAACAAGGGCACCCACATGTTCTCTGGGTTGGTCAGCGGGCAGGCACAGGGCTGGCAGTCCTCGGGCGTCCCGGCTGTGGCATCTCCGTAGTAGCCAGGGGCACACAGCTCGCAGAACTCCCCGGCAGCGTTGTGCTGGCATTGCTGGGGGCGCAAGGAGGTTAGACACCAGCCATTTGGCAAAATTTACCAAAAGCCTTTCGATTTTGCAATCCCTTGATCTAGAAATTCCAAGTCTGTGAACTTATCTTAAAGAAATAATCATGGAAGGGCACAAAGATTTCATTATGGGAATATTCATCTCAGTGATGTTTATTAAAGCAACATGCTGGAAACAAACCCAAACATCCATGAGTGGGGAACTAGATAAATTTAAAGTACATCCATCCAAATAGCTATCAAAAAGGATGATGTTGATTATATTTCTTATATTTTTCTACCTAAATACCTGTAATATCAAAGGAAAGTAAAGGTATACACCTGGATATTTGGGGGTAGAGTTTTACCATAAAACCACATGTGGGTTACATATTCTCCTCCAAGGAGATCTGTGTTTGTTGTATCAACACAGCGTGTCCTTGCTCCACGTTTAGCTTGTGGCCCTGTCAACCAGCCGGCCCCTGACATGTACCCCGCAGGCCATACAGACACTACTCTGACAAGTCCAGGTATAAAAATATACCTGATGATATAGAAAGATGTTAAGGAACTAGTAAGGGGAAAAAGCTGATTACCAAACAGGATGATCTTATGTTAATTTGGAAAATGGAAAGTATATTAATGTGTGTACATTATTTGCCCAGAAAGGGAGCAAGAGGGCTCACTCTAAAGTTGACAGTGATTCCCCCAGGTGGTAGGATTACGAGGGATTTTTACTCTCTTTTTGGGTTCTCTCTGTAGTCTGACTTCTCTACAGACAATATGTGTCACTTTGGTGGTAAAAAATATTAATAGCAAGACCAAAGTTTGCTTTACAAAGAAGGATGTAACTCCATAGCTCTGGATACCCCATCATGCCCAGTGACCTGACCTGCTGACCCACTGCTCCGACCCACAGGCCATGCCCCATGACCTTGCCCCTGGATCTAGGTCTACCTTGCCTGGCCCGGTTCCCCGACCCAGGCCCAGCCCAGGTGACCCCCTGCCCCAGCCTTGGTTGCAGCTCACCGAGCAGGCACCGGTCTCCGGGTGGCACAGGTCTGAGTGGCCATTGCATTCGCACAGCTCACAGTGGCCGAGGTAGAGCCCACTCCCAGTGCGGGTGTAGCCGGGGGCGCAGTCCTGAGGGCAGAGAACAAGGTCAGTCTTCGATCCCAACAGGTCCCATCCCGAGTCAGCAGCCCAGAACCCCTCCCCTCGGGTGTGGGCTGGAGCAATCTGTGCTTCTGTGCCCCTGTCTCTGGTGGGCACCCCGAGGGCTAGGTCTTAA
>CM052444.1:94707698-94722871 GCA_028533085.1 Varecia variegata | reverse complement strand
CAGGCCCTCCACCCGCCCCCACGCTCCCGCCACCCACCTTACCTCTCACAGTGCCGCCCGCTGTGGCCCGGGGAGCACGCGTCACAGGTGGGGTGGCCGTCTGTGTCCAGAAAGCAAGTGTGGGCAGCCCTGAGAGTGTGGGGGGCAAATTTCCCGTCAGAAAGGCAGCGGCTCTTTCTTCTCCCCCAGCCCTCCTTCAGGTCCAGGGAGAAGGGAGGGGAGGGGGCACGTGAACTAATGTGTCCTGAGTGCCAGCTGGGTGCCAGGCACTGACCTAAGGACCTCATTCAATTCTCACACTAGGGGCCGAGGTGGGTGGCATACCCCCATTTCACAGAAGAGGAAGTCGAGGCCCTAAAAGTGACACACTGAGGCAGGGTAAGGCCAGGATTTAACCACTGCCTCGCCGAAGGGCCCGGGAAGAAAGGTGGCCCAGGAGAGGGTGGTGGACATTTCAGGGAAGGTCAGGTACAGGCAGGGACGCACTGGCCAGCAGCCGGGGCTCCATAGCACGGGCACAGTTGGCAGTCCTGCGGTGTCCCCCGCTGGGCGTCCCCATAGTATCCCGGCTGGCACTGCTCACACCGAGGGCCCTCCGTGTGGTGCTGACAGCTCTGGAGGGGCAGAGCATGGGTTGAGACTGGGCCCCTGGAGGCCACAGATCCCGGGGGTGGGAGGAAGGAGGCCACCACTCACCTGGCAGGTGCCAGTTTCTGGCTCGCACACCTCCGAGTGGCCGTGGCAGCTACAGCGTTCACAGGTGCCCAGGTAGAGGCCGCTGGGCATGCGTGTGTAGCCTGTGTCACAGTCCTGGGGGCAGGAAGATGGCAGTGGGAGGGGCTTCCCGGACAGGGCCCGATCTGGGCAGGAGCACCGGGTGGCCAGGGCTGGGGGTGGTCTGGGCAGGTGGGGAGAGCTAATGGAGGAGGGCCCGGGAACACCTTGAAGGGAGCTGGCTGGACGGGGGCTGGGGTCCAGGGCTCACCTGGCAGGAGGGGCCACGGTAACCGGGTGGGCAGGTACACTGCTCCACTTCCAGCGCAGGGTCCTGGCCAGTGTCCTCTGGCACCGCCACGTCCATGCTGATGCCAGAGACCCTGGGCGTGACAAGACCCACTATGAACGAGCGCTTACTCTGGGCTAGGCAGGCCTGGAGGCCCACCTGGGGGGATCTCATTGGTCCTCCTGACAGCCCTGTCGTGATGCTGCTGGGGCCCCCATTGCTGTGAGGGGTGTGGCGAATGGCTTATACCTACGATTTTCTCCAAACGATTACACTTCTGCACCCAGAGGGGTTAACCACCCAGGGTCCCTGGGGTCCCCAGGGGCTGGCGGATACAGGCTACAAAAACCCATTTGCCTCAAAGTAAGATGACTTTGCAGGGCCACCTACTCTCCAGAGGTCCCCATGGGATGAGGCTGAGGCTCGACTTGACCCGAGCCCACATCCTTGCTTGGCCCTTCCCCGCCCTGTGTCCCTCCTCCCCTATAGGTTCTCCTGCGAATCATGTGTGCCCCAGGCCCCATCTCAGGCTTCGCTCCTAGGGAACCTCAGACAGGCCTGTGAGGGAGGCATTGGTACAATGGCCATTTTACAGAAGGGCAAAATGAGGCACAAAAAGGCCACACAGCCTGTAAGCGGCAGAGCTGGCAGTCTGGCTGCAGCACATTGCACTGCTTAGACTGGAGCCCCTGCTCGAGCCCACTCCCACCGCCCTGCCCCAGCCCCAGTCACCTGCTCTCAGCGGGGCGCTGGGTGTAGGATGCGCGGATCAGGAGGGTATCGATGCCCGCCAGCGCCATCAGCAGGTGCTCCCGCGTGGCTGGCTGCCCGTCGGGCCGCTGCCATGCTTGCTGCCGAGGAAAGAACACAGGTGCTCAAACATCCTGGGGTGCCAACACCCGATTGAGAGGAGCAAGGGCCTGTCCCCGCACTACCCCCGGGCAGGGCTCCTGGGACAGTGCTGCTCACCTCCCGGAAGGGCACAGTGAAGGTGCTGGGCTGGCCGGGGCCGGGCTCCTGGGAGCTGTGATGCTCCAGGACGATGCCGTTGCCCTGCAACACCACCACCGGCTGCCCGTGCAGGGCCGTGGAGCCGGGCTGGGGCCGCTGGGTCACTGTGAAGCGCAGCTCTCCTCCATAGGAGGTGACCTGGGACCCGGGGTGGACAGACGCTCAGCAGAGGCCCACAGTCGGGCTCTGTCGCTGCTCCGGCCACCTTCTCCATGCACAGCACCTCATCATTCTCCCAAGGTACCACGACACTCCTGCTCCCAGGCCTTTGCCTGTGCTGTTCCTGCTGCCCGGAGTTCCCTTTCTCTTCCCACCCCCTACCCACCTTGTCCCCCCGGAAGCGTGAAGGGAGGCTCCAGAAGTAGGGTCCAGATAGGAGGTTGTGGAAGGAGGAGAAAACCAGTTCCCCAGGCGTCAGTGAGTGGATGCCCTCGTTGGTGGTGTAGGTGCCTGCGGCGTTGGTCAGGCTGAAGTGAGCAGGCGTCTCAGAGGCCCCAAGCACCTGGGACAGGGAGGAAGGGCTGGGATGGGGGCCACGGCCTGGGGCTGGTGCTAGGTTCATCTAGCCCTGGGCTCAGCAGTCCTACCCGCCTGCCTGCCCGCCTTGCCTAGGTACCTGGGCGCGGCTCCAGGAAGAACTGGTGCACTGGCGACTGACGCCCATGCAGAAGCACTTGAGGCAGCCATTGGGGTTCCGGTCACTCAGGTGGAAAGAGCCATCGGCACACTCGTTGCACAAGCGCCCCACCACGTTGTTCTGCAGGCACAGAGCTGGGAGCTGCAGGATAGCCCACGGGAGGGGCTGCCTGGAGCTTCCAGCTAAATCTGCCCACTGTCTAGATGGGGACCCAAGGCCCAAGGGAGCCACCGAAAGAGCACATGTATGAGGCATCACTACCATCTGAATGATAATTCCCAGTCAATGGGGGCTTATGCGACCATTTTCCCTTTTTCTCTTTGGCTGCCAGGGAGCTTACAAGTAAATTTAGATTTGAAGTATAGCAACCTAATGAAAATAATTACTGCTACTAATTATGGAGCGTTTCATGCACTGTGCTAGTTGCTATTCAACGATCACCTCATTTAACTTGCCTAAGTACCTTGAGAGGAAGGTGATATCTCCATTCCTCCCATGAGGAAACTGAGGCACAGGGATGTGAAATGAATTGCACAAGGGCATTCAGCTTGCTCATCCACTCTGGGATTTAAGATCAGGAGTCCCTGACTCCAAAATCTGTCTAGTTCTTTCTTCCACGGACACTCGATTCTCCTGTTCTTAGTGCAAATGATTTGCCTTCTCTGAGCCTTCATTTCCTCACCCACACACTGGGGATGCCAATATCTGCAGCCTGTGTCCACGTGGGAACTGACAAAGTGTGGTCAAAGTGAAGGCACAATGCAGACACAAAGGCTGCACAGAGTGACCGGGACTGGGACTCAGGTCACCTGACTCCCTAAGGCACGCTCCCTCCCAGTGCCGGGCCAGCTCTCACGGTGTGGAAGACCAGCCAGCCAGGCCCACCAACCTCTGGCTGGGACAGCGCCCACCGGCTAAGGAGCTACGGAGAGAAGATGAAGCCTCCTCCCTCCCTCTCCCCGCTGTGGTGCCGGGGCCCAAGCACCTGGGGCTGTGGGGACGCCATGCATACCTTGCAGCGGCAGGTCTCCCCAGAGGTCCCCATGCTGCCCCGCTCGTCGCAGCGCACAATCTCCTGGTCTGGGGCACAAAGTGGGTGTTGGCCGGGCAGGTGGGAATGGGACAGACAGAGGGACAGAGGGGGATGGCTCCCCCAGGATCACAGGCTGGGGCAGGGAGGGAGGGGGCCTGGCGGGCAGCCCAGGGAGGTGCTGGGGGAGGGCGGCCACGATACTCACTGGTGGGCCTGCACTTTCCGCCCGGCTGGATGGGGTTGCCCTCGTATCCGGGGGCACAGCTGGGGGAGAGAGGGGGCTGTCAGAGGCACTTTTGCGGCCCCACCGGTACAGCCTGCTTCCCACAGCCCCTGAGGTTCTCCCTCACCTCTCACAGCGGCGACCTGTGTAGCCTGGGTCACATGCGTCACATGTGGCTTGGCCATCCGTGTCCAGGAAGCAGGTGTTAGAAAATCTGTGGGTATCGAGGGCGTGGGGCAGGGTTGGGGTAAGGTCCACCCTAGGCAATGACTCCTGTCCACACCATCTCCCTGCCCACCTGTTCTTGACCTGCAGCCTCATAGCAGCTGCAGGAAGGCAGATGGGCCCATTATACGGAAAAGGAAGCTGAGATCAAGGAGCATGAGGCCACTCGGTGACCAGGTCGGCATTTGAATCCAGGTCTCCTGCCTTTCTGCCCAGATAGAGTATCCCCCAGCCTGGGGCACTGCCCGCACCTCCCACCGCCAAATCTGCCCCACCCCGAGCTGAGTCTGACCTTCGGGAAGGATCAATGTATGGGCAAGGGCAGGGTCGGCAGGCAGTGGCCGTGGCCTTTGTGGCGTCCCCAAAGAAGCCGGCCTTGCACTTGTTGCACTGTGGTCCCTCCGTGTTGTGCTGGCAATTCTAGGGGGAGAAGGAGGGAGTGTCTCAGGGTCTACTGAGCAGAACTGGGCTGGACGGCCTCTGGGGTGGGCCTTTGAGACTGTCTGGCCCAGCCTCCCCCAGCATGCTGGAATTACTCCACAGCTTTGCAGACAGGGGAGCAGCAGCTGTGTCTTCTTACAGATGACGGGGAGCTCATCACCTCACATGGCAGCCTGTCCCAGAAATGGTTCCAAACACCTGCTTTTATATTGACCTAAACCCACTACCCTCTTGCAATCTGCACCCACCGGCCAGTTCTGCCCTCTGAAGTCCCATTTCTTCCACCTGACACCTTTTCAAGGATTTGGACATAATAGTTCTTCCCTGCTTAAACTTTCTCTTCTGTCAGCTCCACAATCCCAGCTCTCTCCACTACTCCTAAGAAATAGGTTTGGGCCGGGCGCAGTGGCTCATGCCTGTAATCCTAGTACTTTGGGAAGCTGAGGCAGGAGGATCACCTGAGGCCAGGAGTTTGAGACCAGCCTGGGCAACACAGTGAGACCCTATCTCTACAAAAAATAATAATAAAAAAAAAATTAGCCAGGTGTTACGGCATGTGCCTATAGTCCTACCTACTTGGGAAGCTGGGCCAGGAGGATTGTTTGAACTCAGGAGTTTGGGATTGCTGCAAACTATGATCATGCCACTGCACTCTAGACCAGGCAACAGAGCAAGATACTATCTCAAAAAAAACTTTAAAAAAGAAGGAATGTATGATACCCAGGCTCCTTCCTCCCAAGGACCACACTTCCTCACGCGGCCCTCTCCAGGATTAGTCTGATGAAGGTGGAAGAGAGTAAGACCATCACCTCCCTTGTCTGGACACTATACCTCTGTTAATGCATCCAGAGGTCATGACGGCTTGCCTGCCAATCATTCTGGAGGCTTGTGCTAAGTTTATGGGTAAAAAGAAGCCTGTCCCTGCTCCCATGTAGTATCCAAGTGCCAGCTGGCACAACTCACCAGGCAGTGGCCATACACAGGGTCACAGGAGCTGGCGTGGCCATTGCAATTGCAGCCAGAGCAGGTGCCCAGGTAGGGCCCACCAGGCACCCGGGTGAACTGGGCATCGCAGCTCTCGCAGGACAAGCCAGAATAGCCAATGGGGCATCTGTGGGGACAGGACCAAGAGAGTGGCTGCAGGGACTGTGAGGCCCTGCTGTTTCTCCTCTACCCTTGCCAGGGCCTCCGCGGTCCCCAGCCCTGCCGGCTCAGGTACCTGCACTCCTCCACGCTGTGGGCACGGCCGTGGCTGGTGGCGTGGGTGACGGTGGTGTCCATGGTGATGTCGCTCAGCCCCACGCTGGCCATCTTGGTGTTGTACACGGTCTGGATGAGCACAGCCTCCAAGCTCTGCAGCACCTGCAGCAGCTCTGCTCGCTGCACTGGCCGGTCGGACTCATGGACCCAGTGCTCCTGGGGGTGGGCGAAGATGGGGGGGTCACACATCAGCACCCACTCACCCCACAACCCCCTTCACCCCCAGCCCTGAAGGCTCAGGCGCCACCCACCTCAGAGAACTGGACCTGGCGCTGGTTCAGAGTGCCGGGTTGGGTGGGCACGTGGCCTCGGCAGAGTAGGCGATATCCGGCACCCACGAGGACCACGTCCGGCCGCTGTACTGGCTCCAGCATTCCACGTGCCAGCTCATAGCGCACCTTGTAGCGCAGGGAGCCGCCATAGGAGTCCACCTGGCCAAGACAGGGGCATCAGGGCAGGCAGCCATGGGCACACTCGATGCCCACTGGACCAACATGAGCAGCCATGTCCACACCTCCATTCTGCTGACCCGATGCTCCCTGTGTGCCTGTCACTGAGCTGGGCACATGGAAGCCAAGATGGGTGAGATCCAGGCTCTGCCTCTGGGGTGCTCAGCCCATGGCAGGGGAGTATGGTAATGCTGTGCAAAAGGTGCCCAGGGTGGCCAGCACGGGGGCACTGAACCCAGCCCAGGTGTGGGGGAGTAGTCAGGGAAGGCTTCTGGGAGGAGGAGATGCTGCTTTTTTCCCAAGCCAAGAGAGGAGGGGAGAGGTCCTGCCCTGAATGAATGAGCGGCTGCCACAGGGGGAGGCATGACAACCTCCCCCTGGAGCAAGGTCGGCCCTGCTGCCCACCAGCTTCAGGGGCAGCAGAGCCCACCCGGGCCCTGAGCATGGAAGTGGGCTCAGCCCTTTCTCCACCCAGGGTGGCAGCTTGGCCCCTCACCTTGTTGCCCAGGAACTGCTCGGGCAGAGCCCAGAAAGAGTTGTGGACGAGGAAGCGGCGGGACAGGTCAACCAGCTGGAACTCCTGCAGGGTGGTGTCGATCTGCAGCTGGGTGGAGGACAGGGGTGGCATGCCCGGCTGCGCAGGCATCGTCACGTTCACGCCTGCGGGTGGCAAAGGCAGGGCTGAGGGCTGCAGCGCGTGCCTGCCTGAGACACCCACCTTGAGGGGCGGCAGCCCAGGAAGATAGGAAAGTTCTAGGGGGAAATTTGATTGAGAGAAAACTTTGGTCTCTTTCCCAAAGTTAAGAGAAAGCAAAGTTTTTTTTCTCCTCCCCAGGTTTTTTGTTTTCCTGCCAAGTTTTGGAGCAGCATCTCCCAAAGCATGCCCTGGGGAAAGCTGATGTTCTGGAAGGATGGCTGGGACCATCCGGAAACCACAGGGCTGAAGAAAGGGGATTCTCTGCAGCAGGACTTTTCGGAGCCTCTTGCTTGCTGAGACCCACGAGTGGTCAGGTTGGAACAGCCCTTGTGGGGGCAGCAGAGAGCTACACAGGGCCAGAGAGCAGGCGCCCTAGTCCTGGCTCCCCCGTGCTCCAGATGAGCAGGAAAACCCGCAGTTTTCCTATCTGTGAAGTGGTGTTAGAGGTGGCCAGCCACACAGATGATGTGCGCATTATGAAGATGAAATGAACAAATGGATATAAAATTGTTAGCTCTTATTGTGGCTGGCAGGTCATCTAGTCCAACCCTCTTCTACACACACACGTGCACACCGTGTGCACGCGCACACACACACATACATGCACGCATACACAGGAATTCCCTTGACAGCATCTTCCCAGATCCTGGGGGCAGAACCATCCAAGAGAACTTGCTGTGACGATGGAAGTGTCCTGTCCCTGTATTCTCTGATATGGTAGCGACTGCCACAAGCAGCTACTGAGCACTGGAAATGTGGCTGAGGAATGAATTACTTTATTTAAATGTAAAAAGCCACGCATAGCTAGTGACTGCCTCCTTGGACGGCACAGCTCTAACAGATGGGGAGCTCACTGCCTCCAAAGGCATCCCTCCCAGCTCCGGACAGGCCGGCCCTTAGCGAGTTCTTCCTCACCCTGGGTCCAGGTCTGTCTGCCAACAGCTTCTCCGCCTGAGCCTGAATGTGACTCCCTGCAACCCGAAGTCCCGCCCCGAGTCCAGGCTCCACCGCCTTCTTTCCTCCCCTCCTGGGGATGCCTTAAGACCTCCTTCCTCCGGGTCACCATCCGCTCACAGGCCACCTGCTCGCCCTGGACTCCCCACCCTCGCTGACTATGCACATTCCAATCAGACGGCCCTGGGTTCTGGCTTTGCCTCCAACAGCCGTGTGACCCCAGGGAGCCCCACAGCCTCTCAGAGCCTGGGGAATCTCATCTTGAAACCGTAAAAACAGCCCTGATTTGCAAGAACTATTGGCCATTCGACTATTGTCATGTTAAGCCGCAGGGCCAGCTGCAAGCTCACCAAATGGTGGCCATGACCATAAACACACTGCGGGACAACTTTGGGAGATAACTAAGTTTTGCACAAGTCCCTCTGGCGCTCCTTAACCAAGGAAGGGGCTTAATAGGCAACATCTGTTGAGAGCTTGCTGCGGAAGGAGCCGACGCTGCGACATGCAGGTGATCCTCTGCGAAGAGGAAAGGCAGCTGAGCGGGACGAGGGCTGCCTGATGTCAGAGCTGGGACTTGAACCCAGGGCCGTGTGATGGCTGGGCTCACACTCTCAGCAGCCTGCCATTCTGCCTCAGAGCCAGAGAGAACTGAGTGCAACCTTTATACTGGGGAAAACAGGCCCAGAGAGGCCAAGAGAATTTCCCAAGATCACACAGGCAGTAAGAGGTGCAGCTGGAGGTCAGCCGCGGGCTGGGAAGCTACCAAAGCCTGGGCTCTTATACTCTGAGGACATTGGCACCTCTGTCTTACAATGAAGATGATGAGGACAATGACATCAGCAAATACTGGGTGCTGACCATGGACCGAGCACTAATCCGAGCGGCTTACAGACCTCAGTCCATTAAGTCCTTACAAAAACCCGAGAGGTATTTCCTCCCCATTTTACAGATGAGAAAACTGAGACAAACACAAGATAGTGACTTGACCACACAGGCAGTGAGTGTTGGGGTCAGGACTTGAGCCAGGAATCTGGCTCCAGAGCCCATCCTTTCACACCTGAAGCAGGTAGATATCAAGCGTGGATTTGGCTTTTCCTAAAAATGTTGGTTTTCCTCTGAAATGCTTTCTTACAGGGCTCAGTGTTTCTGCAGCGACCCCGCGTTCCTCCCCATAAGCTGGCCGCCTCTGTCCGCAGCAGCCCTCTCTGCCCAGCTCCCGCCTCCACCGTGCCCACCCACCAACACACCTTTGAAGTCATCGGGCCGGTCAAAGCGCAAGTGGATCTGGTCGCGGAAGCGGCGGCTGCTCTGGCACACGGTGGTGACACCGAAGCAGAAGCAGGGCAGGCAGGAGGTGCTGTGCTCCAGGTAGAAGTGCCCATCGGGGCAGGGGCCTGCCGGGTGGCATGGGAGGGGCTGCAGTTGGCCACCGGCCGGCAGCCCTGGCCCCCCCACCTGCCCTTCCTGCCCAGTGTCCACCTGCCCTTCGGCCGCACCTCGCTGCGGGATGAGCTCCAGGACGCCGTCGGGAATGCCGAACACCATGCCCCGGGCGTTCATGGCCTCACAGGTGTAGGCACCCTGGTCCGACTCCTTCACGTCGCGGATGGTCAGTGTGCCACGGCCACCCTCACTGGTCATTGTCACCCTGGTGGGCCCCAAGACAGTGGTGAGGTCTGGCCTGGGCCACTGCACCGGCCTCCCCCACATTCCCACCCAGCACCTGGGCCGAGGCACACCTTGGATGGGAGGGGATGTGGCCCCAGTTGAGCCTCCAGTTGATGATGGGGGTGGGGACGCCAATGGCCACGCAGGTGAGGGTCACCGTCTGGCCCCGGGATGCCTGGATCGACTCCTGGGGAGGCGTCACCACCTGGGGGGGCACTGGGGAGACCAGGGTGGGAGTGAGGGGTCTGGGGCAGGGAGGAGGAGTGGGGGGTGCTCAGAGGAGCCAGTGGAAGAAGCGCAGCCGCTAAGGCTGTGGAAGCTCCCAGAACCCAGCCCAGGGCCAGGGCCCACATCCCGCCCTGCGCTCCCTGCTCACTGCAGCCAAACTCGTCGCTGCGGTCGGGACAGTCGCTCTCCTCGTCGCAGTGGAAGCTGGCCGGGATGCACGTGTTGGTGGAGACACATCGGAACTGTGTGGGTCCGCACACCTCCTCGGGGCGCTTGGCAGCTGGGGCACAAGGCCAGGCAGTGTGGGCACCGGTGCTCTGTCCCCAGGGAGGCCCACTCCCAAGAGCCCACCCTGTCCACCTGCCCCCGTGTCCCCAGGGCCATTCTCATGTCACCCACATAACCCACAGCTGCCCACACAGGTCTTGCCACTGCTGCACAACACCGTCCACAATGCAACACCCAGCATGACAGTCACCAGTCTCTGACAAACAGCTCGTCACCTCGCGCCACCCTATCCCTCACTCCACCTGCATTCCCCTGAGCAGAATTATGCCTGGCACATCACTGTCACAACCATAGTGTCACCCAGCCACTCTCAGAGTCAAAGAAGTGCCATCTCACACACTTGGACAAGACCCCTGTCAAAGGCACAGGCAAAAGGGCTGGAATCTCGACACAGCAGTAATGCCCTGCACAGCTCTCTCTACCGGAAAGGCCCGACAAGGGGCCAGCCACAGCCCAGGCCCCCTGTGGGGCTCCGCGCTCTCTGTATCCCACTGACCAGGGTTGTGCCTGACCCTGTGGCTTGGCCAGAGGCCTGCAGTTGGCCTGGCACCAGCCATGGGCCCCTGCTAGGCATCTAGCATTCACGACCACAGTTCCTCCTCCGGGAGACTGAGCTTGAGAGGGACACACAGACAGGGACGGAGAGGGCACAGCGGTGTAGGAGCGGAAGCCACACAGCCACAGAGCAGGTGCGGAGAGGTGGGCAGGAGGCAGCAGGCTACTGGCATAGCTCAGGGGCGTTGCTCCCAACACTCGCGAGACCCCCAAGGCCGTTCAGCTTTCACGTTGTCTGGTTCTCTGCTCTGTCGCTCGGCCTCCTTCGACTCTTCCCCAGGTGAGGCCTGTAAGAAGGGCTTTCCAACTGCAGCCCTCAGTGGCTTTCTCTCTCCCAAGGGCAAGTTTAGAGCCACAGACCAGTGTCCTCAAACTCCGCCAGTCTGTGGCACGGTGCTGCCTCTCTCCGGCCGTGCTGTGGAGCAGGGAAGGGGAAGGCAGGCAAGGAGGGGAAGGCGGGCAGCTCACAGCAGGACTGTCGACACGCACCCAGGCACACGAGCCAGGATCAGGGGAAAGGGTCTGAAGATTATCCTCAATCTTGGACTAACAACCCCCCCAGCACAGGATACACAGGATGTGGCCTGATGTGGTCTCTGACTCTCCAGCCTCCACACCCAGTTAACTGCCACGGTGTCCACAATGTCCACAACCTTGACTGGTGGATGGATACCATGGGGGGGGCGGGCAGTGGAGAGATGGGCGGGTGGCTGGCTGGCTGGGTGGGCGGACAGACAGAGTGGGAAAGATAGACGATGGATGGATGGAGGGATGGTGGAGTGGGTGGGGAGCTGGCTGGGAAGAGGGTGCTGGAGACATGGGTGGACAGACAGATGAAGAGCTGACAGGACAATGGACGGATGGACAGTTGGAGGGGTGGGCAGACGGACGGATGGATGGATGGTGGATGGATGACTGAGTGGACTGGCAGACGGATAAAGAGCTGGGCAGATGGAGGAACAAGGATCTCAGAACCAGCTTTAGACGAAAAGCCTCTGGGCTCACACAGGTAAGGCCTTGACTCACACATACATCAGGGGCCCGTCATCAAGGGACCCCAGCATACCGAACCCTCTTAGCCATTCATATCAGCCACACACAATACAAATAACGAACAGAAGCTTCATGGAAACAAAAGTAAAGAAAAGAAATAAAGAGACATCAGCCATGGCTGCCTAGCCACACTGCTACGCAGGCCAGCTCAGAGCCAAGAGTCCCCAGTGCTCTGGTCAGAGAGAGATAAGTCTTGACGTGTGTCTCCAAGGCCTTCCCCGCTCAGCCAGGGAGAGCAAAGCGACCTGCCAGACAGGGGGCGGGGCAAGGTGGGGGCGGGGCATGGAGGGGCGGGGCAAGAGCAAGGGTGGGCGGGGTGGGGCGGGGCAAGGGCAGAGATGGGCGGGGTGGAGGGGCGGGGTGAAGGGGCGGAGGAAGGAGTGGCAGGGAAAGGAGTGGCGTGGCAGGGGCGGATGGAGGTAGGAGTAGAGGGGAGGGGTGGGGCAGGGCAGGAGCGAAGAGGTGGGGCAAGGCAGAGGCAGGCCAGGGCAGGAGGGGGCAGGGCAGGAGGGGGCAGGGCAGGAGCGGAGGGGAGGGGCAGGGCAGGGACGCTAGACGGACCCTCTGATACTCACGGCAGTTAGCCTCATCCGTGCGGTCCTCACAGTCAAAGTCACCATCACAGCGCCACAGCTTGAGGGCACAGTGCCCGTTTCCGCAGGGAAACTCGTTGGGTTCACAGGGCGGGGTGGGGCCTGGGTGGACCATGCAGGGGTCAGCAGCGCCCTCCGAGGCCAGCTCCCCCATCCCCGCACCCACCTGCACCCCACCAGTGCGCACCGCAGTCCAGCTCGTCACTGCCGTCCTTGCAGTCCTCCTGCCCATCACAGAGGTAGTCTTTGGGGATGCACTGCCCGCTGCGGCATGTGGCCTCCTGGGGCCCACAGGGCAGGGGCCTGCTTAGATCAGGCAGCAGAGGCTGGGGAGCAGGGGTGTCTGGCGGCCGCCGCATGGTGGTTGCTTCTGGCCAAGGTGGTAAAGGTGTTGTCTCCACTAGGACGGGCGGCATAGGGGTGAGCTCTTGCACTGGCTCCTCTGTGGACAGAGCCCACTTGGTGTTTGGCAGGAGTGGGTGGCTCCTCACCCCTAGCCCCCCACACTCCACAGGCGCTCCCTGTACTCCCAAGACCATTCTCTGCCACACCCAGTACCCCTGACTCTGTCATCACTCTTCCCGTGTCCCTGCCCTCTGCTTGCACCAAACCCTCAGAGTCCCAGATAGACTCCGAGATCCAGGCACAGGACCCAGGCCCTCCCCTGGTGCCCACAGGCCACCTGTGCTCCCGGACAGCTCCTCACCACAGTTGAGCTCATCAGACATGTCCCTGCAGTCGGGCCGCCGGTCACAGCGATACTCCAGGGCCACACACTCGTTGTAGCTGTGGCAGGCAAACTCGGCCTCGGTGCAGACCCTTGGGAACTGGGGCACTGGGTGGGGATTTGGGGGGAGTCAGAGGTGGCAAGTGGGAGGTGCTGGAAGCCGTGATGCACAGCACAGGCGCCACAAGGCCGGAGTGGGCTTTGTGCCCCGGGTCAGGCCACTTGGTTACTGGCAGACACAGTGAGGGCAAAGAACACGTGGTGGGCACACATCTACTGCACACGTGGGACACAGGACATGTGGCAGTGGCCTCCCCCATCCCTCACACAGACCCCACGCACAGCTGACATGCCACACACATGCAACCACCACTCATGCAGGCCACAGCCAGGCCCAGCGAGGATGGCAGAGGGGGAAGGGCGGCCTGCAGGCTGTGGCCGGCCACCTTTCCTTCGCCCTCCATCCAGGAGCTTCCCTAGGGCCCAGCTGGGCCCCAGCCTGACAAACACTCTCACCTGGTGTCACTGCAACCGCCACAGCGGCCAGTGGGGGCGGGGGGGTCTGTGCTGGAAAGGAAGGTGTGGTCAGCAGCTGTCCCACCTGGGAGCTGGGGCTTAGGGCTGTGGGGTGAGCGAGGCCCACCCTAGCACCCCTAGTCAGGAGGACTCATTGAAAAGTGGGAGGAGAGGGCTGGACCCCCAGCAATCTTTAGGCCTGGGCCTGGGGGTGCTGAAAGAGCAAACTTGATCTTTGGGTGCATTAATTGAGGTTTTATGTGCAGAACAAGGGAGGTGATGTTTCCCTATTTTTTCCTGATTGGGCCACAGCATGGTAGGGAGGGAGTTTGTTCCATTCTGGGTTCCAATGAGTCAGGTCCTCCCAGAGAGAGGGAGCTGAGGTGGAGGCAGTGCTGAGCAGCACAGCCTGTGAGGCATGAGCTAGGCCTGTTTGGCCTAGAGACAAAAAGACTGGACAGGAGATGGGGGGTGCTGCGAAAGAAAACCTGGGCCCACCCAGAACAAAAAGCTGACAGCTTTGTCACTTTGGGCCAGTTGCCTTTTCTCTCCGAGCCTCAGTTTCTCAACCTTTTCTCATCTAATCTCATCTCATCTCATCACAGCTTCTGGCAAGACTGGTACAGACACAGGGTTTGGTTTAAATTCTGTTTTTTCCACTATCTGCCTGTCTGAATTTGGGCAAATTCAGATTTTCCCTTCTGGGGCTCAGTTTTCTTGTCTTTAATATAGGAGGAATAATATCTACTTCATAGAAATTGTGTGCATAGGAGGCCGGATATAAGGGCTTTAGCTGAGTGCCTGGCATGCAGTCAGTGCTCAGTAAACAATCGGTGGTTATTATTCAATGCAAAAGTGTGTTGGGGGCCGGGCGCGGTGGCTCACGCCTGTAATCCTAGCACTCTGGGAGGCCAAGGCGGGAGGATTGCTTGAGCTCAGGAGTTCAAGACCAGCCTGAGCAAGAGCGAGACCCTGTCTCTACTAAACAGAAAGAAATTAGCCAAACAACTAAAATTAGAAAAAATTAGCCGGGCATGGTGGTGCATGCCTGTAGTCCCAGCTACCCGGGAGGCTGAGGCAGGAGGATCGCCTGAGCCCAGGAGTTTGAGGTTGCTGTGAACTAGGCTGATGTCACGGCACTCTAGCCCGGGCAACAGAGTGAGACTTTGTCTCAAAAAAAAAAAAAAAAAGTGTGTTGGACTTGAAAGTGCTATATGAAGAAATGAATTACTACCTATTGTCAACGTATAGAGGTCTACCCAGAGAGAGCAGAAACTAGGTCTAATGGGTATGTGCTAGAAGAAAACAGTCTGCTGTTTTCCCAAATCAAGACTGCATAAAGGCCAGGCACGGTGGCTCACGCCTGTAATCCTAGCACTTGGGAGGCCGAGGCGGGCGGATCGTTTGAGCTCAGGAGTTCGAGACCAGCCTGAGCAAGAGTGAGACCCCGTCTCTACTGAAAATAGAAAGAAATTATCTGGCCAACTAAAAATATATATTAAAAAAAAAAAATTAGCCGGGCATGGTGGCGCATGCCTGTAGTCCCAGCTACTCGGGAGGCTGTGGCAGTAGGATCGCTTAAGCCCAGGAGTTTGAAGTTGCTGTGAGCTAG
>CM052444.1:94637987-94707198 GCA_028533085.1 Varecia variegata | reverse complement strand
CCGCCCC
Source organism: Varecia variegata (assembly GCA_028533085.1). Lineage (NCBI taxonomy): Eukaryota > Metazoa > Chordata > Mammalia > Primates > Lemuridae > Varecia > Varecia variegata. The sequence continues at coordinate 94,707,191 of CM052444.1, read as the reverse complement.
AGGGGGACCCTTCTCACTTGATGAACACCACACTGACGACCTGGTCTCCGGGAATTTTCAGGTACTCCGACTCCAGCTGGGGAGGGACACAGCACCATCAGTCCCCAGATACCTTCACCCCATGCCCAGTCCTGCCCTGACACACCAGGGGGCTTCCCAAACCCCCTGCACCTCACCGTGTCTACCACAGCCTCGGACACCTCTCGGAACTCCCTGGAGCCCGCATCCTCCAGCCGGGGGCTGTACTCGATGGAGCGAGTGAAATTTACCAGGGCCCGGAAGTAAACTGTGGAAAAGGGACGGGGTGTCATTGTGAGGGGCTGAGCCTGGCATGCGGTGGCCTCAGGCAGCTGGACCAACGGGTGGAAATGGGGGGATGGCCGCGGAGGCCTCTCGCACGGGCAGACACCTGTGTGCCCACAGCTATGCCCTGCACTGACTGCCCAGGGGCCAAAGACAAGGCCCAACCTGCCTGAAGGGCTTCACCTAACAGGGAAAATGGCCTCACCCAGAAACCAAGGGATGGTGCAGAAGAGGAGACCCCCAGCCACTTAGAGGAAGGCTGGACACCAAGGGGTGGCTTCCAGAGGGGGTTGGCCTGGCACAGGGATTACCTGCATGTGACCGGGACATGCTTCGCCTGCCTTCCCCGGCCAGTTCCTAATCACCTCCTCCACGAAGACTTCCTGGGCTACCCTGGCTGGGCTAGAGACGGCTCTGATGGGCGCCCACTCCTCTGCGCACCCCCGCAGAGCCCCTTCCACCCCACGTTGCAGATTCTCCTGGGTCACACATCACAGTAACATTCATGAGTTCTGGAGCCAGGCACACCTGAGGCACTGACCTCACCTCTCTGAGTTTCTGTTTCCTCTTCGGTAAAATGGGCATAGGAATTGCACTTAATACCACACTGGATTGCTGCAAAGAGCACGTGATAAGGTGCTTACAGGCACCAGGTGCTCCGATGCAGCGCCTGGCACAGAGCAAGTCTGAGAGTCGGAAGCTGTTGTCATCCTTCTCTCTCTGCCACCAGACTACAAGCCTGATGAGGGGGAACCTGAGACCTCATTCACCCCTGCGTCCTCAGTGCTTGCCTAGTGTCTGGCATGCAGTAAGTGCCTCATAAGTGGTGGCCGAATAAATTCATATCAGACTGGTGTGAGCATACATACACAACTATTGTTTCTTTCTTTCTTTCTTTTCTTTTCTTTTTTTTTTTTTTGAGACAAGAGTCTCTCTCTGTCGCCTGGGCTAGAGTGCCGTGGCATCAGCCTAGCTCACAGCAACCTCAAACTCCTGGGCTCAAGCGATCCTCCTGCCTCAGCATCCCGAGTAGCTGGGACCACAGGTGCTCACCACCATGCCCAGCTAATATTTTTCTATTTTTAGTTGCCTGGCTAATTTTTTCTATTTTTTGCAGAGATGGATTCTTGCTCTTGCTCAGGCTGGTCTTGAACTCCTGACCTCAACCAATCCTCTCGCCTTGGCCTTTCAGAGTGCCAGGATTACAAGTGTGAGCCACTGTGCCTGGTCACAACTACTGTTTCTTAAGCACCTACTATATACAAGACATTTTATACAAGACATTGAATTTCATAATGTTCATGAGTTCATATGTTATAAATATGAATTAATATGAGTAGCAAAAGAGTCACACATACAGGTTAAGCATCCCTAATAAGAAAATCTGGAATCCGGGATGCAGGTGGCAGACAGGGAGGGACACTGGCTGTGCTGACCTCCAGACCCGTCCTTCTTCCTCTTTACCTGTCCGCCAGGCCTGCAGGTACACGAGCCCTCTCCCTCTGTCTCGAGCAAAGAAAGCCCTGGCACTGCCTGCTCTGAACCAGAGGGACTGGGCTGGGCTGGGCCCTTGGGTGCTGGGCGTGGGGCCCCGTGGGCTGGAGCATGGGGGCCGTGAGCCCGGCCACAGAGGCCCCTTGTGAGCTGGCACAGAGGCCCATTGACTGTCCCCCCACCCTGGCCCCTGGCCTCAGCCCCATGGCCCAGCGCGGGCCAGGAGGCCGGGCCTCTGCCCAGGAATGTGCCCGCTCCCGGGGAAGGGGGCCGGAGCGCCACAAAGCCCCTTTCTCCTAGGGCCTGGGAAGGGCGAGGGCCTTCCAGCCTGACGCCACCCCCTTCCTCCTCCAGGGGCAGGTCAGGGCCAGCACCCTCGTCTCCCACTGTGTGGCTGGTGCCTGAGGGTTGGGGCAGGAGGTGAGGCTGCCACCTGGGGTTGGGGGGTGCTATCTGAGGGTCTGCACTGGCCAGCCCTCTCCCTCCTTCTGACCCTATGTGGACGGCGCACTTGGAGCCAGAGGCTGGAGGGGAGGGAGGCCCAGAGCTGCCCTGCACCCAAGGTGGGGGTGGGGGATGCACACCTGGCCACCCCTATCCCCGAAGCATGCTACCCCACCAACTCCAGATGCCCATCCCTGCCAACAAAACTCACCCCACACACCCAGGCCCCCAAACTCCAGCTCTGAGTCCCTCTGGGACGCTTGGGTAGGTCCAGATCAGCCTGTCCTGAGGCGGACAAAGCTGCCTCCAGACCTGGGGCCTCGTTCCCTGAGCGGTTGCAGCACCCACCCCTGCTCCACCAGCACCCTGTGGGGAAGGTCACCAGGGGCCCAGCCTGCTGGGTTTAGGTCCGTGAGCCCAGATGGGGCCGGACTCTGTCCTGGGCAGGGACAGGGGCGGTGGCTGGCCTGGCCCCTGACTCTGCAGGGAGGTACCTCTGAGCCTCCTGCGTGACTCCAGCAAAGTGCAGGCTGGGGAAGAGGAGCACAGGGAGCAAGGAGAGGAAAGGAGGAGCCGGGAGAGAGGACGGGGAGGAGACAGGGGGAGAACAGTGAGCCCGCCTGGCCGGGGCCTGGGTCACTTACTGAGAGGCGACTCCTCGGCAGGCTCCGAGACCACCATGCTAGCCAGGCGAGGGCGGCCCAGGGGCGGCCCTGAGCCTGCAGAGTGGAGACAGAGACAGAGGCGAGAAGGGCCAGAGACAGCAAGGAGAGGGAGAGAACCAGAGAGAGGGGCAGAGACATCAGGGAGAGAGAGACAGAGAGACAGAGACAGGAAGGAAATGACAAGGGAGGGTGGGGAAGAGAGATTGAGAGAGAAAAGTCGAGGGGAGAGAGGGAAAGACAGGGAGATGGAGGCAGAGACGGCGAGAGAGGGAGAAGGACGGAGGGAGACAGGGGGGAGGCACAGAGACAGAGACACAGAGTGGAAGAGAGACAGAGACACAGAGTGGAAGGGAGACAGAGACACAGAGTGGAAGGGAGACAGAGACACAGAGTGGAAGGGAGACAGAGACACAGAGTGGAAGAGAGACAGAGACACAGAGTGGAAGAGAGACAGAGACACAGAGTGGAAGAGAGACAGAGACACAGAGTGGAAGAGAGACAGCCGAAGCAGGGGGAGGGGAGGTGGAGAGAAGCAGACAGGTGTCAGGTCAGGACACACAGGAGCGGGGAAGACAGAAAGAGACAGGTCAGAAGATGGACAGAAATCGGGAGAGGGGAGGTGAGGAGGGGCTGGGGACGCGGGGGCAGAGCGGGGGCTGTCAGGGAGGGGCGCAGCCCCACAGGCAGGGCTGGGAAGAGCCGGGGAGCCCCAGCCACGCCTGAGAGGAAGGGAGGGGGAAGAGCCGTCTCTGCATCTCAGGGGCTGGATTCCAGGGTCTGGAGTTGGGCCAGGGCCCAGGAGGGGGGCACGGCCCGGGCACGGCCCCATCACGGAGGGCATGGCCCTTGCTTACCAGCGCAGGGAGGGCGCGGGCCTTGGGCACGACTGACTTGGGCACCGATGACCCTGGTGTCAGAGAGACACACCTGCTGCCTCCTGGGCTGTGATTCAGCCCAGCTGCCTGGACCTGCCCCAAGGGCACCAGGCCGGTGCCAGGGTTTGGGCCTGAAGGGTCTGAGGCCCCATCCCTTCCCACCCCCAGGGAAAGGCAGCAGCCCTGGTCTCAGGCCCTCCCCAGCTTCTGTCCCTGTCCCCAACCCCTTTCCCCCCGTGACCTCTCCTGACCTCACAGATGCTTCTCGGGGAGGGCGGGGGGCTGGCAAGGACTACTCAGAGCGGGAAGAGCCGCCACAGTGGGCAGCCCCACGGGAGCGGCTGTGGATGTTTCCGAATGGACAGGGTGGGCCACACTGGGGCCTCAGTGACAGGCCCGGCTTGGCAAGAGGCAGCTCCCAGGGACACATTAGCATAGGCCATTCTGGGACATGGCGTGTGCACATGGGACTCACCTAACACCTCCACCCCTGGCCCCACCCAGCTCCCGGACATCCTGCCACACTGCAGAGACCTACACGTGGAACAGCTTCAGGCGGAGCCCAAGTCCAGGTGCTGGAAGGTCACAGTCAGGACCAGGTCACCCAGGGACCCTCCTGTCTGCACTGGCCCAGTTAGGATGCCACCCTCTGGCATTGGGATGCCCCTGACATACCAGCTAAAGGGAGGTGACCCTAGCCCTGAAGAGACCCAGGCCAGACTTGCCCTGGGCTTGCTGCCTTGGACAGCACTGGACACCGTGGGGCTGCCCAGTGGCCAGTCTGAGCTGAGCACCTGTTCCATCCCTGCTCCTGAGCAGAGTGTCCCAGGTGCTGGCTCCCAGAGAGGGCAGTGGGAACCAGCAGGAGCAGCTGGGCCTTGCCACAGGGTAGTTCCCTCTCTACCCCGAGTCCCAGGGTGGGAGGAGGCAGGGACTCCAAGCCCCCGCACCGGTGCTGGGCCAGTCTGGGTACCGGCAGGTGGGCGGCTCACGGAGGCTGACTCCTTTCTCTCCGCAAAGCCCAGCCCTCCTTCCCCAAGCCAGGAGCCCTTGGCTTCCCAGCAAGTGACCGTCATGAAGGCGGGGTCCTCTCCCAAGTCTAGAGCGAGGCTCATTCTGCCCCTGCCTGAATGCCCTGTTCACAGAGCCCCTCTGCTCTGCTCACCTCTGCCTGGCGTCCCCAGCTCTGCACCCCCAAGGAGGGCTCTGGGGGAGCACTGACAGCTGAGCAGCCCCAAGAAAGGAGCATTTTGCTTTGAAGGCTGAGCGGCTGGCTGGCTTTCTGTCCCCATCGGGACTGGGCTTTTCCTGCCCACCGCCCTGAGCCTTGTGCCTGTGGCACAGGCGAGCACAGGACCTGGCCAGCCCCAGCCATGCGGGGACCTGCCAACCAGCTCACACAGCTCACTCAGCAGGTAAGAGACCACCCCTACTCCTCCTTGCAGTGCGCAGAAGGGCAGGCCCAAGAAGCCCTGGAGGCCCTCAGCCCAGGAGATGGGGGCCCCCCCGGGGTGGGATGTGGACCTGCAGGATGCTCTCGGCAACTTACCCATTTGGAAGTCCCCACTGCCCAGGTCCCCGCTGCCCAGGCCATCTGTAAGCAAAAAAGAGACGTATTCAGCAACAACCATGTTGCCTGAGCACCTCCTGGGTGTCAGGCACTGTGCTGGGACTTTCAGGGAAAGGGATATGAAAACACGGATGGTCACCGTCTCCCCCATGCCTAGGGAGGGCTGGCCTGTAAAAGTCAGTGTGCAAACCTCCATCACAGAGGGTGCGGACCGAGGCCCCGGACTCCAGGGACTCAGTGATCTGTCGGATGGCTGGGGCAACAGGGCCAGGTCCAGGTGAGGACAAGGAAGAGGTGGGGTAGAGGGTGGGCAATGGCCCTGAACTTCCCAGGTGGTCCTGACCGTCCCAGGCTGCAGAGAGGAGCAGTGACCAGCCCAGGGTCACACAGGCTGTAAGTGGAAGATGCTGGGGTCACCAGGACCGAGGCTCGGGACACATGCAGCCCATCTCTTGAGGTGCCACCTTGGGCAAACTTCATGAGGCTTCTTTAGGGACCAGTGGGAAGAACCATGGTCTCACCCCTCGCCCCTACGCTCCCAGCCACGGGGACCTGGGCTCACCTCCAGAGGCGTCGTCAGCCAGCAAGTCCTCGTCATCAGAAAGGTAGGAGTAGCTCCAGCCAACCCGGCCTGCTGTGACGGGCTCCGTGTCCTCAGGCAAAGACAAGCCATCGTACGCTCTCAGCCCGTGGGTCACCTGTGGGGATGACAGAGCTGACTGAGTCACACTCTCCAGCTCCCCAGGGCCCTTCCCTTCATGTCAAGGGGACCCAGAGTCCCACCCCAAAGTCTAACTAAGAGAGCCAAGCTGGGGCTGAATCACTGTTTTTAACTCAGTTTCCCCAAGTCCCATTAGCCCCTGGAGGCCTCAGAGCCCAACCCTGCAAATTCTGAATGGAATTCTGCAAATTCCACGTGTAAACAAGCAATAAAATTAAAATTACGTTGGTAAGTAATGACTCTCTTTCCTTTGAAGAAAGCAAGGGACACCCAGGACATGAGTGACTGGACTGGGGGACACAGCCAGGTAAAGCAGTGACCTGGGCCAGCAAAGATGGGGGACACAGGCAGGTGGAAGGGTGGCCGGGGTCCGCATGGATGGGGAGACAGGCCGAAATTGAGGGTGAGCTGATAAAAGCTGTTGCCTCCCACGGCCCCTCCTCCTGCCTCAGTCTGGCCTTGGTGTCCCCAGGCTGCAGGGAACACCTGGTGGGGAGTTACTCTGGCGCTTGTGGCCACACTGTCAGGCCTGTCCCCGTGCTCAGCAGTGGGGGCTGGAGGCCAGCAGCTGGGCTGAATGCGGACAGGCGTGGTGTCAACTCCACGTGACTCTGGGCTGACACTGAGCCCAGCCCGGCACGAGCTCCTGGGGCCCTGCATGGTGCGGGCAGGGCAGCCCAAGCAGCCATACCCCTGCTTTTCAGGTGCGGGCATGGGCCGTGGATGCCTCGGTCCCCCTAGACAAGATTGAGTTTCCGAAGGAGTTTTACCAGGTAACTCAGAGTAAAACAAACCTAGCAGAGCCCAAGGGAGCCCCGGAGCCCACAAGCCCAAGTATGAACAGAACACGCAATGGCCTGGCATGGGGGCTCAGGCCTTGCCCTCGCCTTAGCCAGAAGGAAAGGTTTTGCCTGTGAAGACCAAACCCCCAGCTAGACAAGGTGGTGAGGCCCAAGGAGGAGAGAAAATGAAGAGCCAGCCCGGCCCCTGCCCTCCCCACCCCCAGCTGAACACGGTCCATGTCTCTCCACGTCTCTCTCGCCTCTGGCCTTTCTGAGCCGGGCCCTGTGCTGCAATGCCCTTCCTCCCTCTGTTGAGCGGGCTAACTCCAATTCATCCTCCAAACCTCAGCTTAACCACCTCCTCCTCTACGCTGAGAAAGAGGAAGGAATGACCGGCGTGCATGGCGACTCGGCTGAATTGGAAAGAGGCCCGACACAAAAGGCTACATACTGCAGGATTCCATCTTAGGGAACTTTAGGGGAAGAAAGTCTAATCTACAGTGACAGAAAGTAGTTGCCTGGGACCAGGGGTGGGCTAGGGGTGACCGGGAAGGTGGTGCAGGGGAAACTTTTGGGGTGGTGGTCCCCTGGGTGCACACATCTCACCCTCATTATTGAGCTGTGCACACATTTTATTGGGTACATTTATGCCTCAATAAGGATGACCAAAAAGAAAATCTCTTTGTCCTGACTCCTTGCCCTTCACAGTCACCCCAACCCCCTGGTTGGGTTCTGGGCCCTCCTGGGCTCACATTGGTACTGTCTGTACCCCCAATGGAAGCACCTGAAGGCAGAGATTGTGATCAATTCACCTCTACCTTCTCTGCACCCCGAGTTCAATAAATACTTGAATGAATGAATAAACAAATGGATAAAAATGTCACCAACTATTAATTCCAGCCATGTCTCGAACATGACTTGCTTTGGTGGTACCACCCACCCCCATGCACTCTATACGCTTCTCCCTTCCCAGGCTGTGAGGTCCCTGGGGGCAGGGGCTGGGTGCCATTTGGTCATCTTTGTGTCTGTGGTGCTACCCAGCCTTGGGTAAGGTCTGCACTGCCCACACTTTAATCCCTGCTATGGCCTAGTGCCCCTTCCCTCATAATCCATGGGTAAATACCGCCTCCTGTTCCCTCTGCTCTCCCCACCCTCTCCCTGTGCACAAGTGCCTGTCCCCACCCTAAGTGCTGGCCAGTGGCCTTCTGGCCCTGCCCACAAGGTCTGCATGCAGGCATGTGCTTCAGAGCCTCCAGGAGCTGGTGAGAAATACAGATTCCTGGGCCCCTTCCCAGAGCCACTGAGTCAGGTTCTATAGGATGGTTGTAGTCGTGCATTTGCAGGGGATTCTGACAGCCACTGGTTAAGAACCACAAGACCGGCCCCCTACCAGGGGCTCTGCCCGCTTCCCTGGGCAGGGGTACGGGGCAGTGTTCCCACTGGCTGGAGCAGGCCCTGACTGACCTGAGGGGAGTGTGAGGCTAGGGCTGGTGCAGGAGCACTGACTCTGGGCAGAGGAGGTTTGAGGGGACAAGCTTGGGTCCTCAACCTGGGGAGGGTTCTCAGTGTCACTGCCACTTCTTCCCCCTCCCCCCACGCAACCAAGGCCATGGAGGGCATGCATGGGGCACCGAGATTCCTGGGAAGCCCTAGACACTGCCGTCTGGAAAGGAAAACCCTGGTCAGCGATGAGCAAGGCCCAGAGCTTTGCCCAGGGAGGAAGGAGCCGGGGGTGGCGGGGGGTGCTTGGGACCGGACAGGAAATAGCAAAGTGAGATGCAACATGGAAAAAATGCCAGGAACACACATCTGCAGTGAGAAGGGGAAGAGAATCCAGAGCACGTCGGGGCCTGGACAGACGCCCCCCCCACCACAGGGGCCCCAGGGAACGGACCTTTCTGCATGCCAGCTTGCCCTTGCTTGTAGCCCGCACCCCAGGGTCCGGGGATCCAGGGTCAGATCAGGGCCCGTGGCAAGGGCTAAGTCAACAAGAGCAGACACTCCATTTGTACAAAGCTGAAGATCAAAAGGTTCCAGCAGCTGTATTTCACATCTGGGAGGCGAGACGGAGCCAGACGGAAAAGAGGCTCCCAGAAAAAGCCGAAGGGAGCGTGAGACATGACCACAGAAGGGATCCTGGATCCAGACCTGGGAAGTCCAGGATCTTCCTGAGAACTAATGCGAACTAACGTTTATTGAGCACGTACTGTGCGCCAGGCACTCCTGAACCAGGTTACAGGTGTTAAACAGCCCACTGCAAAGAGGGGGAATGGAGTGGAGAGTCGGGCTACCTGCTTGAAGCTGGCAGGCGGCAGAGCTGGGATTTGGGCCCTGGTGGTCGGGCTCCAATGTCTAAGCTCTTACCACTGTGCTACCCCACCTCTGTGACCAGGGGCGTGGAATGAGCCGGGACTGAGGTCACGGAGAGGCACGCTCCCTCACAAAGCCTCTTGGCCACACTGCACTTCAGTATGTAAAGCACTTCTTCAGCCTGGTACTGTCTGAGCTGACAGTGACCCTCTGGGTGACTGGCCCCCTTTGACAGAGGAGGGACCTGAAGCCCGGGAGAGTGCGCAGGTGAGGGGCTGGCACCCACTTCCCCACCCTCCACTCACCAGGAATGGACGCAGGGCTGGGACAGGACCTCCAGCCTGGCCATGAGGCCTGAGCAGAGGGCAGTACCAGGAAGCCAGGGCTGGCCAGTCCCCAGCCCAACCTGCCCAGCTCCCAGGATGGCCCCGCGGGATGCCTGAGCTGGCAGTGGCCCAGGCCCGTGCAGCATGTGCCTCAGGTCCCAGGGAGGGCTGCTAGCGGCTCCAATGTCAGAGGCAGAAATAGAACCCAGGCTTCCTGCCCCCCAGCCCGTCTCCGGCTGTGAGGGAGCCCGGCTTCCTCCCAGAGGAACCCAGTACCTCAGGCAGGCATTGGAGCCGGATGGCGGGGCTGGAGAGGAGGGGTCCGGGGGGCAGACCTCGGACAGAGAGGAAGGAGCCAAGCAGAGAGGGGGATTTTCCAGACCCTGCAGTTAGTTCCTGGAGGGGGAAGGGGGCAGCTGACTCATTCAGGCCAAGGCCAGAGGACCGTTCTAAAAGGCTGGGAACAATTGCTTGGGGTGGGAATGTGGGCAGGGTGGCCCCCCGGTGAGCAGGCATTCCCTGAACACAGGCGGGGGACAGACAGGGGAGGGCCTTCTAGGAGGCGACACTCCCTGAAGTGGGGCGTGTCCAGGGCTTCTGGTGAGAATGAGGGTACAGGTGGGGCGCTAGGTCCAAGTCCTGCAGAGGCCCCTGGGGACAGGTTCCAGAGGCTGGACCCCCTCCACTCCCTGGGCCTGGGCCAGGATGCAGCGGCAGCCAAGGCTGGCTCGGAAAGGACTCCGCGCGGAGGGAAAAGGTCGAGCCACGAGAGAGGGGTGCAGACCGTGGGGAGGGCTGGGGTGCAGGGGCGGTACAGAAACGCAGAGAAGATCCATGTGTGGGGCTTTCCAAGGGTTTTTAAGTGAGGAATGTGGGCTTTGCAAAGACTACGTGTGTGGAGGAGTTTCTGGCGGGGCTGAAATCCAAGCTGCAGGAAGGCGGCGGCACAGTGGAGAGCTCAACCCCTCCGAGGGTCTTCTCCACGCCAGGCCCCACCCCACACTCCGTGGGACCATCTCCACGAATCCTCGTGGCAGCCCCTGGGAGGGCTGGCACTACAGGGACACTAGTCCTTACCTGCAACAAGTGAAATCGAAAGAGCTCTGAAAACCGAAAGTGTTTTTTTTTAAACTATGTTTATAGCAAGCTCATTTGGTGCCAAGTCCTGACCTGAACTGACATGAAGCCACCAATAGCGTATTTACCCCACTCCGGGTGAAGAGTCATCCGTTTCACTGCAGCAGCAGTAATGTGTTTGATCACGGGGTGTGGCCCAGACTCCGCTGAGGATATCATGGCACGGCTGGCACATGCTCTGTGTCACCTTTCTCAAACTTAGAAATGTCTGAATTCCAAAACACATCTGACCCCACAGGTTTCATTTAAGGGACTGTGAGCTTGTATCATAATTATTTCCATTTTACGGATGAAGAAACTGAGGCTCAGAGAGAATCATCTGTGTAAACGGGATGAAGTAGTTAAGTGCCCAGTAAGTATACAGTAAGTGCTCAATACGTGCTAGGTGAGGGGTGGGTGTGGATGAAAGGTGATGCATGGGGAGCGAGGGTGTGGGTTCAGGCCTCGGTGGCCTCCAGGTCTCGGATGAAGGGAGGGGTCTGGCCCTGCTGCTCAGGCCCTGGGCCGGCTGGGTGGGCGGGGCCCTGGCCGGAGTGGGCAACACAGCTCAGTCCCCAGGCTCAAGCTGCCTGCCTGCTCCACGGCTGACTCTAGGACCAACCCAGGGCTTTAGGCTTCTGCAGAGACATTCTTCACATGCCTTGGGCAGCCAGCCCACCCCCTCCCTCCTCGTGGCCCGGGCTTGGGGCTGAGAACCCACCACCCCCGCAGCTGGGCAGGAAGGTCTGATCACCGCACAGTCCCCAGGGTGGCTGCAGCTGCCCAGGGCAAGGCTCCAGGCATCTGGGGCTGGAGTGAGCTCACCCCATCAAAATCCAGAGACGGTGCGGGGGCGGGGGACAAACGAGCCCTCGCCTGCCCACCTGCCTCCCCTACCCCCACCATGGTCAGCTAGCACACACTGTCTCAGTGCCCTTCCCTGGCCCGCAGTGGACGAACCAGCAGACAACATGACCCATGGCCCCCAAATCTCCAGCGGGGGACACGAACCCAGGCGGCATCCCCCTCCCACTCTGCCATGATGCAGGCTCCCAGGTAACCCCAAAATAAGTGTGTTTCCTACTCTGCTACACCCAGGCCCCAGATACAGGGTCAAAGTGCCCTGCCCCACCCCCAGGCTGCCTGGTGCCCTGATAACAGGCGACAGGCGGCAAAAGGGAAGGAATCTGTCGGGGCAGCACTTTGTTGTACAAACTGCCAGGGGCGGGTGAGCCGGACACAAAGGCCAAAAGGCCTTTAATCCCCTGGCAGTCTGAGAGGGGCGCCGGGCCGGAAAGGAGGTGGCCGCGGCCTCCTCTGGCGTGCCTGTCCTGCCCGTGCCACTCGGGAGGCCTGCCAGCTTCTCACACTTGGGCCCCCAAGGCGGCAGGAACTTTGCCAGCCAGTCGGCCAGGAGGAACAGCGATCTCCAGAATAAGGAGGATGGCCAGCACCCAGCAGGTGCCACTGTGGGCCAGGTGCTGAGGTTCTGCAAGGCTTATGTCACTCAAATCCACAACAATCCCTTGAGGTAGATGGTGGTGGCACCCCCATTTTCACAGATAAGGAAACTAGGCTCAGAGAGGTGAAGTCACCTGTTCCAGGTCACACAGCGAAGGCAGTGAGGATCAAGTTCGAAATCAGGACCCCCTGTGCTGGGCTCACACTCCTGGATCCTGCCAGCTCGGAGGCACAGCTGCCAGCAGTCCCCTGTGTCTTACCTTTGACCCTTGCCCTCTGTAAGCTCGTGCTAGGGCCTGGGACCTGAAGAGGCCGCACTTCAGCCAGGGCCCTATGGGAGCGCTGAGATGGGTCAGGGCCTTCAGCAGAGGCCCAGGGAGCGGCAAGCTGGGGTCTGGAAGTTCTAGTCCCAGTTCGGCCTCAAATTCACCATGGACAGACCCCTGACGCCCTTCCCTTTTAGCCAACTTTCATGAGGCCCTACTGCATGTGCATCCACACCAGCCACCTCAGTCGATGTAAACATACACACCAGGAAGGCAGTGATTCTGATCCGCTTTGATCATCGCTGCAGCTCCAGAACAGGGAACACAGTGGGTGCTAATAAATACCTGGGTGACTCACGGACGGACTGAATGAATGAACATGCCCAGCAACCCTGGGGTGGAAACTAGCCCACCTGACAGAAGAAAGCAAAGTTCAAAAGGAGACTTGCCCAAGACCACACAGCTAGAAAGTGCCAGAATTATCTCCAGGCCCCAGTTCCCATCAATAAAATCGAGGCCATAACATTTCATCCCAAGAGAAGGAGGGGCCTGGATCACATGATCCCTGAAACCCATTCTAAGGTACCCTCTGCCCTTGCGTAACAGTCCCCCTGGGCCTCAGTTCCCTCAGCTATAAAATGGGAGCAAAAAGCATCCCTGCTCTGCCTCCTTCCCGGGGCTGCTGGGAGAGGCGCAGCCAGCAAACACTGCATCCGCTCGGCCATCCCCAGGGGCCTGACGTGCTCTCTGCCTGGGAGGCGCTTATAACGTGGCTGGGGTGGGCACCCAAGCTGGTCCGCTACTGGGGCTACTGAGTCTCAGAGAGGCAGGGCCGGAGGGGCAGACAGGACCATGCTTGGTCAGACACCTCCGATTCCAGGCCACCTCTAGCCGAGTGGCCTCAACTTCCTCATCCATAAAAAAAAGGATAGTCAATCAGATCTGCCCATAAGGTTCAACTTGAGTCACCTTGACCTCTACTTACTGAGCACCTACTATGTGCTGGGCCTTGGGGATAAAACAGTGAAGCAGATGGACAAGGAGCTCCGTGTTCCAGGGGAACACAGGCCACCTAACCACGTGCTGACAACACAGTGTGAGGACAGTTCTGAAGGGCAGGGGCTGGGAGGGCCCAGGGGAGGGTCCCCTCACTTAGCAAGGTGGGGTGGGAGGCTGGGGAAGGTTTCACAGGGCAAACGGCAACTTGGCTGGGCCTGAGAGATGATTTCGCCCAAGGAAGGTGGAGAAGGAGGAGAGAGTCACCAGGCAGAGGGAAGGGCACAGGCTGAGGCCTGGGGTGGAGAGTGCACAGCATGTTCAAGGGACAGAAGAAGTCTGGTGCAGTGGGACACGTGTGTGAGGTGGCAGAGGGCCAAAGGGAGCGGCCTGAATGGGCTTGTCCACTGAAAAGTGCTGTTGTGCTGTTGACCTGGTGCTGGTCAGGCCAAGTCTCCCCTGCCCTCCCCGGAGCCCCTGCACTCTCCTCTGGTCCCCACAGACACCCCAAGAATGGGCCTCCCCTGGCAGCTGAATGAGCTGCCTGCCAGCTTACAAGGAAACAGCAGGAAGCCACCACGAAATGCCTGTGCCCCACCGTGTGCCAGGTGTGGCCAAGGCGGTAGGGGTGGCCCAAGTGACAGCAGCTTCTGGGCTGGGCTGCCCAGCAAGAAGGCCCCGGGGGGGTGAACATTATACGCCAAACGCTGCTGCTGCCAACGGTGCTTGCGGTGCTCACGTGCCAGACTCCTGCCCACAGCCCGGCTCGCTTCTCGGGTTCTCTGGGCGCGGGCATGTCTGTGGGGCTTCAAGGTCACACCAACCTGGTCAGCCCGCCCATACCCTCCTGGGTCACTGACCACAGGTTTCACAAATGAAGCCCCTTCTATAGTGTCAGGCCTAGGGGAAAATGCGAGAAATGTTCCACAGAGTTTCGTTGAAATGAGCCGTAACTAACAGTAAGACCACTTCCTGAACCTGTTAGTCCTTTCCATTGCTCTTGACTCACCAAAGGGTTAGAAGACAAGTCCTTGTCATTAGGTTCTATGTGATCTGCCTACACACACACACACACACACACACAACACACACACACACACACGTGCACGTGCATGCACACACACTTTTCCAACCTCTTTTGCTATAGAGCTCTCCCCACTCCCTGCCTTCTGGACACATTTGTCACCTCAATAGTCCTCGAACACATTCGCCTTGCCACCTCAGGGCCTTTGCACTTGCTGTGTTCCTGCCTGCGATGTTGCCTCCAGATGTTTGATCATTCACTCCTCTTCTTCTGATTTTTGCTCAAATGTCACCTCTTTAGACACCCACCCTGACAACATCCCAGCTCTGGAATCTTTGTAGCTCTCTGTCACCCCCATTTACACGCTCATTGCTCTTCTCTGCACCTCGCTACCTGACAGTTAGTTCTATATTCACATGTTCATCTGTTCATCATTTGTCCCTCCCACCAGAAGGTGAGTTCCACGAAGGCAGGGCTTTGTCCATTTTGCCATTGCTGTTTCCCCGGCACCTGGCACACAGTAGATGCTCAGCAATATCTGTTACCTTACTTAACGAACGGGGCTCGCAGTGAGGAGACCGCGGCTCAGAGAGCTGACCTGTGCATAGTCACAGAGCTGGAAGAACCAGGGCTTGAACCCGAGACCCCTGGTTCCACATCCGGGAGGATCTCTGCGCTACCTCATCCTCCTCCTGTCATCTCTTTGGCCGCCGATGCCTGGTGCCTTCCTGCCAGGCAGCCCAGCCCTGGGGGGACAAGAGGCTGCCCATGGGCACTGAGGAGCGTCCCAGGGAGTGGGCGGGGGTCTCAGAGGCAAGCCCTCTGGCTCCAGGGCTTTGCGCAACGCAGCCTGGCGGCCAGTGACTCCAGTCTCAGTGACTCTGCTCCGCGCTCGCTTCCGTGGGCATCGGCAACAGGAAAAAACAGGCTGGAACGGCAGCCCAACAGCTGCGGCCGCCGGCTCCCCTGTCCCCCAGGGCTTTCCTCATCTGTGTCCTGGAAGGGGAGGAAGGGGCAGGCAGGGCCAAGCCTACGGCGGAGACAGGCCTGTGGGGTGGGCCTTCCTTCAGAAGCACCCCGTCCCCTGTCGTCATGACTGATGTCCACTCCAGGGCACAGGAACTCTGGGACAGGAACAGGCATGGGCAGAGTCCCGCCGCAGACAAACACTTCTGGGAAAGCCTGGTTAAACAAAGCTGAGTCGGTTCCTTAAGTCCTAAATGTCTCAAACGACAAGGGGGAGCGGACTGCAACTATTTATTTAATGTTTCCCAAACTTGCTTAACTTGGAACCCTCTGTTCATGCAAAGCTCACTGGACTGGGGTTCTACAGAACACACTTTGGGAACACCTGTTCAACCATCCTGCCTTTCCCTCCACTAGCCTTAAGTAAGGCTTTAGATGGAAGACGTGATGCCACCCGCCAACCTAGAGGTTTTGAAAAAGCAGGTACTTAAAGACAGAAAAGCCACAGGCCGCATGGAATGAAGCGCTAATGGAGGAAAGCAGCCCAGGTGTCAGGTAAGCTGCCCTCCCCTCCCTGGCCATCAGCCTGCCCTCTCAGGTGCTGAGTCCTGCTGGAGGGGCAAAGAGGGTGGCCCAGCACCTGGCCACTGCTGGTCCACTAGGACCATCCAGAGGTCTGCAGGTACCTGTGCCCCAGAGAGGGAGGGAGCTTTGTCCAGCTGCTGAGTGCAGAGAACAGGACAGGCGCTAGCTGCAGGTGTGGCTGTGGGGACCGGAGGGGACATGCAGGAGAGGGGGCTGGGGCACTTCCAGGCAGCAGCATGGGCCAGGAGGGACTGAGAACAGGGCTCCTAGCTCTCTCTGCTCTCCTGAGTAAGTCCCCCTCCCCTGGTCCTCAGACTCCACCTCTGTCAAATGATGAAGTAGACAAGGCGCGGTGGCTCACGCCTGTAATCCTAGCACTCTGGGAGGCTGAGGCGGGAGGACTGCTTGAGGTCAGGAGTTTAAGACCAGCCTGAGCAAGAGTAAGACCCCATTTCTACAAAAAATAGAAAAATTAGCTAAGCATGGTGGCGAACACCTGTAGTCAGCTACTTGGGAGGCTGAGGCAGGAGGATCGCTTGAACCCAGGAGTTTGAGGCTGCAGTGAACTATGATGACGCCACTGCACTCTAGCCTGGGCGACAGAGTGAGACCCTGTCAAAAAAATTAAAAAAAGATAAAATAGGCCTAGATCACAGGTTTCCAGTCTGTCCTCAGCAGGCTTGGGGCCACTCTGGAGAGGGGTGAGGTGGAAGAGGGGGACAGGTAGAGTTTGGGCCCCCTGCCCCCAAAACTTACTTTAATCGAAACAAATCCACCTTTTCCCATTTTCTATTCTGACCTTCTACATATAGCTCTGGTTCAGTCTCCGGTCAGCTGTGAGGCCACGAACAAGTCATTTCACCTCTCTGAGCCTCCCTTTCCTCATCTGTAAAATGGGCATGATCATTCACAGCAACAGAATCTCCCTCAAAGGGCTGTTGTGAGGATTAAATAAAAAGGTAAAGTGCTGCCAACAGCACGAGCACACGGCGAATGCTCTGGAAGTGTCTGCTGTGATTCTTATTGTTTGACGGAAATGAGGGTTTCGCTGCTTAGTAAGTTTGAAAGCTATCAACTTCAGTGATCCCAAAGGTTCCTTCCAGCTTTGACAGTGTAAAATACCGAAAGTCTGAAACATTAGGATTCTAAAATTCTAGGTGGTGACTGACTCTCACCCGCAAAGGGAGCGGGGCTAATGGAGGAAATTACAAAGTCCAAATGGAGCCATAAGGAGCCGGGTGTGGGGAACTGCCCAGCAAGGGGTTATTATCATCACCAACATCATCATTCATTTATTTATACCTCCCCTCCCACCCTGTTCTAGAAAGACTTCAAGCAGCTTACAAAGATGCATGTGTAGCAGCCGGGGGGATTAACTAAACATATATAAGCAAAACTCAGGTAGGGCAGACAGACAGAGCCTGGAGTGAGGCCAGTAGAAGGCACGTGCCAAATCCCAGAGATCTGGGAAAGGGACAACTCATGTGGCCCTGAGCTTTCCAGTGGCCAATGGGAAGAAGGAAACCTGACCAGTCCCTAGATTCCATGTCCATGAGGTAAAAACAAAGCTGTTGCTTAGAAGAAACACAACTATTCCTGATACGGACAGCAGACAGCAGGGAATGTCCTGAGGAACAAGGTTTGTCTGGCACCCTCCTCTGCCTTGTCAGTAGGGGTGGCGTCCACTGACCATGACCCTTTGAGGCTGAAGCCAGGGGCAGAGACTACAGTGATCAAAGACCCAGGGAGCTGGAACAGCATCCAGGGAGCACCCCCGGCAACATCACCCCAGCATCCTTGGTCTGGGCAGGATTACCCATCACTCCCCAAGCCCGAACACAGCCAGTGCCCAAAATAGCCGGAGCAGGAGAGGGTGCCAGGAGGCCGGGGCGGGGGCCCTGGCTAGGCTGCCAATAGGACGGCCCAGTGGGCCAATGCACACATACCCCTGGTGCACAAAGGGGCACCTTTACTCGGGCACACAGCCCTCCCTGGGAGTCCCCCACCCACCAGGCTCCTGCCTCAGCCCCACGCATGCACGTTGCTCACGCAGAACCCAGGCTGCCGCTCCACCCTTCCCACAAGGCGGGCCTTCCTGCAGGAGCCAAGTGGAAAAGCCTTTGGCAGAAATGCCACCGTACCATATAGGGAAGTGCCTGAACACTTCCTCCCTGCTCCCCACCTCCAGACTCAGCCTCCCTCAGGATCCTCCATGGCGGGGCTGGTTCCTCCCTGGGTCCCCCAGCTGCACGCCAAGACAATGGGGGCTATTCTGGGCTGCAAGGGGTATTTAAAGCTCTGGCTGGGCCTCTTCCCTAGGGAACAAAAGGCTGTGCCCTCTGCAAGACCTTCCTGAAATTGTTGCTCCCCAGACTGTGGATGCAGTCGAATCCCATACTGTTCTTAACCTCCCCTGCCAGGCCCCAAAGCCCTGTGAGATGCAGCACAAGTGCCTCCTCCTCCAGGAAGCCCATGGGGCTGCCTCCCATGCTCAGCAGCACTGCCAGAGACCCTCAGGAAAGCTGGGTCCTGGCCCCTGCTCTGCTTGCCCTCCGTCTTCTCTGGGTCCCAGTTTTCTCATCTGCAGAACGTGCATATTAATCCCAGCGTGTGTGAAGGCACTTTGGGGGCTCCTGCGGTTACGATGAAGTCGTGTCTCCCCAGCCACCGTGTGGGGTAGAGTATAAGCAGGGAAGAGAATTTTGTCCGTCTTGTCACTGCTCTTTTTCCAGCACCTGGCACACAGTGGGTGCCAAATAAATATTTACTGACTGATACAAACATTCATGGAATGTGTCTATAGCCCCAATGGAACCACCCAGAGTGCTGGGCGCACAGGTGGCTAATACTCCTGGACAGCGTTGCCAGCTCTCATGCTGAGCACGGAGAACACGTCCTTATGCTAAGCACTTAATGATGATCTCATTCGGTTTGCTCAACAATCCCAGGAGGCAGGTATATTATTATCGTCTTTTCTAAGCAAGAAAGCGGGAGTTCCAGACCAACGGTCAAGGAGCTTGCCTGAGGTCCTACAGCTGCTACGTGGCCAGGCTGGGAGGCGAGCCCAGGAACCCGGAAGCGTCCTTCATCCTGCACGACACACCCTGGAGCAAGGCCGTCAGGAGAACACCGAGCCTGAGTTCAGCCACTAAGTAGCTGTGTGACTTCAAGCAAGTCACTTGGCCTCTCTGAAACTGTTTTCTCTTCCATAAAAAACAGGGGCATTAATTCCTATCTCTTCAGGTCATTAGTAGGATCAAAGGAACCCAAGGATGTGACCGTGTCCCCCACATTAGCCCAGCCCCTCCCCAGGGGCAGCAGCTGTGAGGGACGCTGGGACGATGTGCCAGACGGGGAGGGTACCCAGAGCTGGCCCTGGAAAAAAGCTCAGCAGCTGCTGACAACAGCTGGGAGCGTTCTGGGCCCGGCCCAGGCAGGGGGAGAAGGAACGGGCTGGGAAGTCACCCCTGGCCCTCCTCTGTCACCCTTCCCTGCTAACAGCTGCTGAGGCCTCAGGGCCAAGGGCCCACAGCAGGCGGGGAGTGGGGACATGCGGGGTGGGGCCAGGCTGGCTGGGGTCATCCCAGTCCTCCTGCTGCCAACTGCTCAGGCCCCAGGGTGCCGGCCGCACAGCCCTTCACCCAGTTCCCTGGGAAGCATGGACTGGGGGTGGGGGCTGGAGCAAAGGTCTGTGGGCAGACCATGCTTCAGCTGGCGCCTGGCCCGCCCCAGGGACCCCCGTGGTGGGTAGCTGGCCAGGGCTGGGTGGGTGGCGTCCTGGAGAGGCCGGTGGTTTTCCCTCCTGGCCCTGGTTGCAGGCCCTGCAGGGAGCCTTCCTGGAGGCTGTGAGCTTGGCCTACCCCAGGCCCCGCTCAGCCCCCACAGCTCCACTCCCAGCTCCCTGCCAAGCCCTTCCAGAGGCTCCAGCCCACGCGGCGCTCTCCCCTCTGAACTCTCGCATACCCATAATTACCACTGACCATATTTTCCAAAGCAGAAATCAAGAAACCGCTGAACAAAGGATTTCTAGGCTACTCCTGGGTGTCAGAGGAAGCCTGGGAGATGTAGTTTGGATGCGGAGGTATTCAAATTTCTGGGACACACTATTAATAGTTTTTTGGGAAGACAATTATATTTATTATATTTTATTAATAAATCAAAGCCACCCTAGGAAATGTGTGTTGGCCACATGTCACCTCACATCACCATACCCTAGCCTGGCGACTTCCTGGCTGTGTGGCCCTGGGCAAATCACTTGACCTCTCTGATCCTCTGTTTCCTCATCTGTAAAATGGGAATAAAAATGACCACCTCACAGGGCTGCTGTGAAGATTCAAGAGGACAACCTAAGAGTTTAGTGTCTGGTACTTACCAGGTTTAAGTGTCACTTCTTCCTCCCCTCCCACTCCCACCCATCCAAGAGCTCTCCAGGAAACCCCTGGGGACAGTAACGCCTGCTCTGCCCCTCCCAGGCTGGGTAAGACTCAGGAGAGACCAGCCGGGAAAAGGTTCTAACACATTCCTGGATCCTGGGCTGTTGGGACCGGGAGGGGTCCCCTAGCCCAATACCCTCACTTATCAGAGGGGAAACTGAGTCCCAGCGAGGGGAAGTGAGGATGTCACGGGAACTAACCAGAGTTGGAGGACCTGGGTTCAAATCCCATCTCTGACACTCCCGTTTGCTGGGTGACTTTACCACTCCGAGCTGTATTTTGGTGCCTCCCACACCTCCCTAGTACTGTTTTCAGGACAAGTTGGATTGTGCATGCAGCGGGTTTAGAGTCGCACCAGGCACATGGGGAGGACATGGCAGCCCTAAGAAGAGAGGAAGAAGAGCCTCCCAGCAGCTCCCAGCAAGTTGATAGTGGAGGCAGACCCAGGACCTAGGCGTCCTAGCTCCTAACACAGGGTCTTTTACCTTCCACGAAGTCACCTCCTTCCCTCCTTGGGGACAGGGATTCCCCAAGGCCAGGACAAGGGGTCATGCAGATGAGGACGATATGATGGTGGCATTGGGCTAGGTCTTTGTTGTGGGCCGAGCAGGGCCTGACCCCCCAGCCCAGACCTAGAGCCACCCGCTCCAGCCTGTCCTCAAGGCCCAGACAGGCCCGGCTGAGGCAATGGCAGGAAGAGCTGGCGAGCAAGGCGTGAGTGTCCCTGGCAGCTCAACGTCCCAGGGATTCAGGTTACCGGAAATGGTAAATCTCCCCAAGGCCTGTCACCTCCGACCAGGAATGTCTGCTGCCTGAGGGAACATCCTGTCCACCTGCCCCCAGACAGCCTAGGGACAGCCAGGGACCTGGGCCCACTCTCTGCTCCCTGCCCAACCCCTGGGGCCTTGGGTTGGCCACTGGGTCTCCCCAGCCAAAGGGTACCTGTCATTCTGGGCTAGTGGGTGCGGCTGTAACTGACCAATCCTAGGAGAGGAGGAGAAGGCTGGAAGGGGGACCCAAAAAGATTGAGAGCTACCCACTCAATCCTGTCATGTGGATTCTGAGCCCCAGTTAGGGTGAGGGCTGTAATCTCGATAACCCAACATAGAGGGTAGGACTAACCAGGCTGGAAGCCCGGCTCTGCCACCTGCCAGCTGGGTGGCTCTGGGTAAGTCAGGCTGCACCCCCACCCCTCATCTCTGATATGGCGGTGACAACAGCCCATGATGGGGACCCTGTGAAATTCAGGGGACTGAGCTGTGAGCTGATTAGCACACGGCCTGGCAGTAGTAAGGGCCCAGGGAATGCGGCTATCAGGTATTGGGAAGTACCGGGAACGTGAAGGCAAAATAACCAGTCGTCGCTACAAGACCAGGTACCATGAGCCATGCAGTGTCCTCTGCCCCATGGGGCTGACATTCTAGTTAGAGCCAGATGGACCATAAATTAATACACCAAAATATATACGTCAAATGGTGAGAGTGCCGAAAGAAAATGCAGCAGGGTAGGGGACGGACACGGGCCAGTTAGGGAAGGTGACGCTTATGGCGGCGTGGAGCCACGGCAGGTAAGTCAGGGGCATGCGTGGAGGAGAAGCATTCCAGCTCATGCAACAGTGGCTGTAAATGTCCTAGAGGCAGCAGGAGCCTCAGAATGTTCTGGAAACAGCCAGGAGGCCAGTTATCCAACCCTCACAACTGCCCTAAGAGCTAAGTGGCAGGGCCAGGATCCGAACCTCCCTCTTGGCCAGATGTCCAGGGACAGGATGGGAGACAAGCACAGAAGGTGTCTGAGCCAGAGTTTGAGTCGTCCATAGACTGGCTGTGTGACCTCAGACAAGTTGCATGTCCTCGAGGGGCCTCAATGCCCTGGTCACTCATGGACGAGTGATGCCTGTTCTGTCCCCTTCCCAGCTGATGAGAGAGGAGGCCAAAACAAGGGGCAGGGGGGAGTATGGTGCTGGGAGGTGACCTTGAGCTTCTCTGACATCTTAGACCTGAAGCTCCTCCTTGGACAGGTATGAATACTGGATACAGAACTCACCCACCTGAACCGCCCAGGGCGGCCTCCTGTCTGGCCCCCCAGGAGTTTGCATCCTGCCTATGCCTGCCTGGGCCTCGTCCCCACTCAGCACTCAGGGCCCAGCCACAGCCAGGGTCTCTGGCCTGCACTCTGGCTCCAGGTGGCAGATGTGCGCCCCCCCCCACCGACCCAGCCCAGGAATAGCTCCCCGTGTTCCTGACCAGGCGCAGGCCCACGGTCAGCCCTTGTTACCAGGGGTGCCAAAGCGGGCCAGCCCTCATGGGCACCCGGCCAGACCCTGAGGCCCAGCCAAGTGCAAACAGCATGCCTGGCGCCCAGATACGGGCGCGTTAGAGCGGGCAGGCTGCCCACTGCCCCCGTCACAACAAACCATCATCCCCGCCCTGCAGAGGGGCCCAGGCAGCCGGCACCTCTGCTGGGAGCTGGGCGCTGGGCACTGCCAGGGGAGGCTTCCTCCCCAACCCCCACTGGGAATGGCAGTGGGAATCTCGGAGCCCGGACAGGGAGATTCCAGATGGCAGCAGCTGACGGGAGAGAGCAGACAGGCTGAGGGGAGCAGCTGGGAAATCCGGGGGGGACGAGGAGCTGGATGGAGCCAAGGCGTGGACTTTTTAACGTTGCGGGTGGCACCGGGCCACAGCGAGTGAGGAGACTTCTCGCCAGCTGCTGAGGACCGCAGGGATGGCCCCGGCTGGCGAGAGGGGCAACCTGTTTGCCCCCACTGAGGCCCCGGGTGGTACCAGGCTGGGACAGGGACCAGCAATAATGACAACAGCAACTCCTTACTGGGCACACACGGCACTTCACATACACCAGCGCCGTCGGACAGAACTTCCTGCTGTGGTGGAAATGCGCTTTACCTGCGCTGTCCAATAAGGTGACCGCTAGCCACATGTGGCTACTGAGCACTTGCAGTGTGGCTAGTGCCACCGTGGAACTGAATTTTTTTTTAAAAATGTATTTAATTTTATTTCATTAAATAGTCACATGTGGCGAGCAGCTACCATATTGGACAGGGCAGATCCTTAAGCCAAAGCTGTCTCCATTTTACAGAGGGGGAAACTGAGGCTTGTCCAAGGCCATGCAGCTGCTAAGCCGAAGAGGCGACCTCAGAACCCAGGCCCGGCCCCTCCGCTGTGCTCCCCGCCCAGGGCTGTTGGCACCGCGGGAGAGACTAACGGAAACCGTCCGTGTGTGAGCGATAAGGCGGCCTCGTTTATCAAGACGTCGCGTCTCTTTGCTTTTGGCCTGAATTCTGTCAGCGACACCGGTTATCACACACTGACCAGAAGTTCTGACAGGCCATTTATAAAGGTCTTTGATTTTGTGACATGAAGAAAGGGCAGAATGATGGCGGAACAATCCCAGCTGGCTGGGAAGCGAAGTCATTGAGAACACTGGGAATCTTCGGTGGCGGGAAAGCTGGGCTTGGCCTTCCCTGCGTTGCCACCCCAGACGCCACACAGCCCCCTGAGGCTCCCAAGAACTGGACGACACTCACGCAGGGGGACACAGGGCACGTGTGCCTGCCTCTAGGCCTTCATTCCCGCTGTTCCCTCTTGCTACGATGCTGTTCCTATACCTCCTGATCTAATCGGCTCACCCATCCTTCAAGGCCCAGCTTGATCACCACCTCCACTCCGAAGTCTTCCTGGACCCCCCACAAAGACATCCTTTCCTCCCCACACTAGCAGGACTGCATTTCTACCTTGGAGTGTTAGGGATGCAGTCTTCATTATAAGACACTGACATCACTTGAGTCAATGTCTCTACTCTCCTGTTGCGACAGACACCAGGTTGGTTTTTTTCCAACTCATACATATATGTATATATTTTAATGTTTAGATACTTCCCAATGCCCAGCAGCTAGGGGATAATAGACAAAATATTTGCTAAATTGAACTGAATTACAATATTGGCTTACAAGTTTGGGGACTCAATTTCTTATGGCTCTGCCCCAACATCCCATGATACTGGGAAGGGAGTCCCTTCCCTGCTCTGGGCCTCAATTTGCACCTCTGTAAAATGGGGGCAATGATAGTACCCCCACGTTGTCGGGAGATGATCTGTACTTACTATATTTATGTAACAAACACTACGTGCCAGACACTTGACAAATACTAAGATATCTTCATAATGACACCGTACCTATGATGATTATTACTATTCCCATTTTATAGAGGAGGAAACTGATGATAAAATTAAATAGATAAAAGAGATACGGGCAGCCCAGGGCAGCCTCTCTCAAACCCCACTCCCCGCTGGGCTCCTCCCCACCTGACCTAGGGGGCACTGCCACATGGTGCGGAACCCTTTCCTGCCTCCATCTCTCTCCACCGTCTGCCGTCTGGAAAACTCTGGGGAGGTGACTTCCAGTCCCGCCATGCTGAGCCCGAGGGCGAATGGGGAGAAGCGAGTCTGACTGTGTCTCAAAGGCAGATAATGCTCCAGTTCCACCGGGGGCTTTGACACCCCATTCCTCTCTGAACCCTAGCCCAGACCACAAGAGGGTAAGAAGGGAAAGAATTTGGGACGAGCATGAACACGGATGGAGTTTCCATGCCGGTCACTCTCCAGGCCTGTTTCCACAGCTGTCGGATGCGGAGAACGATAACTCCTACATCACAGCGTGGCTTTCAGGATGCAACAAGACAGGGGACACAAGGCAGCTCTCCTCCGACTCTGATGCGCACACAAATCACTCGGGGGTCTTGCTAGTGGGCAGATTTGGATTCAGTAGGTCTGGGAGGGGCCTGAGAGTCTGCATTTCTCATGAGCTTCCAGGTGAGGCCCAGGCTGCTGGTGCACGGGCCACTCTTGGAGTTATAGGGACACAAAGGGATTAGACAGACAGCACCTTGCACACAGTAGGCCCTCCATAAAGCTAGCTATGCTTTCTCTTCTTGTGATGCATCCCTGGGAGCCCCCCCTCCAGGGTTGGAACTGCTCTTTCACTGCTGACGATCCCGAGGTCCAGTGAGGCTGAGCGGCTTGCCCAAGCCCGGAAGGCTAGACAGAGGCAGAGGCCGGATTCAAGGCCAAATGTGCCGAGCCATCCTTCCCATGCATCACGCCACCCCAAGCCCCACCCGCCTCACAGCAGCAGGAGCTGAGGACACACCAGCCCTGCCCCTCAGCCCCATCACGTCACTGGCTCCTTGCTGGGTCAGCCAGGACCCTGGGCACAGGCCCAGGCTCCCCAAAAAGAGGCCGTGGGCCATCACCTCCACTCCTCCAGCAGCAGCTTCCAGCAGCCTCCCCCTCCATCGCCTTATAAAGTGGCCCTTGCTGCTCTTTTCCAAGTTGCAGTTTAATTTTATATGGAGTGAACCGACTGTCCTCTCCCTGCAGCCTCAGCCGGACGGCTTCACACATTCCTTCTGGAGCAACATTACCTAATTTAACCATAGCCCAGCTCTCCGGGGCTCTCAAAATAGCAGCTGCCAGTAGGGGAAAATGCCCTAATGTTATCAAAATAAATAGTTCTCTCTCCTCTCCTACTCTTGGCCCACACCAGCCTCAGGACCCAGCCCAGGGAGAACCTAGGCCGGGGGGACTGGGGTTTCTAGGCCCCTGGGGTTTCTAGCACCTGTCAGGGTGGACCTGGGGTGACTGAGATCTCCCCAATCCCCTGTTCTCTTCTTCCTTGTCCCTGGGACCTCCCTATCCCCACTCCTTCCCCCCAAACCCCCAGCTCATCCCCAAGGGCCATTGTTGCCCTGGTTACCCAAAACTAGGGTTCAATTTCCCCTTTCTCCCAATAACAAAAACTATACCAGTAATCTAATAATTGCCCATTCCCCAGGTATTAATTATGAGCTAAATACTTCCCACAACCTGGCTCAATGATGCCTACAAAGTAGGGATTAGCATTCCCTTCTTTCAGACAAGGAAGAAGGTGCTCAGAAAGGTGAAGTGACTTGCCCAAGATCACACAGCCCAGAACTGGCAGGGCAGCGTTGGGTTGGAAGCCAGGCCCAGCTGCCCCAAGGCCCTAATCATCATGCCGCCTTCCAGCTGGGACTCTTCTGCAGGGTCTGAGGCCAGGGGAGGAGGGGTGCATGGGTTTTTGTGCTAGAAGAGGTTGCTCACCTGGCGTGTTATTGTAGCGTCTGCTCATACAGCTGCCACCCAAGGGGCCTATTATACCACAGTTCACATTTCACCTAGATCCTATGAGCCCTGAGTCTGTCCCCAGGACTCCTGGTCCGCAAGCTGCCTGTCAATATGTGACTCCAAGCCCCTGCTCCTCCGTCCCACGTGCTCCAGAGCAGGGCTGCCACATTAAAGCAGGGAACACCCCGGCTGCTGGCATACCTCGGGTGCAACCGTGGTTAGGGGCTGGGAGGGCGGGCCCAATCCCCTGCTCTACCCCTCACCCGGCGTAATCATTAACCAGGGCAGTGCCGAGAGGAGGGTGGGGCAGGAGCCCAGGCTGCGGCGCCCCCAGGCTCAGCTCCTCCCCACGTGGTGCATCCTTGGGCCACTTTTCTAGCCAGCTGGACTGGTGAGGCCTCTGGCAGTGGAGAGGGGTGGTGTCCAGGAAGGCTCAGCCTGCTGCCACTAGGGCAGGTGGGCCAGCAGGTGCCTGGGGACACCTACAGAGCCTCGGGCACTCTTCACTGTTACCCTTCCTGCCTTGCTCTCTCCTAACAACACTCTGAAGATCCCCTAAGTGAAGAGTCTTAGACAGGAGGATGGACCCTGGGGCCTGGGGACTTCTCAAAGCAGGGGCAAGGCAAAACAAAACCAAGGCCCCCAGGTTTACCTACGACCAGGTACCAGGGCAGTCTTGAAGGGGGAAAAAGAAAATCACAAATTCATAGTTCTTGCTATTTATCAACTGCCTATTCTGGCTGTAGGCAATTTATATGTTCTCTAATCTTCACCGAAATCCTGCAAAGTAAGTATTACCATTTCCACCTGATGGATAAGGCTCAGAGAGGTTAACCTACCAGCCCAGGATCACACAGCAATAAGTGATGAAGCTAGGACAGGACTCAGGGCTGTGCCTCCTGCCCATGACATTGTCCCAAAGTACAAACATGGAGCAGAATGAACTGATGGGGGCTAACGGCCATGTAAACGGGCCTCTTTTCTGAGCTGTCTGAAGCCCTTCAGCTCCCCAGCCAGAGTCCTGGTCTTTCTGCAACCCAAAGTGCCCTGGGCTCAGAAACCCCAGCGGTGAGAGGGCTGGGGAAGGGGCAGGAGAGAGGCATGTTACTAGAGATGGTGCCCCCCAAAAACTGAAGTGCCAAGTAAAGGTGGCCCCTGGGGTTTCTAGCACCTGTCAGGGTAAGAGGTGGCCTCCTTGGAGGCTGAGGGGGCAGTCAGAGAGGGTAGCTGAAGCCAGTGTGTGGGGCCTCTTGGAGTGTTGAAGGGAGGAAGGGGGCACCTAAGACCCCTCCCCCAGGAGGCCAGAGTCCTCCAGCAGCTTCCAGAATTCCCTTCAATTGCTCAGGTGAAACCAAGGTGAGGCCCAGGCAGGCTGAAAGCTTTGATCTTATCACACATTCCTGCCCCAGCGTCCCTGTCCCCCTCCCTGACCCCCACCTAGCAGGTAGGAAACCAGACCAACTTAACCCTTTCCTCCCACTTCCTCAAGTCAAATCCAGGCTTGAGCTGACCTCTGCCTGCTCCCTTCCCCCCAACCCCTGGATGTGGGGAGAGAGAAGAGGGGGGAAGTGGAAGAGAGGGCCGGCCGTGGGGCTGCTCCCCTCATTCAACTCAGCCCATGCCACAGACCCCCAAATCTGAGCTCTGTGGGCAGCTTCCATTTCTCCTAAATTAAAATAACCGGACTTGGTATAAATAGCCCTCGCTATTTTTCACATCCATGAGCTCATCTGAGACCACAATAAAATCGGCTGCGCTTGTCTGCACCCCTGTGGGTCTTCCCCGCCCCAGCCCTGGCGGGGCTGCCTCCCAGACCCTCTCTTTCCACAGGCTGATTGTGAGGGACACAAGTCACAAAGACTCAGGAGATCTCCTGGAGTTTTGTGGCCCTGAAGTCCTGACCTAAAGCTCTTGATTCTCTCTTCCTTGAATGCAGCTTCCTTCCCCGACCCCTTTGTTGACTGGTCCACCACCAGCCCGTCTCCTCTGGGAGACCATGAGCTCCTTCAGCCCATGGCAGGTGTTCAGACCCGATACAGGGCCTGGCATAGAGGTGGCACCCCCATAAATGCTTGCTGAATGAATGAATAAATGGTCCCATTTTGCATATGGGGAAAATTAAGCTCAGAGAAGTTCAAAGACTTGCCCCACACACGTGAGTATAGGAATCCTATGACTCTTAGTCTAGTGCTCACTTGCTAAACAGACGTTTACAATGCTCCCGGATGTAAGCTGAGCAGAAGGTACTCAAGGAGCGGAGAGGTGAACCGACGTGGGCAGACCATTGCAGGAGTGACTGCAGGGCTACACGGGAGGACAGGACGGGCTTCAAGGTCTACAGGAGCAGGGAGCAATGTCCTTCACCTGTTTGCCTAGCCCAGGACCTGGCACTTGGGGGCTGGTGGCATCCATGAAGGAAGAGGTGGGATTGGTGATGCGGTGGGCTCCTCAAGGGGGCTACCACCCCAGGCCTCAGGGAATGGAATACCAACTCTTGGGCAAAGCTAGCAGTTTTCTCCAAGAACTCAAAGTCCCTTTCCTCTGACTTGGCAGGAGCAGGAAAGGAGCCCAGTGTGTGAGTAGGAAGATCGAGGCCAGGGAAGAGGGTTGGCAGTTGGCTGGTGACCAAGTGGAGGCCCGTGCCTTGACCTCTTGCCTCCTGGTCAGGGCAGGGGGGTTGGGAGGGATGTCACCTCGGCTATCTTGGGGACTTCCTCTCATTCTTTTCCCAGCTTTAATGACTCTAGCAGCAGGCGAGGGTCTTCCTGCTCTTGCACGCCTACCAACAATGGGGACAATGCAAATCCAGGGACAATGGGGACGGGGACAACTCCTGGACCCTTGCCACAGTGCCTTCCTCTTTCACCAGCCAAAGTCTCCTTGCTCTTTAAACCCCACTTCCTCGAGAAAGTCTTTCCAGATAACTCATGCCACATGCATCTTCTCCTTCCCCTGACAACCTGCTGTCGTCTGGACTTTGAGTTGTGCTCGGTACCTGTGGCTCGGTACCTGTGGCTCGGTACCTGTGGCTTGTGCTCGGTACCTGTGGCTCGGTACCTGTGGCTTGCCTCTCCAGCAAGATCCAGGGCTTCTGCAGAGTAGGGGCCATGTGTCAAATTTCCTTCTGGAGGATGGAAATGCTGGAGTCAGCTCCCCCCTTCCTCTGCACCTGGCTGTGTGATCTTGGCCAAGTCACTTGCTCTCTGAGCTATTTCTCCTCCAGGAAATGGAAGTATAATCCCAACTACACAGGAGAATTAATAATGCAGGTAAAACAATTAGCACAATGTTTGGCACACAGTAGGTCTGGAATGTTAGGTGAATGAATGGATGGATGGATGGATGGATGGATGAATTCCTGAATCTTCCACGGCACAGGGCTCTACAAATGGCACCTCCCAGCTCCCAGCTGGGCCACATGCTTCTTTGTCTTGAATTTCACCAGAGCACCAAGCCCTCAGGCGGGCACAGGGCTGGCCAGAGCAGGTCCCACTAAGCAAAAGGTCACTGAAGTCCCAACAGGGCAAAACCTACGGGCCCCGCCAGGAGCTTGGGACCTGACAGGAGGAGCTGGGTTCCCAGGGGTGCCAAATCCATCTCCCTGGGGGAGATTATCATGGAGCTGAAATGGAAGCCAAGGGGCAAAAGGCACCTGAGCCTGTGAAGCAGGACCCGGCTACGCCCACGTGGCAGACACGCAGCTCATTGTAACCCTCTGCCAAGGCCAGCCCAGACCCAGGGTCCCCACGCAGCCTGTCCCAACTACGTCAGCCCTCCTAGATTGTCCTCTCTCTACATCTGACAGGCAGAACCCACCGGGTAAAGAACTACTTGGGAGTCTGACAACCTGGGCTTTGCTCCCAGCTGTGTCACATACTGGATGGATGACAGACCAGCCATCCCCACTCTGTGCCTCAGTTTCCTCCTCTGCAAAATAGAGATCATGATGCCAACCTCGAAAGTCTGCTGCGAGGATTATGAGATAACATTCAGAAAGAGCCCAGTGTGAGGCTTGGCTCATAGAAGGTGGCAGTTTTAATCAAGAGAAGGTGTGAGCGCTCACTGAGCACTGGCTGGTCACCTATGTGACCGAGGTCACTGGGGAGGAGACCCTGCATGTCCCAGGGCAAAGAAGAGACTGGTCTGTCCCCAGGAAACCCCTAGGTCTCCGTTCCTCTGGCCTGAGGGTCACAGGAAGGCAGAAGGCAGGAGAGGGAGAAGAGCTGTTAAAGTGACAGAGGCCAGTGGGGCTGGGATTCATGAGGCCGGAATTTCAATCCATCCAGCTCAGCAAGGGATCCAAGAAGAGGCATGATCCCAGTTTCCAACTATTTGAAAACTGGAGATGCCAAACAAGGAGAGGGGTGAGTCAGCTGGGGTGAGGAGGGGAGGCCAGGGCCAGGAGAGGGGGGTCAGAGCCGGCTCCCTGGGGGAGAGCCACGGGCAGGCAGGGAGGGGAGGTGGGGGCAGGGACCTGGAGGTGGGCTGGGAAGGGGCCAGAGGCAGCTGGGAATTCCCAACCCCACCCGGGGAGAAGCATCTGTGGGGTCACCCGAGGCCACCTCTGAAGTCCTCCCCCTGCCCAGCCCCAGGCTGCCTCCCCTCCCCTCCAACTGGCACTGCAGAAAGATAGGGAAAGAGGACAAATATCGAAAAACAAAACACCTGGATGTGACCTGCCCTGGTGGGGAGGGGGCATGTCCCTGCCCCACAGCCAGAGCCCAAAGTGCAGGGTGGAGTGGGGTGGGGCGGCCAGGACCTGTGTCTGTCTGTCTTTCTCCTCTGTCCTGCTGTTTTCTGCGAGCCCACGGGTGCCAGATTCAGAGCTGCACAGCCCCACTAACCCTGCCAAATAAGGACGAGCCACAGGTCTGCCCAGAGCTCCCTGGGCCAGGTCCTGCTTCCTCCAGTGGGGCTGGGATGGGGTCCCAGCACAACCCCTCCTCCGCCGCTACCCTCCTGATGCATGAACATCCTTTCTGCACCCGTGGGAGCCACTTGGCCACACCTCCTGTTGCTCAGAGCCCACCAACTGCACACATCTGGGAAGGGGACAATGCGTTCACAGGCTCCAGCCTTTCCCAGGCCACACCCTGGGGTGTGCCCCCCTCCTTCCCCCTCCAGGAAGGAGCAATCAGGGTGGAAGGGTGGACTCTGTCCCACAGCTGTGGCCTCAGTGGGGAAGGGGGGGGGGCAGTGACAGATCAGAGGCAGTTACATCCGGGGCTCTGAGACTGCAAAAGACAGGCCAAGGGAACGGGACGAGCCCTATACATGGCCATTCATTCAACAGCCCGGAGTGGGGCTGGGTCATCGTGAAGGCGTGCCATGTGGCCCTGGGAACCCTGTGTCAAATACCACACTGGCCTTGCTCTCAGCAGGAACAAGACTAACAGGGCAAGGACCGATTGTCAAGCACCTCCCACATTCCAGGCACTGAGCAAGGCACATCCACCTGGTCACCTCATAACCAACCACCAGGAAACAGGCATTGTGATGCCCATTTCACACTTGATCTGAGGCTCAGAGAGGTGAAGGAACTCACCGAAGGTCACACAGCCATTCAGGGCCGAGCCAAGACTTAAAGGCAGGGCCTTCTGAGCCACACCTTCCCCTTGACCCCAGTGCCCAGGGGAAGGGGCTCTGAGTCATGACAAGGGAAAGATGGCAGAGTGGGCACTGGCTTGTCCCACATCTTCTGGGCCTCAGCAGACAGCATGGCTGGGAAGGTGGCTCCCCTGAGTCCAGGGGCTGGAGGATGTCCCTTCCCAATCCTGAGCAAGGAGCCTGGGTCTTCTTGGCCTGTTGGCTTCCTCAGGCCATTCATTCATTCACTCAAATTTTTAATCTGTTCACCCCCTGTCTGCCTAGCACCAGGCAGACAGCAATGAACAAAGCCGAGTCCCTGCCCTCATGGAGCTTCCACTCTAGATGAGGGGGCAGGACGGCAAATTCTGCATAACACACAGCTGTAGAAGCCATGAGCTCAGTCTATGGGTTCTCAGGGATCAGTGTCTGCAGCTGCACACACCGACAGCCAGCAAGACGCCCTCCCACCCCACAGGCCAATGCAGAGGCCCCAGCTTGGGTGGGGGCGGGGCACCCACTGGCTGCCGAGTGTGAGTCAGTCCAATCCCCGCCATGCTGTCCCCAGCACCTTCCCCAAGCCCGCCCCTCCTGCAGCTCCCCCATCTCTATCAGCAGCAGCGCCCTCCTTCCTGACACTGAAGCCGAAGACTGTGGGGACATCCTAGGCTCCTCTCTCAGTCCCACCCCACCCCCAATCCATGAGCAAAGCCTGCAGCTCACCGTCAAAACATACTCAGGTTCAACCACTTCCCACCTCCACCGCCCTGGCCCAAGCTCCCATCGGCTCTGGCCTGGGTTATGGCTTCCTTGCCTTTGCCCTTGACCCCCACGTTCTCTTCTCCACACAGCAACTAGAGCCATCCTGTTGAACACCAGCGCCCTTCAATGACCTCTCATCTCGCTCACAAGCAAACCAAATCCAGGGTCTGTGGATCTCCCCCACAGACCCCTGCCTGCGTCTGCCATGCTCCCCTCACTGGTGCTGCTCCAGCCACATGGGCCTCCTGGCTTTTCTGCAAACACACCGAGCACACTCCCACCTCCAGGCCTTTGCCCTAGCTGTGCCCTCTGCCTGGAACGCCCTTCCCCTAGATCTCTGCAGGGCTCACACCCTCGCTTCCTTCAGATCTCCTTCAGTTCAAATGTCGTCTTATCAGAGGCCCTCTCTGACCACCCCACCCTACCCCCACCTCGTCTCTCTCTATCTTCTTCCTTCCTGCACTAGCTGTAATGCAAATTCATGGGGAAGGGAATTTGACTTTTCCGTTCTCTGCTGTAAACCCAACATCTAGAACCAAGTCAGATACATAAAAGATGCTCCACAAGTATTTTTAAAATGAATTTTAAGTCTAACATCCATACCTGCAGGGGACTTTAGTTTACAGAATGTTCAATCTCATACATCATTTGTTCATTCATTCATTCATTCAACACACAGTGTAAGCCTTTGGGAGTCAGATACCCCTAAGATCAGGAGCATCAGGGAACTCTCCCCTTTGTCTCAGGGAAGGGCTCTGGTAGGGAGCAGGGACTGGTCCCGAGGACATCTCAGGATGCCACAGATCACCCCAGGGATGCTCTGACCATGGCACAGATGAGGACCATGGAAAGGAACACAGGGTGGTGCCGTGGGCGGCTGAGACTTGAAGGCCCCACATTCCCAGGCCTCAAAGAGCCACCTTGTTCTCAGGGCTTTCATGATGGTGCCCCCGACCCAGCCACCCCCAGCAGCCACGAGCCACTCCCCTCTCAAGGCCGCTATTGACACAGCCCCGACGCCACTAGGCCGGGCAGTGAGGCTGGCGGCTCCCCGCGAAGCGAGTTCCACACATACTTCTGGGTTTCAGTCAGCCAGCTCTGGGCGCTGGGGCAGCTGGCCCCCGCCAGGCCCTGAGAGCGGGAGGGGGTGGCAGGGCCAAAGAGGCCAAGTCCCAAGCTGGGGCAACATTCCAGCAGGGCCCGGACCCTCGTCCAGCCTCCCCGCTCCTGGCAAGAGCAGGATTGAGGTGGGGGAAGATCCTCGGGAAGCTGGGGGGCAGCCAGGTCACGTTCACCCCTCCGGCCTGACCCCTCACAGCTGGGACTAGACTGGGGAGGGGGCAACAGGCCAGGGATGGGGGTCTGAGGGTCCAGAACCCACATGCCTGGCCTCCAAGTGGTCTCTGAATCATTACCCCAGATATTTCCACATCCCGGGCGGCCCCCCTCACTCTCCCTTCTGACACACTCATCCCAAGGCCAGGCCGCCCTGAAGCCTCTGCAGACCCACCCTAAAGCTTGAGCCTCCAGGGAACAGCCCGGGGAACCAGCGCGGGGCTCCATGCAGGGCGCCCAGCAGCTTGGCAGGGGCAGAGGCCCCTCACTTCCCACCCAGGGCAGGACCCCACCTGGCCTACTCAGGCCTTAAAGCCTTGGATTAGTTCAACTGTCTGTAGAGTCTCATGGAATACCTGATGAGGAAATTAATCAATTAACAAACCTACAGATGACTGTCCCAGAGTTTAGTTCCTAAGCTCCCACCAGCGCAGGCCTCCCCAGGGGGCCCCATGGACCACCCATAGGCTCACCCCTCCTGAGCACCTCTGACCCTGCAGCCAGTCTCTGAAATTCCTCGCCCGAGGTGGCCCCTGTGCTGCCTGGGACCAGAGTTCTCATTTTAACCAACATCAGTGATGAGTTGCATCAATATCTACTGACTGCCTGCTACAAGAGGTGGGATGGTAGGCAGAGTGGCTGGAAGAGCTTCGTATGGCTTCAAAACTTGGCTCGTGGAATCACTGAGTATGAGGGTATGTAAGCCACCGGGTAAATTACGTAACCTCTCTGCGCCTCAATTTCCTCTGCTTAGAGAATGGGGACCACACTAGTAGCTGCAACCTTCTTTTTTTTTTTTTGAGACCGGGTCTCACTGTCACCCAGGCTGGGGTGCAGTGGCATCATCATAGCTCACTGCAGCCTTGAACTCCTGGGCTCAGGCAATCCTCCTGCCTCAGCCTCCTGGTACTACAGGCACACGCCACCGCGCCCAGCTGTTTTAAATTTTTTGTAGAGACGGGTCTCACTATGTTGCTCAAACTAGTCTCAAACTCCTGGCTTCAAGCAATCCTCCCACCTTGGCCTCCCAAAGTGCTGGGATTACAGGTATGGGCCACTAAGCCTGCCCTAGCTGTAGCTTAAAACATCCAACAAATATATTTACTAGCACCTAACTACCTGTTAGGTGCTAAAGATACAGCAGTGAACAAAAACATAAGGTCCTGCTCTCATGGAGCTTAAATTGGGCAGGAGGAGGCAGATAAACATGTAAACAAATACATGACAGATGGTGACAAGAAGAAAAATTAAGCAGTATAAGGAGGCAAGGATGATGGGCAGAGTGGTCAGAACCTGCAGGAGGGGAGGCAGAGGGTCAGGTGGATAGTCCAGGGACAAGTGTTCCAGGTAGAAAGAACAGCAGATGCAAAGGCCCTAAGGTAGCTCATTCAGGAAACAAAGACTGGTATAGTCAGAGAGGGGCAGGTTGGCAGGGGGCCAGATCTCGTAGGACCTGGTGGGTTTTTTAAGTCAGGGGCTGGCATCTGATTCTGAGCATCCTGGGGACAGGGCAACGACCAGGCTGATGTGAGGATTCGTTGAGAAACGTAGCACCTGGCAGACAGTGGGCACTGGGTAAATGTGAACTATCCACATTATGTTGTCATCCTCTGGCCTGGCGTCCTTAGACCTCCCTCCCCACCACTCTGCTCACACATCTTCCTGGCCCCGAACCCAGTCACCTTCTGCCACTTTCCTTCCACCGTCTCCTCGGCAGGGCCCCAGGCCCACAGATCCTAACTTGCCTGCGCTTAGCCCGAGAACGGGCCCGGACTCCCCAGACACGGGGAGCTCGGCCTAAGAGATGGGGAGTCTATCTCTGCCTCTTTCAGTCCCCAACCCCTCTGCGGAGGGACCTATGGCCCCCTCCCTCCGTCCCTCCCTCGGGGATCCTGGGGCACACTCAACCCAATCCTGGGGCAGGGTGGAGGGGAGGGTGAGCTAACGCCAGGAAGGGGAGGCTCCTCCAGTCCCCGCCGGCAGCCTCCCCAGCAATGAAATCCAGCTGAGGCAGGAAACAGGTATCTCTGTGACTTCCCTCCGCCCTGGAAAACACCTTAATCACCACCAGTGTGGCTCCCTCAAGACGCCTGTATCCGGCAGGGCTGGCCCCAAGAAAAGAAGGGCTAAGCCCCCAGCAGGAAGAAAAGGGGTCAGCAGACGGAGGCACCCAGGCCCAGCCCCCACCCCTGCAAGCCTCCCCACCTCCTGAGAGCTGAAATTACTCCCACACTTAATCACAGAGCACGGCTCCCTGCGGTCCTGTCTCCTGCCCCCGGTGAGGTTTCCCTAAAGCCTATCTCCCCCTGCTCGGGTCCTGCCCTCCCCCACTCACCACTGGCTTGTGGCTGTGAACTGGAGCGCGGAAGAGATGAAGCCCCAGGCTTGCTGGGACACTGCACTAGGCACTGATCTCATTTAAGGAGCTGCAACAAGCATCTCATTCCCATTTTACAGATGTGAAAACTGTGGCTCAGAGAGAGAAGCCTGCCCCAGATCATACAGCTAGAAACGGCAGTGCTGGGGTTCAGACTTGGGTCTGTAAGACTGCAGGGGCCAAGCCCTTTCCAGCCCACCACCATCAGCCTGGGGGGTGGGCAGTGAAGACCTGGCTGTGGGTGCTGAGGGGCTCTCTAATCCTGAATTATGGCCCACCAGCCTGTGAGTTCCGGGCAAGCACAGACAGGGCCTGTCCCTGCTCACCTGTACCACCCCAGCCCCTGGCACCGTGCCGGGTGCACGGGCACACAGTAGGTGCTTGGCGAAGACCTGCCCAATGAATGAACTCCTGTGCTGCCAGTGACTGTCATGGCATGTTGCTCAACCACGATTTGTTGAATGAACAAGTGAATGAAGTTCTGTGGAAATTCCTCTGTCACACAGCACATAACTCCACCCCCCACTCCTGCCATTGTACAGCCCAGGCATCGAGGAGCCCCTGGTCAAGGGCAGAGCTGGGCAAGGTCAGGAAAGACTGCTGGGCTGCGGAAGCATCCCATGTGATAGGCTGGCGCCTGGGGAAAAGGAAAAGTCAGCACTGGGAGCTGCAAGTTGGGGTCCAGACTGCATGGCCCTGCTGGGGAGACAGGCTGAGACAGGGGAGCAAGGAGGCCACCCACCAGGCTGTAAGGGAGGAGAGGTGCGGGTGGGTGGGGCAAGAGCAGTGAGGGGTCAGGTCTGGGTGGGGGGATTAACCAGTGACTCAGGAGGGCAGAGGTGAAAGGGAGCCAGCAAGGTGAGGACAGGGAGTCAGTCACTGCGTAAACACTGGTCTGATTAGAAAAGTCCCTCTCTTGGCTGTGGGAGGGGGAGGAGAAGGCATGGGGACTGCCTAGGAGCAGAGCACCTCAGAGAGGGTGGGGGTGGCTCTGTGGCTCACCAGGGCAGGCCCAGCTCCGCAGATGTGCCCCCACCCACATCTGCCACCAGCTCCCCGCCCACTGGCCCCGCCCAGGCCTCCTCCATCGAGTTCACCCAGGTCCTCAGGGCCTCTCCTGGCCAAGTGCCTTCTAAGCCTCCGGATTCTGACCCCAGGAATTCTCCTCTTCTCCATATGGGCCTACCTGAGCTCAGAGCAGGGCAGTGGGCTGCAAGAGCAGGCCTCTCCCTGCCCCTGGAGACGGGAGAAGAGAAAAGCTGGGGAATCTCCGATCCTCTGAGCGTCCGCGGGGTAACAGGCACTCTGAGGCTCATGCCACCCAGTCCGATCGCCCTGCGGCTATGCATTTTGCCTTCCCTTTACGCAGGCACGTGGGGCGGGCCTCAGAGAGGTAACTAGCTTGCCCGAGGTCACACAGTTACTCAGTGAAGGGCAGGGATTGATTCAGCTCCCGGACTGTATGACTCCAGAGTCCGTGGGTGTTCCACACAAGCCTCAGTTCTGTCCCCAAAGTTCTTTACTTGTGCCTGCCTGGGTACAAGCTCCCCATGGGGATAGATGGCATGGTAAAGTTCCAGCGAAGGCTGACAGGGTACCCATCACCGCTGAAGTTGGCGCAGAAAGGGGCACCCTCGTCCTGCCAAGTTCCCACCCTGCTTAAAGTTTCTCCTCCTGGTCCCCGGGAATGGTAGGCCGGGCCATGCCCAGCACGACTCCGAGACTCGGCAACGTGGCCAAGAGACCCACGGGCTCCCACGCGGGCCAGCCCCGCCTCCGGCCTCATCCAGGGTCCCCTCCGGGGCAGCCGCATGCCGCAGGGTGGCGCCGGCCCGCGCCGGCCCGGGGTCCTTGGCGGGCGCCACCGTTCCGAGCCAGTCCCGGCCGCGAAGCCTCGGGCGCCCCAGCCAAGTTGGCAGGCGCGGCGATCGGAGTTGGGGCGCCCCCCGCCTCTCCGACCCGCACACTCACCGCGATCAGCCGCCCGTGCAGCAGCAGGGCCAGCAACAGCGCGCCCGCTGCCTGCCGCCCCATGGCCCGGCCCGCGCCGCTCCCTCGCTCCCTCGCTCGCTCGGCGCCGCCCGCAGCCGCCCGCTCGCCGGCCAGCCGAGTCCTCGGGACGGCGCGGCCCGCTCGCCGCCGCCCCCGCCCTCCCGCGCCGGCCCCGCCCCCGGCCCGCCCCCGGCCCGCGGCTCCGCTCGCCCGAGCCTGCCGCGCCGCCGACTGGGCCTTTGTCTGGGCCCCCAGCCCCCTCCGCGCGGGCCGCGGCCCAGCCGGCTCCCCGCCAAACCCGGCCTGGAGTGTGGGATGGGCCGGGGGCCGGGGGCCGGGGACCGGGCGCGGGGCAGGGCGGGCCGCCAGGGCTCTGCGCGCACGACTCCCAGCTCCCCCGCGCCCCCCGCGCGCGCCGCCAACTTCCAGACCAGAGCCGCTCCCGCCGCCCCGCACACTCCGCACCGCGCGATCCGCTCACGCTCAGCTTTCGGGACCCCAGGGTCCCCTGCCCACGCGCGCACGCAGCTTCCACACCCGCGCCACACGCTCACGCCAACTTCGACTCTCAAAACACCTCCACACTCAACTTTCTTGCACGAACACGCTCGTCTGCTACCCGGGACACTGTCACTGTATGGCACCCAACTCTCTTGTACTCACAATCCTCACGGGTCACAGGAACACTTGCTTCCAAACTCTCACCTGCACAGGTGACACAGGGGCCACCACACACACTCAGCCGCTCACATCCGTGTTCCCATTTTTACGCAGACTCACATACACAGCTCAACAAGCCACGAAGCTGAGGACACCTTTTCACACACAAATTCCTGACAGGCGCTCACGTTTCACACACGGGCCATGTCATTTCTTGCACGAGAACCAGCCTGGTGTTTGACATTTTCTCACCCGCCGATCCGGGTGCCTCACAGGGGGCACACGAGACTGAGCCACAGCGCCCGCGCACGGCGGCACCTTTTCCCGTGTAAGTCACAGACCAACTTTGATTCCCGTAAGTCACAGCCCCAGAGAGGCACCAGTTCACACACCCAGGCCCAGACACAGACAGACCCTGCCAACGCCTGATCGCAGATGCTGGGGCGGTAAATCACAGCCATTGATCACCTCTGACACAGACCCCATGGCCAGCACACTACCCCCCCACTCCACCGCCTGCCTACGCTCGGCTCCCCTCCTCGCCCCAACATTTCCAGGCAGCCCAGGTTGCTGGGTGGAGAGAAACTGGTGTGTGTGTGTGTGTGTGTGTGTGGCTTTGAGGAAAACCTTTTGAGTAATGATAGAGGGAGGGGAATAAAAACTGAAGTTTCCATTGTTTCCTGCGACAGTTACTAGGTTCCAGAGACTCATGGCTGGGTTTGCAGCCAGGAGTGAGGTGAGCTGTGGGCAGAAGGAAATGCCCGGCTACACTGGGCGGCACCGGGCCTGGCTCCGGAAGGCGTGTTCCCTGTGATAGGGGCCTGCAGGGCCCCAGGCACCTGGGGGATGGAGAAAACACTGGCATCCCGACGCCATCCGGGCTAGATGCCCCATCTCCAAAAGACGGGGTTCTTCTCTGCCCTGTGGGGCAGGTGTCTGGGGGACCAGGTCAGGGCTGTAAGGAGCAGAAACAACATCCACAGTGGTTCGGCCAACTCCCTGGCCCCAGCCCAGACTCCAGCACAGCACTGAGTAAGGCCCGTCTCTGCTCCAGACAGGGAGATGGGGGCGGACAGACGAGGGACGCCCAGTCAGCCCACAGTGAACTCCTACCCTGATGGAGAGGAGGGTGGAGACATTGTCCCTGTCCTTGCATTGTTCTCGGTCTGATAGAGAATCCCACCTCCTCCCCCTAGCTGTGCAATCTTGAGCAAATTATTCAACCTCCGTGTCTCATCTCCACATGTAGAAAATGAGAATAGTGTCGTTATGACGATCAAAATGAATTAATTTTTTTAAAACAGCTTTTTCAGACGCATGGGAAGCACTAAAGAAGTGGTAGCCATCTCTCTTACTGCTGCTCCTGGTGGGCTCCCAGTATGAAAAGTGGGACCCTACTGGGCCCTCAGGGAGCTCCAGTTGGATGGAGGAGCAGCTGCTACACCCAACATGTCACTCCCAGCCTGATGGTGAGACACAGCCCCCACCCGAGGACCCCTAGTCTGATGGGGGAGGACAGCTTTGTACTCGGGAACTCCACTCCCTGTCTGATGAGGAAGGCTTCAAAACTCCACTGACTTCAGACTTGGCAGGTGGCCAGCCCTGGTGGCAGGATTTTTCCAAGGCCTTGCCCCTCCATGGAGGGTCAGCATCCGTGACAAATTGCGTTTCATGAGCTGCCTCAGTGTCTGTTCCCTACCTCGGGCCCTTTAAGTCCCAGAGCTTCAGCTTCTTGGATGATTTGCTCATGAGCAAAGGGCAAAGGAGAACAAGCCACCCTTTGTAGGTGTTTGGTCAAGACTGAACCAGAGCTATAAGTCTCGCTTCCTAAAAGGGGTCGAGGAAAGAGATGGCGAAGCTGATGGGGGCCTGCAAGGAGCTGGGCTGACACAGAGGGCAGGATGACACGGCCTGTCCAGAAAGCCTGCCAGAGGAGCCCCACCCACCTGCGGATTGGTAATCACCTATTTATTCTGCGACCGCTCCTTCCCATTAAGGGATTTGGCTGGGTCTGTTTTATTTTGCAGTCCTCGATATCTTTAGTAAATGCTCTCAAGTTGCTTTGTCTAGGACCTGGTTATCTCCACATATGGCTTAGAAGAGGAGCAGAAGCAGGCCCTTCTGGGCTTCCCTGAGCCCGGGAGGGACCAGTAATCACACTGTACGTGCTCATAGCTCGGGGAGCTTGTCATACTCTTTGGGAGAGAAACAACCCAAGTCCCACACAAAGTTCTTGGGTAAGGACAGACTGCAAGAGTTTGGACAGGCAGGAACAGCCAAACAAGCTGGCTCCTGAGAATAAGAGTTGTGGGGTTTAGAGCCAGCAGCCAGAGGTTGTGGCTCACCTGTCTGCTGCTCCAAAATAGACAGGACTCATCTTTTCCCAGCTTCCACTCCCACGCCAGATCTTTTCTGTACCTCAAAACTTATCACTCATCTTATTCACATTCCTTCCTTCATTCATTCATTCATTCATTCAAGGCTGCAGTGGACAGTTGGACAGTTTGTTCACTGAACAAGGGTATGCAGTCTAGTGGGTGAACAGGAGCTGTAATATGCCATGTTGTGGGGCTACACCTGCCCAGAGTGGGTACCTTTTGCTAATGTGAGTGAAGGCCCCGTCTGGGTGCCCTACATTCATTCGATAATGAAAGTAAACACTTAGTATGCACAAGGGTTTCCATGCCTGTGTGGGAAAACAGATGCTGGCAGAGTAAGGATATGTCCTTGGGCAAGAATGTGGAACCAGAAATTGGTGTGAAAGGGAGTTGGGATGGAGGAGAGGAAACAAGGAGATGGTGCAGAGAAGAGGAGGAGGAGGAGGAAGGGCACAATGCTAAGCAGGCTGTCAAAGTTCCCATGGAGAGGGAGGGGGCCCACAAGGCCTGGCGAGATCCACTCTTGCTCATCTCTCCAGCCACATGCCTTCCCCGTGTGGTCGTGGCTCATGCTGTTCCTTCTCCTTGAGTGCTTTTCCCACCTCACATCTACCCCTCTTCACCCTACTCTCCTTTAGGTTTCAGGTCAAGCATCATGTCACCGTAGTAGCCTCGCTGGGCCTCCCAGGCTGGGTTGAGTCCACTACACTTTGCCACGGCCCCCCACCATCCTTCCCTCTCTTGGAATTTTGACAATTGTAATAATTTGGAAGATCATTTAGCTTTATGAGGAAATGGAGGCAGAGGGCACGAAGGTCCTGTCTGTCTTATTCCCAATTATATCCCTGTGAAGAGCATGGAGTGGGCACTTGGATCATTTTTACTTAAATCAAAGAACAAGTTGGTTCCAACATGGCATATGGTAAAAATGCCCCTCTTCTGATTTGTACTTGGGACAAAGATAAACTCTCTTTACTGTTCAGTTGACACTGAATCTCATTTGATCATCACCCATAGTCCTGGGAAGTAGGCAAGTATGTATATTTTATTAGCCCCTTTTTCCAGATGAGAAAACTGAGGCCCAGGGGATGAAGTGGTTTGCCAAGGTCACACAATCAGTAAGAGCTAGAACCAGGATTCACGTCTACAACTGTCTGATTCTAGAACCCACTTTCTCAACCACACCCATTCTGCCTCCGCCTGGGTTGTTCTCAACTCTGCCCAGGCAAAAGTGCACTCCTCCCAGCTCAGGCAGCAGTGTGGGTCTTCTGCAAATGGCCCTGGACCTGCCCCTGCCACCCCCCTCACTATCAATCGCTTCCTTGCTGAGCTCTTGCCTTGGATCCCAGGCCCAGGGTTCCCACACTGTTCCTCCTGGGTCGCCTGCCATCTGAGATGCCCCTTGGAAAAGGGGTTCTTTGGTCAAAGGAATTTGGGGACCCTGCACTCCTTCTCACACTTTGACCATCCCAAGGGACACCCGTTCAGAGAAGTCTCTGACCAGGCCTCCAGAGAAGCCGCCTGTCCAACACTGTTTAATCCGGTCTTCCTCAACCTCTTTGAGAACAGAACCCACTTATTTTTTTGGAAAAACCTTTTAACGTCTCATAGGACTGGTGTTTCTCACCACACACTTCGCAAATGCTGCCCCAGAGCCTGGCCCCTGAGCTGACCATAAATGGTCTTTATGATTTGAATTTGTCACTAGTGGCTGTCCACCCCCTCTTCTCCCCCCACCCCCAGCCGGGCTGGAATTCTTATGGCTCCACACACCCCGTCACATTCCTGCCCACAAACCCCTGCTCCAACTGCAGAAGACTTCTGTGCCGGGCCCATACTTGGAGCTCCAGAAACGTCCCTCTGCCTTCCTTTGTCAGTACGGACATCACATGTTTTATCTCTTTATACACGTATCAGTGTGTACTTGTGACTTCATGTCTTGCTTTTCTCACTTAACATTTTTTGCACAGACACAGCTCTATGTGTCACTAAAGACCAGGGCTACTTAAAAATGCATCTGTGGACCAGTGCCAATCCGGAACTGTTTATGACCAGTCTGGGACCAGATAAGGAGCTTGTTCCACAGTGTAAATCAACTGTTTCAATAAGCACAGCTTAGTGACAGTTTAGCTCAGCGGACACTTTCTCCTGGCAATACTTGTCCCATCTTGGAAGCAGTGCATGGATTTATATTCTGGGGCAAGCTGTTTATTACAGATGGTAACCACTAACAATTCATGGACTGGCTACTTGGAATAGGGCTGATATTGCCATTGCACTTAATATTTCTAATAATTATTTGGTTTCGTGTCTCATCAACACACCATAGTTCATGAACCTTACTGTGTTGTTGAATATCTGGGCTATTCCCAGGTCTTTGTTATAAACTAAGCGTTGCTGTGAAGGGCTGTGTGTGGATCCATGGGTTTTCTTTTGCGGCTCTGTCAGTTTTCAAGGAGCACAAATCTGAGGCCAGGGAGGTGGCGTGGCCTCTGCAGGGATGCAAGTGGCAGAGAGAGGCCTCCCACCCAGGCCTCCTGACCCCCGGCCCTTGGTTCCTTCCTCCAGCCTGCACTGCCCTTCCTAGTGGGCAGATTTCCCGTCCCTTTCATGGTTTTCTTTGCTCGGCCGTGGGTTTTCTGCAGTGTTCCTGCATGTTGTCTTTTGGAGCTTGAGAGAAATCCTTTCGGAATGTCCTGTGCCTTCCCCCCAGTTCCCGGCTTTGTTCAATTGTTCACCAGAAATTCCTGCCCTGTTGGGAGGGGCCCAGGAGGCTGTAAAAGAGTTGGCCAAAAATGGTGGTACCAACTTAGGCACAGCACTTGTTCCTCCTGCGGATTTCAACTGAAAAGAGGGCAGCGTGGATGCATTTTTGGGGTGGAGGTGGGGGTGCCACTCCCTCCTAGCATTATGTTTCCCACGTAGAGCAAGCAGGATCAGCCATGTGTAGACAGAAAAGGCAGTGAGAGATAAAGTGGGCCTCAGGAATGGGGTGAGGGATGGGGTGGGCTGAAGCTTGGAGGGTTAAGTTCATGAGGAAAGGTTATGGGTGAAGTGCGTCTCTTGCACATGCACGTTGGCAATACAAAAAGCTGCATTTATTTTCTAGAACCACAGAAGGGTGATATCAAGTTATCTGTTTGAAAAGGACCAAATGTGATTTTTTTTTTTTTTTTTTTTGAGACAGAGTCTCACTCTGGGTAGAGTATACTGGCATCATCATCATAGCTCACAGCAACCTCAAACTCCTGGGCTCAAGTGATCCTCTTGCCTCAGCCTCCCAAGTAGCTGGGAC
Source organism: Varecia variegata (assembly GCA_028533085.1). Classification (NCBI taxonomy): domain Eukaryota; kingdom Metazoa; phylum Chordata; class Mammalia; order Primates; family Lemuridae; genus Varecia; species Varecia variegata. The sequence goes on along the minus strand of CM052444.1, from coordinate 94,662,310 downwards.
TACAGTGTGCACCACCACACTCGGCTAATTTTTTCTATTTTTAGTAGAGACGGGGTCTCACTCTTGCTCAGGCTGGTCTCGAACTCCTGATCTCAAGCAATCCTCCTGCCTTGGCCTCCCACAGTGCTAGGATTACAGGAATGAGCCGCTGTGCCCAGCCTTGATTTTTAAAAAAATATGCAAACATTAAATGTCATGGTCCTATACCCAATGATACCAAATGATGCAGGAACTATTGGATTGGGCAATTGAGACCATAGGTGACCTTTGAGGAAATCTCTCCCTTTGTTTACTAGTTACTGGGAAGGGCATATTCCAGGTTTACCCTGCCCTGTTTAGAACATTGATATTGAGGTATCTCAGTCCAAACCTCCGGGTTAAACAACATCCTTGCTTTGTCTAATTTACTGCATATATTGTAGGCCAAGATTTACCCCCTTTCTCTTGCAATCCATTCAATAAATACTAAGAAAGAAACTGCACTGAGGAGGGAAAGGATTGGTCAACGGTCAGAGCCCTGGGTTCGAATCAGTTCTCCAGGAGCTTAGGCAAGTCACTTTCTCTCTCTGAGCCTCAGTTTCCCCTTCTGCAAAATGGAGTACTAAAACCTAGCCTGGCAGGGTGGAGAGGGTCCAGAGCCTACGTGTCAGGCCTCAGCAGCATGCCTGGCACACAGCGCGGGTGCTCAATAAACTACAGTGTACTTCTGCAGGTGTCAAAGACTTTCCTCCGCCACTCCCGGCCGTGTGGACACCTAGGCCACTTGTGTACACAAGGGGGACAGCACAGCAGGCTGCGGCATTGTTCTACAGCCAGCACGCAGCTTCCTGTTTACACGGAGCCGCAGATGCATGGCTTGAACTGTGGACAGGGGGACTTCCTGTGGCCTCTGCATGGCCACGTGGAGCAAAAGGCCTTCTCTAGCTCCAGGCTTATTTCCTCTGGACTCGGGCTGAGCAACTCGTGGAAGGGACTTGTGAGCAGTGGGTATCTATCCATTGTTAAACATCCATTGTCTGAGACACTGTAACATCCTTAGAATAACAGGAGTTACCATTACTGAGCACGGACTGGGCACAAAGCCCTGTGATAAGCATTGATGTGATCATAGAGTCCCCTATTGTGAGCCAGAACTGGGCTAGATGCTGGAGACCTCAAGATCAGTGCCCCAGGCAAGGGTCTTACACTCTATTTTAGGGAAATTGGACTGTTTTGGAGGTGGGCGTCTCCAGGATGACAGCTCTTAGGCCTCAAAGAGCCAGGCAAATAAAGACCTAGCATGGGAAGCGGGTGGCGTCGGGCGGCCAGACATGGGCTTTGGGAGTCAGGAGACCCTTGGACTATCTCTCGAGCCAGGCCAGAGTGGACTCTAACAAGCTGTATTCCTGTGAACGTTCACCCGGAGAACGAGGTGCCGGCGAGGTGAGGACTCATGAGACTGAAGCCTGGGAGGGAAGGGAGGCAACGGACGGAGACGCGAGCCTGCCGCATGCTGTGCTTTGGACCCAGGGAGAATGTCCCCTGTCCTCCAGAGTTGGAATAGAAGTGGCAATCTCATAGTGGGGACACTCAGGCCTGTCACCTTCTCTGCCTGGCCATAAGGGCTAGGCCACTGCAGGCCACTGCCTCCAGACACCACAGAACCTTGTGGGCCCCCAGGTTCTGCATTACCTCAAGGTCAGCCCCATTCACACCCTGAGCTGCCATTGGCCTTCACATTGCCAAGGAGACGAGAAGTGCTCCAGCAATAAGGGTCCGGGCCTGGAGTTTATAACCACACAGCGATGGGCCCTGAGGCCTGAAATGGCCCCTGGGCAGCCTGGGAAGATGGCTCAGGACACAGGAGGCCTGAGTTCTTGGGTGGGGGCAGTCTCAACCTCAGCTCGGGAGGCTGCAGACCTGGCCCGGGGCCGGGAGGAGACACTCAGAAACACCAGTCTACCAGGGCCTTAGAGATCATCAAAGCTGGTGCACCCATGTTACAGATGGGGAAACAGAGGCCTGGAGTGGGGAGTGATGTATCCAAGATCTCAGGGCAGGCTAGTGGCGGAACTAGGCTGGAATCCCAGTCCCTAGAGTCCCTCATCCAGCAGGACGGTGGGTGGCTGGGTGCTTTGTGGGGCCCGATGTTCCAGCACCAGAATCAGTTGGGTCTCTGAAGCTTCGGAGCCCTCGGTGGCCCTGGGAACATTTCCCCAGACACTCCCAGCAAGAAATTCAGGGGAAAAGGGGCCAGGTCATTCTGACCCTTCCAGCCCTCACCTGGCCCGACAGAACCACTCTCTTCAGAGATCTCCCAGGAGGGGCTATCCCCCTGCCTGCTACTGTCCCTGGTGGCCTGTCCCAATGCCTGTCACACTAGCCGTCAGGAAGCTTTTCTCTATCTCTACCCTAGGCCCTGGTCATTAAAATCACACCTTTAAAAAAATAAATATGTATAAAGGACTTAGAACAGTTCCTGCTGCATAGTAAGTGCTCTATGAGTATTTGTGGTTCTTATTATTGCTCCTACATTTCTACTCACCTGGGACCATTCTAAAATCAACAATCCTGAAAAGAGAGGAATACGGATAGGAACTGGGAATGAACAGCCAGTCTGTTTCTTCACATGGGGAAACTGAGGCTATGAGAGGCTGGGAACTTCCCCAGTGATCTGTTCAAGATATAAACCAGGTTCCCAACCATGGCCTGGGGGCTTTCGAATTCAGCCTGCAAGTGTTTTTGTTTGGCCCACAGAGCACCGTGACATTTTTTAATTTGTTGCTAACATGTAAAAACAGATCCCTGGCTTCTCTTGTAAAGGCTGCAGCCCGTTTGAGAGCTGGGGGTAGGTCAGGCACAGTCCCTGTCCTCTCAGCCAGTCTCCCCCACTCCCTGCTGCCACCCAGCCCAATTCACTCGTTTCACTTTTACCTGCCTGGCCCTGGAGGCCCTTGAGTTTGTCACCCCCCATCTAAAAGCCATTTCCCCCCAACAAAGCCTCAGAAGGAGCATTTTGCCACAGATAATTTATTTTCCACAACTGCAGCCTGATGGACACGTGCCCATTTCATGGTTGGTGTCAATGTCACCACCAGCTCAAGGGTTTGGAGACGGGCTTGGGGGTGCTCCAGTCTGAGCGGATTGCTTCCCAGAACTTGGGCAGACGACCCAAGGAAAAGAGCCCATTGCCAAACAAAGGGAGGTCAGGCAACTTTGTACCTGACCTCCGGGGCAGCGCGAGACCAAGGTGCCGGCCAGAGCTGTGCTGGCTTGTGTTGGTGGAGTCGTCCAGGCACCGCAAAACATTGGCACCCCTGTGGGACGGCACTATGCAGGTACTGGTGGTGGAGTCGTCAGGGGTGGCCATGCTGGCACCGGGGCTGGAGTAACTTCGGGGCACGGAGTGATCCAGGTGGTCCAGGTTGAGGGAGTTGGTGGCTCGTTCCAGGCAGCTGGCTGCAGGCTTTGGCAAGCTCAGCGATGTTCTGGGACTGTTGTTGTAGAAGGCATTAGTGGATCGGTCCAAGTAGTTGATGCCTTTGATGACTTGGTCCAGGAAGGTAGGGCTGGAGGGGCCCGAGGGATGGTCCAGACAGAGGAGGCAGCGGGGGCTGCCACGACAAGAGGACTTTCTGGCCACCTTGGGATGCATCAGATGACTGGTTTCTACACACTTGGAATTGTAGGGCTGGCCCATGCAGATTCTCCTCAGTGGAAACGTTGGGGAGCTGGGGTTGTGGGACCACTCAGAGTGGTTGCTGCAGCTGCTGAACTCTGGGCCAGAGCCACTTGAAGTGCGGGGACGCTTGAGGCTGTTAACCCTGTGCAGGCTGGTGGCTTGGGCCCAGCCTGGGGTGTGGGCGGAAAAGGACATATTGTTGGGATGGCTTAAGCGGCTGTAAATGTTGGAATGGCTCACCTGGTGTCCAGACATTGTCCCAGCTCGGTGATTAAAGCTTCGTGGTTGAGCTATGAGAGTGTCTGGAGGTTGGTTACCTGGGCCTGGCGAGGAAAGAGTTGGGTCAGCTCACCTGGGCGCCCTGCCACCACCCCCCCCCCGCCCCGCTTTCTCTCCAGGTGTTCCCTCCGCTCCCAGAGGTCCAGCACCCCCTTGTTCCTCTCTCCCTCCTCCTCCCAGGCCCAAGGAGTCTCAACCTGAAAAACTGACAGTCTCTGCGTCAGAAAGCACCAGAAGGGTAAGAGACGGGGAGGAAGCCAAGACTGTTAGAACGACCAAGACCAGAGGGCCCCCTGGAAGAAGTGGGACAGTGTCTTCTTCCTCTCTTAGCTCTAGCCCACATCCTGAAATTTCCCATTCACCTTTGAAGCAGGGACTCCCGAAGACCACAAAAGCCAAGGACTGAATCTCTAATGGTGAAATTCCAAGCAGAGACAGGTTTTCTTTCGAGGTAATACCAAACAGCTAACCATCGACCATACAATGCACCCTGATACTAAAAAAATATATCTTGGCATCGATGCAGTACTGCGTGCGCTCTCCCTGCGTGCCGGCCCTTAACCCACGCGTGTCTCACAGGGATTAATTCCCTTCATTCCCCTTGCAAATCAAGGAGGTAGCTACCATTCTATTCCTAGTTGATGGACAGGGGAAACTGAGGCTCAGATGTCCTGACTTGCCTAAGATCACACAGCTTATAAGTGGTGGGGCTGGGGTACCATCTTGGGCGTGTCTGATGACCTCTGACAGACAATGCCACGTCGTCAGGGTGACTTTGGCTTCCCCCCCAGTCTGCTGAGGAAGGATTCTCACCACACCGGCCCTGCCTGCCCAGAGGGGGGCACAGTGGGGAGGAGGAGCACTGGCCAAGCCTGTCACTAAGTCGATCCTGACTTTAGGAACCTCCAGTGAGGGTGGGGGGCAGGCGGTGTGACAAGTCTACTAATGGGGCTGGATTGTGAGAGCAGAATTTATAAGTCCTTTGGCCTCGGATCTCCCTGACAGTTTGGCATCTCCTGACCCACCCCACAAGAGGAGGGGGCATTGGGGTGTCCCCACTCGTCCTGCCTCAACTGTGGGCACTTCATGGAGACGAAGACCTGACCAGGCCAAAGAGATGGCCAGTCTGTTGAACCCCACCTCCCGTGCCTGGGCCTGCCTGGGCCCAGTGAAAGGCAGTGTCGTCCCTTTGTCCCCGTAGTCCCCTGGCTCCTCAGTACTTCACCCCCCAACCAGAAAGAGGCTCTGTCTGACTTCTCTCCCCCACCACTTCCAGCTTGACACTGAATTTCCACATCTGCCAAGTGGAAACAGGGCAGTATTTGAGCCCATCCCACCCAGAAAGCAGCTGCCTGCCCCTCTTCCTGCCCGCGGCCTCTCAGCTGCCCTTGTCTTTTGGGTCTGAAATGGGCGGAATGTCCAGACCTTTGCCTCTCCCCTCCCTGGCCCAACCCCACCCCAGCTCCTCCTCTGGAGAAATAGGAAGCGCCTGACAGCTGACCCGCAGCGCCCCGCCCTTCCCCTTCTGGCCGGCTGGGCCCTGTCCCCTCTCACTCTGTTTTTTAGGAGGCAGATGACTTAGACCTCCTCTTGCACTCCACCAGGGATGCCCTCATCCCGCCGCTCCAGACTGCTGGCCATGTCATAGAATCATGGAATCCCACAGCTGGGAGGGGCCTCCAGGGGGTCATTCTGGTCAGGCCCCTGCCTCGGGGCCAAAGCCACTTTAAGCCTGCCAGGACAGATGGGCCCTATTTTTGAAATGAGGCTGGGATGGCTGTTGTCCAGTGTTCCTTGTTGTTTTTCTTGTGTTTAATTATGCTGAGAGCCAGGAAGTTCAGTGCTAGCTCACATATAACTGCTTGCTGTGGTCAGCATCGATTTCTTCTCTTTTCTCACTGGGTCAGCAAACATTTATCAAGTCTCCCTAAGCGCTGTCCCTTTGAATGACCCATTCTTAGACATCACAGCAACTTCCTTACTTTCTCGCTTCTCCCACATGCAGTCAACAATCTCATGTTGAGCACCTACTATGTGCTGGGCCCTGGCTAAGAGCCACAGGACTCTCCAAGGAACAAATGTCACTGCTCCTTTCAGAACCTCATGGCCCGGCTGGGGCCTGGTTTGTCCATGGAGGACACCCAGTATGTATTTGTTGAATGAATGAACAGAATTCTCCTTTGAGGTCTCATGGTATTTGCCAGGAAAGATTCTCCATCATTTCCTTCCCCCTAACATCGAATATACAGTTTTACTTCTTATTTTGAAAATTTTTGAGACACTGACAACTTACAAGACATGAATGCCCATACACTCGTCATCCAAATCCACTAATTATTAGCCCTTTTGCCATATTTATCACCCCCCCCATATATACTTATTATTATTTTGAGGGTAAGTTGCCGACAACAGGATCTTTAACCCCTAATTACTTCCATGTGTGTCTCATGCTGGGCGAACAAGGACGTCTCTAACATATGTACACTGCAATGATCAAATCCAGGTATTTAACGTTGTCTAACACACAGTCCGTAGTCACATCTCACCGGTTGTCCCTTTAATGTTCTTCGTGGCAATTATTTTTGCAATCCAGGATCCAGTTCAGGATCGGGCATTGCATTCAGCCCTATGTCTCTTTCGTTCCTAGTCTCCTTCAACCTGGAATAGTTGCCTTTCTTTGTCTTTTATGACATGGACATTTTTGAAGAGCACGGGCTCGTTGTTTTGGAGAATGTTCTCCAATTTGGGTTTATCTGAAGTTTCTTAATGACCAGATCCAGGATTACAAAGCGCTTTAGCATAGAAACCCCTGCCTGGGCCCTCTGCAATCCACAGTCACTGAGAGTGAAGGGCTTCCCCCCCTCCTGGGTTGGATAGTCACAGCCACTGAAACATGGAGCCAAGAGGAGGGATACGAGGGGCTGCCCAGAAGGAGGAAGAGGAGGAGCGTGGGGACCTCAGTGAGCAGGGGAAGCAGTGCCCACAGTTCCCTTGTGGGGCCCGAGCCAAGGCTTGGTTCAGCTCTGGGCTGGGGGCCGGGGGGCAACCAGCCAGCTAGAGGGCGGGCCTCTGGGCTGTTTGTCCTGAAGGTACCCAGGCATCGAGATCACCAGCCATTTCTGGCCTGGGCATTAAGAGCCGCTGGAAATAGCTCCAGGGTAATTATTTCAGGAGGAATGTGCTATTCTTCCATCTTCCCAGAAAGCCAGGCTGTGTCCTGTAAGATCGGGACAGTCCCTCTCCAGCATCCCTTCTCCAGGGGACCTCCAGGCCCACGAGGGCCACAGAGGCCTTCAGAACCAGAAGGGGCTGGGAGTCAAGAGAGGGATGAGGGAGACTACAAGCCCCCTTTCCTGGTGGGAAGAGGGGTCGTTCTGTCCTTAGGTCCTGGGCTGTCAGGGCCCAGACTGGAGTGAGGCTGGGCCGGCTGGGGTCCAGCTGACACCGAGCCGGGACACATGATGCGGAAGCTGTGGGGAAGAGGTCTGCCCGCCTCTTTCCCAGGGCCATCCCTGGGAAGCTGACATTGGCGGAGCACCTACTATGTGCCATAGAGCCCAACAGTGTCAGTGCCAGGCCCTTGGCAGCCACCTTCTCATTTAATCCTCACAGCACCCCTAAGATGGAAGTATTTTGTTTTCCAGATGAGGTCATGGAGGCTCAGAGAGGGCTAGAGACTTGCCCAAGTTCGCCCAGCAGGCCAGAATAAGAACCTGTCCTTCTGGCTCCAGGGCCTACAGGCTCAGGCCCTAGGCAAGAAAGAGGGTGGGTCACCCTGCTCACTCAGTGAGGCCCTGGTGGCCGGGTGCACGGAGCAGCACTGGGGGGCTCCAGCCTGGAGATGCGGCTGTGTTCCCATCCCCCACAGAGCTGTCCTCTATCGCCAAGCCACCTCCCCCTCCCTAGCATTGCAGGGACGATGCAGGGTCTCAGAATGTCCGGGGGTGGGGTGCCCCGCCCTGCATAGTCTCCAGCCGTGGAGCCCCCACACCTTGCCCCACCTGGGCCACCTGCAACCTTGGTTCCTCGACAACTGTGGGCTTTCCATCATCCCTCCCCCTCCCACCCTCTCCCTCCTTACCTGGCTCCCCTTCCCCACGGGGGCCACGGTCCCACCAACATCCTCTGCCCCTCCGATGCCCCACCAAGACTACTAGGGGCCCTTTCCCCAACCCAGGCACAGAGACTTCAAGGGTTTCTCATTTCTCTGGGCTACCCCTGAGTTGGGGGAGCAGCCCCCTTCTCCAGAGACCTTAGGACCCTGCCCTGTTAGTGCCGATGCTGCTCATTAACCCCTCACCTGCCACTCTGCAGTTTGTCTCCTGCCCTGGGTCTTGAGATGGTGGAAGGAGTGTCCCCTTGTCCCTTCAGCCACATGGCTCTTGGAAACCCAGCTCAGCAGCCACATGTGTATGACACCCAGCTCAGTCCAGGGAATAAGTAGAGCCAAGAGCTCCCCCACCCTGCCTGAAGAGCATCTGTGCCCAGCCTCAGGCGACCATTGGCAGTGTGACCTGAGCCTTTACCTGGCATTGAGCCAGTGTACCTGCAGGGCTGAAAAATCTCTCCTGGGGTAGGATCTGGCCCGCCCCCAGCTGCAGCCTTCCACCCACCAGAGCTCAGTGAGTCATACCCTCATCCCCTAACACCCTCGAGGATAAGGGTCCCTCTACTCACCAGCTGCCAAAACCAGCGCTCGCCTAAGCCCACGTGTGGCAGACACAAGCCAGGACAGATCTGAGCTCAAGAGCACTGGGGCAGGTGTGGCTTGGCAGGAGCCCCAGCCAGCAAGAGCTTCCCTCCTGCCAACCTACCTCGGGGCTTTGGAGGTGGAGCAGCCAGTCTGGGAGAGGGCGAGGCGCCCATCTTTGTGGGGCCTGGGAAATTCCCTGTAAGGGGGTGTGGGATGATGGTCGTATGTAGGCTTAGGCACAGCCCTGTTCAGAGAAGACAGTGCCGGTGGGAGGTAGGACAGCAAGTAACTGGCTTGTGCTGTGACCCGGGGTAAGTAGCTGAACTCGTCCAAACCTCAGTCTCCTATTCTGTGCAATGGGGGTGTGGAGAGCGCTCAGTGAGCCCTGCTGACTTGACTGACTTGCAATAGGAGAGAGCATCTATGAAGCGCTCCCAGTGTCCCAGGCACAGTTCTAAATGCCCGACAATCAACAAGCTGCTGCAGCGGGGTGCTGGCTCACAAGATTGTTAAATATTCTGAGATTTGGTGAATGGTTGTTAAACCTCAGGTGGCTTGAAATCAGCCATGGTGGGAATATTTACACCACAGGAATTGGCACATGTGACAACTCAGGACTTGATTTGTTCTGTTTTGTTTGAGACCTGGTCACCAGCACACCACTGAAGCCGTGTTAACTATGGCCAAATGTTACTCTTCAAACTTGTATTTCCTCATCCATAAAATCATCATCATAACTGGCTAGGCACGGTGGCTCACGCCTGTAGTCCTAGCGTTCTGGGAGGCCAAGGTGGATCAATTGAGGTCAGGTTTGAGATCAGTCTGAGCAAGAGCGAGACCCCGTCTCTACTAAAAATAGAAAGAAATTAGCCGGGCATGGTGGCACATGCCTGTAGTCCCAGCTACTCAGGAGGCTGAGGCAGGAGGATCGCTTGAGCCCAGGAGTTTGAGGTTGCTGCGAGCTAGGCTGACACCACAGCACTCTAGCCCAGGCGACAGAGCGAGACTCTGTTTCAAAACACAAAAATCATAATCATAATGGCCCACACGTATGTACTGAGTACTAACTGTGTCCCAGGTACTGTGCGGAGTCCTAGCTTTGCATGCATTAACTCATTCACTACTCATTACAACCTTATGAGGTAGATGTTAACAGCATCCCCATTTTTCAGATGAGAAAGGAACACGGCCAAGATACGAACCCAAGTACTCTGGCTCAGGACTGCCCCCAACCACCGCACTCTATTGCCTCTGTGACATTGCCATTTAGTAGGCATTTACTGAGTGGAGACACTGTGCTAAAGGCTTCGACATCTAACAGGCGCACCCCAAAGCAAAGCCCTTTCCTTTAATCCTCAAATATAACAGCTCAAGCCTCCATCCTGAGTACCCTGGGAAGTTAGAGCCTTCCCTGCTATTTCTGAAGACGCCCAGGGGTCCGTTATGGCCTCTGGTCACCGCTCACTCTGAATTCCTGCCTCTGGGCCAATTATCAGCCCTATTGCCACCCCGCCTTCTGGGATTGTCATCTTCTCTCAGCAAAGTCACATGTCCACCCAGTGGGAGTACTACTCCCTCCAGAGACCCTTCTCCGTCTTATCTGTTCCCCCTGCCCCTACTCTGGGGCACCCCCCGCCCCCAGGCCTCCCACCCTTGGACTGCTGAGACGTTGACTGGCTTCTGGCTGTTGACCGGAAAAGCCCACATTTCCAATTCTTTGTTGTACTCAGCAAAACGGGTACAACTCCCGGATTCCCCTGGGTGGAGGTGGGGGAGGCCCACCTTCCACGTGAAGGTGTCTGGCTTACAAAGGAGCAGCCTTCCTTCTGCCACCCCCATTGGGATGTGGAAGCAGCAGCTAACAATTTCTCCTTCCCGGAAGTACGCTTTAGATGGCTGCAACCTCCGAATCACGTGGTATGGTAAAAGCCATTCTTTTCCCCAAAGAGGAATTTAGCATTGAGGTTCTGCTCTGGACCAGCTGTAGGACCTTGGGCAAATTATGTCCCTTTCCTGAGCCTCCAATTCCTCATCTGCAAACGTGGGTGAATGGTTGTTAAACCACGAATATCTGCCCCACAAGGCTGATCCCTGGCATGTAGTAGGTGCTCAATAAATACTGGCTGTGGCCATCATTATTTGACAGACAAGGAAACTGGTTCTAGACCCAGTTCTGCTATTAATTTGCTGAATGAGCTGGGCCTCAGTTTGCCCAACTGGGAAAGGAGAAGTTGGGCCCAAAGTGTCTCTAAAGCCGGTTCCAGGCCTGTCGTTCTCATAAACGGCACGCGAGAGTCTCAGGGCCCTTCCGGACTCGCACTATGTGCCTCTTCAACTGGCTGCTCATTTGTATCCTTTATAATAAAACAGTAAACATACGTAAAGTTCTGAGAGACGTTCTAGCAAATTATAAAAACAGGGGTTGGGGGGGGGCGTGGGAACCTCCAATTTGCAGCTGGTCAGCCAGAAGTATGGGGGCGGGGCGGCCCCCAGGACTCGAGGCTGATGTCTGAAGTGGGGGCAGTCTTGCGGGCCTGAGCCCTTTAACTTGTGCGGTCTGGTGCTAAAATCAGGTAGATAGTGTCAGAAATGAATTGAATTGTTGGAAACCCAGATGGTGTCAAAGAATTGGAGAACTGGTTGGTATCAGAAAACGCCTCTCGCACCCTCTTTTTAAAGACGCTCTTACCCACCCAAGAAGGGTCCGAGGGAGGTCTCCTGTGCTGTTGAACCTGCCCAGTTGTGGGTGCACCCTGGTCCCAGGCAGCCTGGCCCTGACCTCAAGTAAGTTCCCAGAAGTCTTTCCTGGGTTTGAACAAGTGTGAACGTTCTAGGTGCAGTTTGATGATCATGTATGATACTGCAAACAGGACAAAAAACAAAACAAGGACAGAAAAAAGCAAAGGACAGTAACACGTCCCAGGAGGGAAGGAGAACGTCTGGTCCGGGCTGGGAAGGGTGGCATCGGTGACCACTGTGAAGATGTGGCAAAGTCTGGCGGTGGTTCTCATGGGCTGCTGTTCTGGTCTTTAAACTTTTCTGTATACATAAAATTTCTCACAATGATCAACTCGGAAAAAAAAAAAAAGGCAGAGGAAGGATGCAGTAGAAAGAGCCCTGGCTTGCTTCTGGAGTCCTGGGTTCTCGTGTCAGCTGTGCCACTGAATTACTGCAGGACCTCGAGCAAGTCCCAGCCCTTCTCTGGGCCATGCGAGTCAGTCTGAGCAGCCTTTCCAGTGCTGATATTTTATTGGATGGTTTTCATTGATTTCAATCCACACACGTACTGAGTGTCTATTAGGAGCCTGTTTATTTATACATCTGATCTCCCCCCACCAGCCTCTGGGCCCCTGGAGGGTAGGGGCTGTCTCCTCACCTCTGTCCCCAGAGTGTCCAGCACAGGTCCTGGCACTTAGTGGGTTCATCGAAGGAAGGAAGGACGGACAGATGGGTGACTGTGTCCTGGAACACCTCTGCCCCCGAAGGGTTGGAGGTTCCTGTCCAGGAAGCCTGGGATCTCCTCGGGACTGGCGCTCACTGGACACACCTCCTGCCTGTGCCTCTGGACGCCTGCGAGGTGAGGGAGGCAGCAGGAGAGGAGGGGAGCCGGCTTTGAGACTGGGAGGCTCGGAGGCTCCACTTCCTGCAGTGGAGACCCTGCCTAAGTCTGGCTCCAGCTTTGACCTCTGACTCCACCAGGAGAGTGTCAGGAAACAGACCCCAAGGCAGGAAACCTCCCCTGGGCTTGGCCTGGGCCCAAGCTGCTACCAGGAATGAGTTGAGCCCTGGATCCAGTGGGCCAAACCCGCCCTCCTTGCCTAGCCTGGCAGAGCTCAGCTGCTCTGCCCCAGCAACCCTGGCACTTCTTTGCCTTTGAAACCACCACCAACAGTTCAGCAAACACCAAGCAGCCTGCTCAAGCAGGGAGGGCAGCTGGGTCAGGGGACCAGGGTTCAGTTCCCACCTCTGCTTCTCAAAGGCTGGGTGCGTGTGGGCACCTTACCATGCCTCCCCGACCCCCACTGCTTCATCCTATCTCATGCTCAGGGCTGTAGTGGGAGTTAAAATAGAGAAGGTCTCAGATCAGTTCCCTTCCTCTACCATATTCAAGGAAATCAAAACAAGATAAGCTTCCACATAGAGTTGAAGCTGCTGAACACCCGCCGCCAGCTCCACTCCCCCCTTCTTGGAGGGTGGCACCATCTAATCTCTGATTATCTTTGCTGTGCATATTTATCCTGTTCCCACACATTGCTATACACGGCATTGCATTGATTTGCATGTTCAAATGTTATATATATATTTTGGCGTTATACTTATGCATTATTCTGTAATTTGCTTTTTTTACTCAGTGAATGCTTTTGAGATTTATCCACATCCATACCTGTAGCTCTAGTTCAATCATTTTCATGGTTGAGGATTGCATTGTATAAATATACCACCATTCATTCATTCTCCCGTGGATAGACATACATTTAAGTTGTTTCCAATTATGTTTCATTATTTCAAGCAACACTGAAATAAATGTTCCTGTTCATGTCCAAAAATGAATGAAGCAAAGATAAGTGTTCTCAGGGAGCATACATTCGTTGACCAGTAGTGTTCATGATTCACTTTGGTGACAATATGTTCTCAACCCAGATTGGGGCAAACAACTTGACCAGGGGACAGACCATTGGAGGTCGGGACTCTGGACTGTGAGAGCAGTCATTGTTGCTCTCTGTTCAGTGCTGCCTAGGGGTCAAGCCCTGCGCTAAGTGCTTTTTACCCGTCCGAATTCTTACAAAAACCCTGGGAGGGAGCTCCTGGTGTCACCTCAGGCGGAGAAACTGAGGCACAGAGAGGTTAAGGTGTCTTGGCCAAGACCACACAGCAGTGGTTGAGCAAGAATTCAAACCAAACCTAGGTCTGTCTGACTCCACCGCCCAGATTTTAACCAGAGTAGAGGAGCTCTGAGCAACTCCTGGAGCAGTGGGGGCACAAAGGCAGGAAGGACTGATCCTAACTGGGGGCTTAGGAGGACTTCCTGAAGGAGGTGCCAGTCCCAAGCAACCCAAAGAGATGAGGAGCATTGCCTCCGGCAGCAGTGGGAGGTCTCCGGGAGGAGGAGACCCTGCAGGCCGAGGCTGGCAGACTGAGCCCCTGCCCCCACTTCACTCACTGACCCCTACTCCTCCCTGACCTGTCGGGGTTCCTCCTTTTTCCTAATTCTTCTCTTTTTACCTTCTTTCTCTTGGGTTACCTCCTCTCTCATTATCCCCAGTCATGCATTCATCTGCTCGTTCATTCAGTCATTTGTTAATTCATCCATCCATCTAACATGAACGGAACACCAACTCTGTGCCAGGGCTCTGGAGCCTGAGTGAGGCAGTCCCTAGAACTGGTGGTGAGGGCATCCACCACGTCCAACCCAACCCCTACAAGGAGCCTGTCCTCTGGCCCAGACACACCGGGAGACAAACACCCTTACACAAACCCTGAAACTTATTAGAAAACGCCTGGAGGCTGTCATGGCTCTTGGGCACCCCCTGCTGGTAACTTGTGATGTTACATCCTGGGCTGCACGGTCCCAGCGTGGCTCAGGAAAGGGATTGCTCCCGCCCAAGCCGAAGGCCAGAGTAAGAAGCAGAGACAGGGATATGCATGTTTGTTTTATTGGGAAGGGGGCTGGGGCATGCTCTATAATGTGTATGTGCATCCTGCATGTGTGTGCTCTGATGTTCTGTCTGTGCTCTGACGTTGTACATGTGAGGTGTACCTGGGGGTGCCAGGGTGCAAATCCTGTGTGTGCTGGGACACCATTGTTCCACGGGGAGCGGGTCTACACAAACCTACCCCCAAAGGCCGAGGGAGCTGAGAGGCTGAAGAAAGAGGCTAACAAATCCAGTTTCTTTCCTTTTTTTTGAGACAGAGTCTCGCTCTGTTGCCTGGGCTAGAGTGAGTGCCATGGCGTCAGCCTAGCTCACAGCAACCTCAAACTCCTGGGCTCGAGCAATCCTCCTGCCTCAGCCTCCCGAGTAGCTGGGATTACAGGCATGCGCCACCATGACACCCGGCTAATTTTTTATATTTTAATAGAGACAGGGTCTCACTCTTGCTCAGACTGGTCTCGAACTCCTGAGATCAAGCAACCCTCCCGCCTCAGTCTCCCAGAGTGCTAGGATTACAGGCGTGAGCCACCCTGCCTGGCCAACAAATCCAGTTTCTCAGAAAGAAAATACTTAATGGTTACTTACGAACAGAAATGATGTCTTGGGCAGCTGAGAGATGATGGATCCCACATGCACCCTCATGAAAACATCCTTTAAATAACAAGCTTTTAGGGTAAAACATGTGCAGCTGGTCACGTCTCAGACTTTCTTGCTGAAACTCGTGACCACTGGGGCGGTTAGATAAGCATCTTTCTGAGGGGTTGTTTATGCTATAGGCATTGTCTTAAGACCTGGCTGCAAAACATGTTGGTATGCAGGAGTCAAACAGTCATCACGGTGGTTTCACTTCATGATGGCGTCATTCTTGCCAGGTGACAGGCTGTTTTCCTCCTCCATGAGCATGATGCAGAGGTGCCTTACCTGTGCACACTAGGTGTTCTCTGGGTGTATGTGTGGGAAGGTGTGTGTGCGCAGCCTCTGCACGCTTGAATGGGGTGACTCTGAGGTGTTGGCTCCCAGAGCTCCTAGTGGGATTGGGCCCCAGTTGTCCATCAATGCCCCCGTCTTGCTTCCTTCCTTCTGTCTCACTTCCCCGCTCCCATACACGAGCTCCTTGGGATCTCCTCCCAGATAAACGACCTGCCCTCAAATCCTGCCTCAGTCTGCTGCTGGGACAATGGAGGAGACAGCCCAAGGGAAGAGAACACGCTGAAGCCGGCAGAGCACAAAGATGGCGAGAACCTGGGTCCACGGACACCACTGTGCTGCTGAATGAACCAACCCGTGGCTGTCCCATCCCTGCCCTGGTGAGCTGAGAAAACCCTCACCACTTAAGGCTATCTGAATAGGACCCTCTGTTACTTGGAGCCGAAAGCTTTCTAAGAACATAGTTCTCCACAGGGCATATTCCACGTGAAGGGCAGGTGGGTGGCCAGGTGCGGCCCAGCAATGGAGGATACAGCACGGCTGAGTGTGTGTGCATGTGTGTGTGTGTGTGTACACCATGCACACTGATACCTACTTGGTGCAAGGCCCTGCGAAGTGGCCATGTATCTGGGGCACAGACTTGGTAGGCATGTTTATACATGTCCTGCCTAGTCCGTCCCTCCGTCAGTTCCAGATTTCATCTTTCTTTTTTTTTTTTTTTTTTGAGACAGAGTCTCGCTCTGTTGCCCAGGCTAGAGTGAGTGCCGTGGCATCAGCCCAGCTCACAGCAACCTCAAACTCCTGGGCTCAAGCGATCCTACTGCCTCAGCCTCCCGGGTAGCTGGGACTACAGGCACGCACCACCATGCCCGGTTAATTTTTTCTATATATATTTTTAGTTGGCAAGATAATTTCTTTCTATTTTTAGTAGAGACGGGGTCTCGCTCTTGCTCAGGCTGGTCTCGAACTCCTGAGCTCAAACGATCCACCCGCCTCGGCCTCCCAAGTGCTAGGATTACAGGCGTGAGCCACCTCGCCCGGCCCAGATTTCGTCTTTCTTGAATACCTCCCTCACCCTCGGCCCGTCTGCTTCTCCACCGCCCCCACCCCGGGTACCTGGACAACCCCTGAAGAAGCCCCGCTAGCCTCCCCGATGCTATTCTTGCTCCTCTTCAAGCCATTTTCACTCGGCAGCCAGACGTACGCTTTGATCAGTTGGATCATGTTGTTCTCCCGCTGAAAACCCTTCAAAGGGCCCCCGTTGCCCTGAGGTGCCTGCAGGTGTCTCCAGCCCCATCTCTCCCCTCAGCTCCCACAGAAGCTCCAGTCCAGGCCGGTCACAGTGGCTCATGCCTGCAATCCCAGCACTTTGGGAAGCTGAGATGGGAGGATCACTTGAGACCAGGAGTTCAAGACCAGCCTGGGCAACATAGCAAGACCTCGTCTCTACAAAAAAATTTCTTAAAAAATTAGCTGGGTGTGGTGGCATGTGCCTGTAGACCCAGCTACTTGGGAAGCTGAGACAGGAGGATCGCTTGAGCCCAGGAGTTGGAGCTTACAGTGAGCTATGATCAGGTCACTGCACTCTAGCCTGGGTGACAGAGCAAGGCCCTGTCTCAAAACAACAACAAAAGAAGTTCTGGGGGGAAAGGCGGTGGGGGAAAAAAAAAGAAGCTCTGGGGTGGGCACAGTGGCTCACTCCTGTAATCCTAGCACTCTGGGAAGCCAAGGCCAGAGGATCCCTTGAGGTCAGGAGTTCAAAACCAGCCTGAGCAAGAGCGAGACTCCATCTCTGCTAAAAATAGAAAAAATTAGTTGGGCGTGGTGGTACATGCCTGTAGTCCCAGCTACTCGGGAGGCTGAGGCAGGAGGATCGCTTCAGCCCAGGAGTTTGAAGTTGCTGTGAGCTAGGCTGACGCTACTGCACTCTAGCCCTGGTGACAGATTGAGACTCTGTCTCTAAAAAAAAAAAAAAAAGGAAGGAAGCTCCAGCCCTTAGACTCATTCTTTGCTGTATCGTGGATGGGCAGGAGCAGTCTAGACTCCCCAGGCACCTGTGACAGCAGGCTTCCAGCGGGAGATTGGAGGACGGGAGCAAGAGAGAAACCAGGGTATCTCTCTCCCTACACCTCCTCCATGGCTCCCACTGGACTGGCCTGGGCCACCCCCGGCCTCTGCTAAGTGATTCCGGCCCCTGGGCTCCAGCTACCCGCATCCCCTCCCTCTGTCCCCCCATCCTGGGAGGTAGCTGAGGCTAATCTCTGGGTTCCCCCACCTTCCTTTTTGTCTTCTCAGCAATTCCCTCACCTGGGTAACCAATTCCCTGGATTGAATGTTTTCTATTTCAAATACTTGAGACTTCTGTTTTCTGGCTTCACCCTGCTGACACAGGCAGCCTTCCAGCCTTAGGAGCAAGCCAGCAGCCGGAGTAGGGACCTGAAACCCAAACCTCAGTGTCCCTTGCTCCTGCTCCCCTGCCTCTCACCTTGAAGTCCCTTGAAGTCAAGTCCTGTGAGTTTACAAATGTCTTAATTATTTCACTTAGGCAGGGGGCTTCGTTGCTTGCCTCTGAACGTGCTTGTACTTTGTGGTCTATGGCTGTCTCTAGTATTAGAGGACTTTTCACCGTGCACGGGGCTGGGCAGAACGGAAACCCACACGTTCCTGTCTCCCAGGCAGCCAGGTAAGGCCACGTGCTGATTTCTGGCCATGGCAGAAGAGGAACATGCAAATTCCGGGCTGGGTGCTTGAAGAAGCAGCTTGCCCTGTCCCTTTTCTGTCTGGGATGTGGGTGTGGGGAGGAGCCTTCGAGTGCTGCGCTCGTTTGCCAGTGCTGCCGTGACAAAGCGTCACGAACTGGGTCACTTAAACAACAGAAATTTCTTGTCTCATAGTTCTAGAGGCCGGAAGTCTGAAATCAGGATGTTAGCAGGTTGCTTCCTTCCCAGGGTGACTTGGGAAGGTTCTATCCCAGGCCTCTCTCTTCCGCTTTAGATGGCCTTCTTCCCTCTGTGCGTGTCTCTTCCTGTGCCCCCGCTTCCCCTTTTATAAGAACACCCGTCATACCATATGAGGGCCCACCCCAATGACCTCATCGTCACTCATTACATCTGTAATGACCTTATTTCCAAATAAGGTCACATTCTGAGGTACTAGGGGTTAGGACTTCAGCACAGGTATTCCGGGGGACACAACTCGAGCCACATGCCTTGCTGATGAAGGCACATCTAGGGATGGAGGAGCTACGAGACAGAAAGAGCAGACGGATACTCAGGAGGCCGAGGAGAGAGGATCGCTTGAGCCTATGAATTTGAGGCTGTCGTGAGCTATGATCACGCCACCGCACTCCAGCCTGGGCAGCAATGCAAGACCCCTTCTCTATTTATTTATTTAGAGACAGAGTCTCGCTCTGTCACCCGGGCTAGAATGCTGTGGCATCAGCCTAGCTCACAGCAACCTCAAACTCCTGGGCTCAAGTGATCCTCCTGCCTCAGCCTCCCAAGTAGCTGGGACTATAGAGGCACACCACCACGCCCAGCTAATTTTTTCTATTTTTAGTAGAGATGGGGTCTCGCTCTTCCTCAGGCTGGTCTCGAACTCCTGAGCTCAAACGACCCTCCAGCCTTGGCCTCCCAGAGTGCTAGGATTACAGGTGTGAGCCACCAGGCCCAGCCAAGACCCCTTCTCTTAAAAAATAAAAATAAAAAATAAAAAAAGAAAGAGCAGATGGCATCACAGGGCAGAGCTGCTGTGCCAGCTTGAGCTTTGAAGTTGGAGGGGAATAAACTTCTCTTATTTTACTTGGGGTCTCCGATACAGTGAACCAGACCTGCACACGGGCCCTGGAAGGGAACAGGTGTCGACCCTAAGGGGTACCTGCGGAATATTTAATGAAAATAGGGGAGACTAAGGAGGGACAGTGAAGCATCCCAAGGCTAGCAAGAGTGGGGAGCCCATCCCCCCCAGGCCTGAAGGACCAAGGGGAGAAGCAGTCAGCGGAGCCCAGAGACCTGGCTGCGGGAAAAGGCCGCCGGGTAGGAGCCAGGGCCTTTGTGCAGGGATGCGGCCACGGCAGCTCCGGGCCCCTCGAGGAGGGAGCCAGAGAATATAGACCCCAACCGATCTCTCATCCTGTCCTCAGGCTCCTGCTCGCACCTGCCAGGAACCAAAGCCAGAGGACATGGGAGCCCACTGATGCCATCCTTCAGGTCAGCCACCGGGGCACGGCAGCTGGAGCCAGGCGGAGACCAGGCGGAGAGCGTGCAGCGTTCCTGCGCTGCACCGCCCCCATGGCAGGGCGCCCTGCCAGGGCGAGGCCCTGGCCTTCTTCGCAGAGGGATCCCTAGTGACTAGGACAGTGCCTGGAGTCTAGCAGGCATTGGACAAACGTGTTGAATGTGCGTTTGCCAGGAGCGCAACAGAATAAGAGCAGGGAAAGAGGGGCCTTGTGCCTCCAGCCCCTCCATCACCACCCCCACAGCGGGCCGGAGGGCTTCTTCCACCTTACCCCTCTCCCCTTTCCTGTGGGGAAAAGGCTGTGCATGCCCCCTGCCCTCCCCAGTGCCATTCCCAACAATCCCCTTGGGTCCAGCAGAGGCGATGACTTCCTTGGGGCAAGAGCTACCTGTACACCTGCCTGATGGGGCACCTGCCTGATCCTGGGCTTCCTTCCCCATCCCTGAGACTGAGCTGTCCCATCTGCAGGGAACTACAGGGCAATGAGACACCAGAGTTTCCTGGACCTAAGACTGCTGGGTATGATTCACAGTGAACATTGGTGTGTTAAAGGCTCTGAGAAGTCCTGCAGGAAAGAACCATTTGAACTTTGACCTCGTATTTCCCATCTGACCTTTGATTCTTTACTGAGTGCCCACTGGGGTATGTTCTAAGAGCTGAGGCCACAGCAGTGACCAAAGCTCACAAAAACCCCTGCCCCACGGGGGCTCCCCTTCTAGTGGGCTCATTTATCATGGAACATCTGTGGATATCCTCTAGAATGTCATCCTTCAGAGCCACCGTCCAAACACTGCAGCTGAGCTTTTCCGGGACACACAGAGGAGGCAGCCTCCAGATGTGCCCTGTATGAGTGTCAGGGTCAACAGGGAGAGCAGGGCATTTGAAGAGTCCTTTAGCTTCATTCATTCATCCGTTGCCTCCTTGAATAAAGGCTGTTGAATACCTGCCGTGTGCCAGGCTCCCTCTAGGCACTGGGAACTGGAAGATGAATGAGGTCAAGTTTTAGCCAGGTGGGAACTTGAAATAATAGAACCCCCGTTCCCCTAAGGAAAAGGCTCACCAGCTCCCCTACCCTTCCTCTCCTCCCCACCCTAACTCCTAATTGCCCACCCTCTCCCACCCTGACCCCTACCTCCCATTCGAAAGGGCTTGTTTTGCTTTGAGCTGAAGCCTAAAGCAGATCTAACCCCTTCATCTTCCCTGGCCATCTCCCGCTTCCCGGGTTGGGAGGACGCTCATCTTGGTGATGTTGCTGGCGCTGCTCCTAGGTCAGAAACCCCCAGAGGGTTAACCAGCAGAGGAGCTGGCGGTATCTGAGCAGAGGCCTTGAAGATAAGACCTGACCCAGCAGGATTGTGACGGACAGTTGGCCCCACCAAGAGGCTGGAACTTGCTCAAGGCCACCTGGGTAAGCTCTACGGAAGCTTCTTGTTTGAAGTTGGGGGAGGGAGAGCGGGGCCCTCCCTGCGCCCTTGGGCTACCCTCTACCAGGACAAGCAGTGACAACACAGGGAGCCTTGAGCAAGTCTTAGCTTTTCTCTGGGTCATAATTGCCCCGTCTGTCAGATAGAAGAGGTTGGATTAGGTCTGTCTTTTGGGCGCTGTTTCATCGGTTCTATGATACCTTGGAACCTGGGCATATCTGACCGCGCCCCCCCCCCCCCCAAGCCACCTCCTGGGCCCTCAGCTCCCGGCCTGGGGAATGGCACAGAGCTACAAAGCTGAGCAAATAAATATGTCCGGCCCGTAGGGAACTGGCGGTAGGGGAGGACGGGGCTATTTTTATCACAGTTTGAAGGATTTTCACAGCTGCTTCTGTTGTGTCCACACACCTTCCCCGGGCAGGGCTGTTGGAGTGGCAGGCTTCACTGTGGGTGCAAGGGGAGGGCACACTCTTAAAAGGAAACTGGCCCAGCTCCACGCTGACCCTCCCCCAACTAGGGTTCCGCTGCAGGCAGCTAAGCATGGCCCCCTCCCAGGCTCCCCAAAGGAGGACCACCCGCCCAGTGAGACACACGGTGCTGGGAAGGACAGTGGAGCATCTCAGAGCGCTGTGTGAGGAGCGAGGAGGATGGCTCAGGAAAGCTTGTCCACCCCATTCAGCAAGCGTTTGATGAGCACCTACAAAATGTCAGGCCCCAGCCTGGGAGGCTGTTTCCAACAGCCAACAAGGATGTGCTAAGTCTTTTCTACAAATTAATGTGAATTCAGTTCATGGATTTAGTGCCCGGCACTGTGCTTAACACTTCAGAGAGACGATCTCAGGTCCTGTTCTCTCTCCAGAGTACACCCTGATCTCACCCATATCTCTCCATTTCTGTCACCACCACCCCAGGCCAAGCCCCTCCGCCCAGGCTTTGCCCAGGTGACACCGCAATTGCTCTAGCTGGTCCTCCTGCAATGCTTCTCCGCACAGCACCCAGGAAGGGATGTCTTCAAAGCAGAAATGAGACCCCAGGGCGCCTCCCCAACCCCAAACCCAGGGCTTTGTCCTTGTGCTTAAAGATCCAACTCCTTATTGCTCCCACCTGCAAAGAGGACCCGCGGGGGCTGGCACTCGCCTCTCTCTTTCCGTCTGTCTTTCATTCGCCCACTCACCTTCTGTTTACATGTGGATTTCAAGTAGCAGAATTGGATTAACCTTAAACCCTCAGTCCCTGACATACTGTCAGCATTGACACCTGAAAAGGTATCATTAGTCTACTCGTGGACCACTTTTATTTAGTTAGATACATAGTTATTTTAAATAACATAGATAGCACCTTCCAAACCATATCAGTTGTAATAACATGGATGAATCTTAAAATCATTGTGCTAAGCAAAAGATGCCCAGAAACAAAAGGCATATACTGTATGATTCCATTTATTCATAAAGATGCTAGAAAAGGCAAGAGGATAGTATAGGCAGAAGCAGATCGCTGGTTGCTAGGGGCCAGGTGGGGCGGTTGGGGGAATAGAATGTAACTACGCAAGACAGAAATTTGGGGGGTAATGAAAATGTTCTACCTCATAATCATGGTGGTAGATACAGGACTGTATGTGTTTGCCAATGCTCATTAAATTTTATAATAAAGGCCAGGCATGGTGGTTCACACCTGCAATCCTAGCACTCTGGGAGACTGAGAGGAGAGGATCACTTGAGGTCATGTGTTCGAGACCAGCCTGAGCAAGAGCGAGAACCCATCTCCTCAAAAAATAGAAAAATTAGCCAGGCATGGTGGTGCATGCCTGTAGTCCCAGTTACTCGGGAGGCTGAGGCAGGAGGATTGTTTGAGCCCAGGAGTTTGAGGTTGCTGTGAGCTATGATGATGCCACAGCACTCTAGCCCCGATGACTGAATGAGACCTTGTCTCAAAAAAAAATTTATAATGATAATTGGAGAATTTTATTATATGTAAATTAACCTTCAATAAAGCCAAAACAAAAACTGCCAAAACAAAGCAAGGACTTCTAGCAACATCTAATCTGTACCCCTCTGCCCCATCCCAGCCTTGAGCCAGCCGTCATCCAGGATGCTGCGTTCATTGTGCCTTTGCTTCCCTTTGCATATAGTTTTACCCACCTATTTGTATTCCTTAAAAAGCTTCTTTAAATTTTCAGTTGTTTTAATTCTTTAAAAAGTGCATTAAACTGCATTTAATCTTTTGGGACCTATTGCTACTATTTTCTCCTCCTTAACTTGTATTTGTAGGAATTATCCACACATGGCATGTCTCTGTGATTCGTTTTTTTCCAGGGCTGATTAATATTCTATTGGGTGCATATGCTACGTCTATTCGTCTATTCACTGTGATGGATGTTTGAGTTGTTTCTAGGCCTTTGCTATCGAGGTATTTTTTTTTTAGTTTTATAGAACTACTTATAATTTATTTATTTTTAAAATATAGTCACATTTATGATTTTTTTATTAGTGGTTTTTGTGTCTTGTAAAACAAACCTCTACTCTGAGATCACAGATATATCATATTATCCTATCCATTCTTAGAAAATGTTTTTTTTTTATTTCAGAATATCACGGGGGTATGCTATTGAGGTTTGAGGACAGGGCAACTGTGAACAGAACATTCTCCTGCACGTCCCCTGGGGCACACATGCAAGATGTTCTCACAGATGTCCACCTAGCAGTGGAACTGCTGGATCATGTGGCAACTCAGGGTCAGTTGTCACCTGCTCTTTGACCTCATCTCCTACCACCACTCTGACGACTCAGATCCAGCCACACTGGCTGCCCTTTTCTGGAACAAGCCAGGCCCACTCCAGCCTCCAGACCTTTGCACTTGCTGTCCCCTCCCCTTCCCTTCTCATGTCCCATGGCTGCATTTACTCATCCTGAGGACTCGATCAGATACGACCCCCTCAGCCCAAATGTCACTTTCCCTGGCCCCCCACGTGCACGAGTGACTTCTAGTCCCACCCCAATCACCCATGTTCTGTTCCTTTCATAGCACCTGCCACCACAACCAGAAATAGTCTCTATTTATTTTTGTTGATCTCTCGTTGTCTCCCGACTAGACTCAAGCTCTAGGGGGGCTGGGACCATGCGTTTTTCACAGCTGCCCTCCCTACACAGAGCCTGATGTATAGGGAGAAACTGCTCAACACAAGTTTTTTATGCAGATGGGTACTTATACTGATTCCATGCTAGAGATGAGAAACCTGAGGCTCAGAGAGGTTAAGCCATGTGCCCAAGGTCACAGAGCTTGGAGGTGGCAGAACCAGGATTTGAACCCAGGTGTGACCAGTTCCAGCACCCATGTTCTTTCTCAAAGAGGCCTTCTTGTTCTCACGTGAACTTTCCGTCCTGCTGCCTTTATCGATTGGCCTTTCAATGCCACCTGTGCAGCCACATGTTGGAGGGAACCCTGGGTCCTTCCGT
>CM052444.1:94627289-94637487 GCA_028533085.1 Varecia variegata | reverse complement strand
CTCTAGCCCGGGCAACGGAGTGAGACTCTGTCTCAAAAAAAAAAAAAAAAAAAGAAATGGAGTTGCTGAGTGGGAGGGTGTGCTCACTGTCAACTTGATCAATTGCCAAATTGCTCTCCAAAGTAATTGTATCAACAATCCTTCTGAAAATTCCCTTTCTTGTCTTTTTCCATCCACTGCCCCCAGCTATTACAAAGTGCCTCACCTTTTTCTCCTAAAACCACCCCTGGCATCTCAACCCTTGCCCACAAAACTATCTTCCAGCCCTCCCCTCACTGCAGCTCTTACAAAAGCCCAAGAGCTGGTCTGGGGAGGCCAGAGGGAGGGCTGGGAAGGAGCAGAGGGAAGCAGAGCAGAGACTTCTGCATCATGGGGAGTGTGGAGATGGGAGGAAGTTCTAGAAGCACACATATATTAATCATTTGAGCTCAGTAGTTTGAGACCATCCTCAGCAAAATCGAGATTTCTGTCCCTACAAAGAAATAGAAAAAATTAGCCGGGTGTGGTGGCACACACCTGTAGTCCCTGCTACTGGGGAGGCTGAGGCAGGAGGATCGCTTGAGCCCAGGAGTTTGAGGTTTCATTTAGCTACAATGACACCACTGTACTCTACCCAGGGCTACTGAAGGAGACTGTCTGAAAAAAAAAAGATAAAAATAACCAAGGATCAGTGTTTCAATGCTCTCTTTTTAATCCTATGATGTCAACAATATCTTTCTCATTTTAAAATCATTAAAATGTCAATAATTCTCACTGTCTCAGGAAGAAGAAAAACAAACGACAAAAATAAAAAGATAAGAAAGCAATCTGTATGGAAAAGAAAAGAAACTGTAAGTAATTAAATCGTTGTAACTCATAAACCAATCTTGTATAGAAAATGTTATGATCCTGCTAAATTTCTTTGTGTTCTGCCTATATAAGCTAGACCTTAACTTCTAGCTTAGGAGCACTGACCCCCATTTCTCTGGAGTCTGTGTTTCCTGAATGGCTACTCCCAGCTTTTCACTTTAAGACTAATGAATTCTTTAAAACTGGATTCTGATCCTTTCTATTATTTCAGGTTAAGAGGACATAGTAGGTGGCAGGACAGACAATGTCCTTGCCCTTGTAAACCCTGCCTCTAGTAGATGAGATAGAAAATAAACAGGTAGTGGCTCGAGGCCAGGAGTTGGAGACCAGCTTGAGCAAGAGCGAGACCCCGTCTCTACAAAAAATACAAAAATTAGCCAGGCATGATGGTCATGCCTGTAGTTTCAGCTACTTGGGAGGCTGAGGGAGGAGGATCACTTGAGGCCAGGAGTTTGAGAGTAGCCTGGGCAACATATCAAGACGCTGTCTCTACAAAAAATACAAAAATTAACCAGATGGTCAGGGGTGTGCCTGTAGTTCCACCTACTTGGGAGGCTGAAGGGGGATGATCACTTGGGCCCAGGAGTTTGAGGTTGCAGTGCACTATAGGTTGCAGTGAGCTATGATCACCCCATGGTACTCTCAGCGACAGAATGAGACTCCGTTTCTAAAAAAAAAAAAAAAAAAAACAAAACCCAAACAAAAAAGAAAATAAACAGGTAATCACAAAAGCAGGGTAACAGGTTATAAAGGGATTGAATGAATGCCTTTGGGATAGGCGGGGGAGGGGGGCAGCAAAGACTGCTCTGGAGAGGCTACGATTGAGCTGGAACCCGGGTGAACAGATCTCCGGAAAGAGAACTGCAAGCAGAGATCAGCAAAAGAGGTAAAGAGGAGCTTATCAGGTTTGAAAAATAACAAGAAGCAGCAGAGTGAGCAAGCAGGAGGGTGGGGAAAGATGAGGGGCGTGGGGCAAAGCACAAAGTTTGAACTTTACCTTGAATGGTACAATAATCTTACAGAGAGCTTAAACATATATTCTTTCTCTCTCCCTTCCTTCCTTCCTGCCTTCCCAGAGTCTCACTCTGTTGCCGGGGTAGAGTGCCATGGCATCAGCCTAGCTCACAGCAACCTCAAGCTCCTGGGCTCAAGTGATCCTCCTGCCTCAGCCTCCCAAACAGCTGGGACTACACGTGCTCTCCACTATGCCTGGCTAATTTTTTCTCTTTTTAGTAGAGATGGGGTCTCGCTCTTGCTCAGGCTGGTCTCAAACTCCTGACCTCAAGCAATCCTCCCGCCTCGGCCTCCCAGAGTGCTATGATTATAGGCATGAGCTGCAGCACCCAGCCTACATACTTTCATATAAATTTGTAAACCTATAAAATTGGAACTGTTGTGGGACTCAAAAGTGCCATCTCCCCACGCCTCACAGCTTTCTCAAGCACTCCAAAGGAACCTTAGAGTTTGGAAGAGACAGTTGGAAGTCCTTTATCTGGTCCAACCCTCTCATTTCACAGATAGGGAAACCAAGGCTGAGAGAGGAGGTAAAAGGCAGAGACAGGGTTGTAAGAGTGAGTTGGGGAAGGGTCCAGGGTTGCTGTGGTAGGGAGGGGTATGGCCAGAGCAAGGAATCCTGGTTCTTGAACCACCAGCTGGAGCACCTGGTCATCTAGGAGTTTACAGACCAGCAGTGGCAGTGTAGACAAAGGGCACATCTTCCTTTCCCCAAGGACATTGGTTCTTTGGCGATAACCCAGCAAAGGGGGCTTTGGGGTGTCTCTCTTAATCCCCTAGCTTATCCCATTTTGATAGGCCTGTTGGAAAGAGAGAGGGATGAGCCAACTGGGTGCCTCTCCCTCACAGCTAAATTCTTTCCCCTTCAGGGTTAAGAGCAAGATGGGCGGGCTGCCTTGGTTGGCATCTCTGTGCTTCCTCTTACTGATTGTCATGTAACCTGTGTGTCCAGACTCAACCTCGATCAAGATGACTTCAAAGTTTCAGTTCTTAACCACCAAGCTACAGTGCCTAGTCTGGTAGCAGTTGGAGAGTCTTGAGGAAGAGGCACACAGTGCTAAGACTTAGCCTCCTAACACACAGGCTAAGACTTAGCCTCCTAACACACAGCACTGTGTGCCTCTTCCTCAAGACTCTCCAACTGCTACCAGACTAGGCACTGTAGCTTGGTGGTGCCCCCTAGACAGACTGTGTCAAACCCCCACGGGCATATGCCCACCGCTGTCTGGGTACACTGAGGCAGGGCCTATTGACTGTGCCCACTGCCCCGTGGAGTGATTCCATGGGGCGCCATACAGAACCACCGCCTCCAAACAGCAGCCAGCCGCGCTCTTTCGGTTTCTTCCCTTTGAGTGGAAAGGCTCAAGGGTGCGGGGCGCTGACTCAGCTGCAGGCGGGCTCCTAGAGTATCTCAGTTCCCGCTTCATCTCTTTCCATTTTGCAGTTGCAAACTGCGGCTCAGAAAGACGGAGGACTCCTCCGAAGCGAAAAACTTTCCCAAAGCTCTGCACGGCAGGAAGGAGACAGGGCTCAGGAGACCAAAAGAGCACCAAGGCTGAAAATCACAAAGCTGCAGAGCACCGCCAAGCCTAGAGAGTCCCCACCCCTTTCAACTTCCGGGCGGAGGCGCGACTTCCGGTTCCGGCGGTGCTCCACAAACCTCTGCGACAGAGTGGTGGTGTCCGTTTTCTGGAGTCAGTGTGCCGGTTAGGGTTTCACCCTGGTCCTCCCTCGCCCCCCGAGGTGGCACCTGCCCAGGTGAACGCTCCCTTCGCTCCCTCTCTCCCTCCTCCCCGGCGCAGGGCCGTGGCGAGCGGGCGGCCCCCGTGGCGGCCAGCCCCGGGAGCGGGGCGCCCTTCCAGTGGGGTCTGTGGGATCTGCGGGCTCCTCGGGCTGGCGTGGCCGTGGACCTCGCTTCAGCTCACGAGGTGGAGGTCCCGGTTCTGGAGGCCCGGAAGCCCATTTCCGGGCCCGGCGGAGGCAGTCCGAGCCGCGCCTGCATGGTGGGAGGAGTCGGGCTTAGCTCTTCGCTCAGATGCTGGGTGTCCTTTTCTGGGTTGAGTTGTCGCACCGCCTTCTATCTTTGAGACCTTGAGCAGGTCTCCTTTCTCTGAGCCTCAGTTTGCTTATCTGTGAATGGAAATGACAGTGTCTGCCCCATGGGTTATTGGGAAGATTGGGTGAGGGAAAGCGGCGTGTCCGGCCCATGAAATCCAGAAATGGTAGCAGCTGTTGCTGTTAGTGGAGATTCCTGGGGCAATAACTGTGTCAACAGGTTAACCTGAGTGGCTGAGAAGATCATACAGAGGAGTGGGTGTGTATAACGTTCGGAACAATGTCAGACAGAAAATAAGTGCGCAGTAAACTGGAGTTATTAACTGGTGAGGATAAGCGTTGTGTTTGGCAGGTTGTCTTATGAAACTGATAGGATTTATTA
This sequence comes from Varecia variegata, assembly GCA_028533085.1. NCBI lineage: Eukaryota > Metazoa > Chordata > Mammalia > Primates > Lemuridae > Varecia > Varecia variegata. The sequence continues at coordinate 94,633,187 of CM052444.1, read as the reverse complement.
GCTGGTTAAATTGTGGAGCTGGTCCATCTTTCAGAGCCAACCTTGAGAATTAGCCTACTGACAATTGAGACTATTCTTAGAAGCCAGGGTTGTAAATACCTTGGGTGCTGGGAACTAGAAAAATTAGTAGGAGGGTGTTTTCCTAAGTAGGTTAGGGCTTTTCCACTCAGAAAGGTTTTGGGTAGGAGGGGAAAGCCTGAAAACTTTCCTCCCTCTTGAGTTGTTATGAAAGAAATGCATATTTGTAGTTAAAAAGAAAACAGTACAGAAAGTTATAAAATGAAAAGTGTTTCCCTGTTCTGTTCCTGTTCCTAAGAAGTGAATTCAGTTAGTTTGATAATATCCACGTGCTGTTTATATATATCAGGTTATATTTGCTTTTGTGTGTGTATCTTTGATTTCCTCAGATGGTATCATACTACGCATTGGTCTGCACCTTGGTCATGTTGTGGTATGTTAGGGACTTTACTTATCAGCTCCCAGAGGCCCAGTTCATTCTTCCCAAGACTGCATGGTATTCCACTGGATGGTTTAATCATTTCCCTGTTGATGGTCACTTAGTTGTTTCCCAAGATTTTGCTTTCCTGCAATGTTTCACTCAACCTTTCCTGGACTAAATATTTCCTTTTTGTGCAAGGTACCCCTGAGTCGGCAGGTATTCTGCTTTTACCCTTCTCATCACCCTAGGTTAGTAACAACTTTCTTTTGGGAAGGAGCACACCCTGTTAACTGAGCGAAAACGCAGATAACATGCGAAGTTTTGGTGTACTCCAAGAATATCCAAACTACAGGGTCTAGAATCAATTCAGGGCTCCCAGAAAATGGGTCAGGGAACCTTGAGAGAAGGGATGACTAGGTGTTGGAAACTAGTTAATGCAGAGCAGCTAGTCAGTGTTAGTGATTATTAGCCTCTGAACAGATTTGAGAGTGTGAGGTGGGAGGGATTTTGAATGTCCACATTCCTGCTGTGTAGACTAGGGAGGGATCAGTTCCTTGGGGGAATAGAGTGTTAATGAAAAAGATCCTTGAAAAGTGACTGCATCATACCCTTTGTATCCTTTGGTCATACCCTGATGTGAAAATGAATTTAGTCATTTCTGTTCTGTCATTGAAGTCTCTCTCTCTCTCTCTTTCTTTAAAGTAAATTAACATAGGATGTGGTTTTCCTGTAAATAGCCCCTCTTTTGGACTGGGGCCCTAAGCAAATGAAGCAAAGACTTTTTTTTTTCCTGGCATTTTTCAGGTGTTTAATTTGCTTGCCTCCCCCTTCCTGCCACTACAGCTGGTTTGATAATCCTGGAACTCTGAAACATCCAAAGTGTTGGACGTGTACACTGCTGGGATTCTGACAAGTTCTCATACACTCCATACACTGATAGAGGAGCTTAGGTTCTTGATCTTAACCTAGAGGCTTCTTCTTTTTTTTTTTTTTTTTTTAAACCCTAGCAACTGGTGAGTATTTCGTTTTTTTTTTCTCACTCTGTTGCCCAGGCTGGGGTGCAGCGGCACTATCATACTTCACTGCAACCTCCAACTCCTGAGCTCTAGCAGTTCTTCTGCCTCAGCCTCCTCAGTAGCTGGGACTACAGGTACACACCACTGTGTGCAGCTAATTTTAAAGTTTTTTGTAGAGACAGGGTCTTGCTGTGTTGCTCAGGCTGGTCTTGAACTCCTGGTCTCAAGAGAGCCTCCCAAAATGCTGGGATTATAGGTGTGAACCACTGTGCCTGGCCACTTTGTTTTTCTTTTTTTTTTTTTTTAAGAAATACCTGCTTATATTGCCCCTGCTGGAGTGCCGTGGCATTTCACAAACGTGATCATAGCTCACTGCTGCCTCAAGTACTTTTTAACACTTGCTGTTCTTTCACCATCATGAAAAAGATGGTTAGAGGTAGAAAAGGCAGTAGAGTAGATATAAGTGAACAGACCTTATTCTCCTCTCTTTTAGCACCTCTTCATAAATTGCTCTGTAGACATAGCAAATGTTCTATAAAAATGGTTGGAGGAAGCAAACACCCATGACTTGGTCCCCTCCCAAAGAAATCATGTATATGTAATTCTTTTTGTCTTAACCTGATGGGAGAAAAAATGGATGTAGGATTCTCCAGCAAGGCCAGTGTTCTTTGTTCTTTCTGCTTTGAGAATCTACATTCCTCACTGGCACATTTTCTCAATTGTGTCAATTGATCCAGCAAGGAGAAAACAAGAGTAGAATTTCTAGTACCTTAATTAAGGAATGCTGTTAAGATTGGAAGGCTGATGGAACCTGGGTCTGGACCAGATTCATGAGATCAGGGTGTTTTAACAGCTTTTGTGGTCTGTTTTTGCTGACCATGACTTTTCTCTTTGTGCTTAGGAGTCTGAAACGTTTTTTCCCAGAGTTCCGGAATGGAGACTGAAGGATACCCAGAGACACAAAGAAATAGAGAAGTCCAGAATGATCAAATGAGGTCACTACTAAATGAAATGATGGCTGAGGAGCCAGAAGTCATCCTAATCCCAGCTTCCCAGGTCCAGGTTCCACGAGAGCCTTCTGGGCTCCCACCAGAGAGGCTCGATGAAGACTCTGTTGAGGACCTTGATAACATGCCACAAAGGAATCCTCCCAACCCTGCAACTTCCAGGCAGAGGTTCAGGAAGTTCCGCTATGAGGATGCAGCTGGTCCCAGGGATGTCCTCAGACATCTTCAGGAGCTTGCTGGACAGTGGCTGAGACCTGACATTCACACAAAGGAGCAGATTGTGGAAATGCTGGTGCAGGAGCAATTCCAGGCTGTTCTGCCTGAGGAGCTCAGAGCTCAAGCACAGAGATGTCAGCCTGGAGTCAGAATCACTGGCTAAGCCTTGCTGCTTACTTCCTGCTCAGCCTACACGTGAGAAGTAAACAAGAGGTACTCTTTGATGCAAGATCCAGCTGTAGCCATGGGAAACCTGAACCTCTGTTTTCTTTGAGCTTGTCTTTAGTTATAATAAGAATACATCAAAACCCACATCTAGACCTCTTTTTGGCTGAGACAGCTTTATTTCCTGGGACTATGAACTCCAGAAGGAATTTCTCAGGACAATCAGCCCTCTGCTTCCAGCTCTTCCAAGAGCTTGTTTTTCTTCTGCTGGATACCTCCTTTTTTGCACTCTGTGACATGCTGTAATCTATTGTTGTTAAGTATCCAAAGAGGTAATCAGCTTTAATGTTCAGAATTCATGGTTCTTGCTTTGGTGGCATGAATGGAAGTTTATGTAACTGCACCGGTAACTCATTTGGGATGCCCTTGAAATATTAAAGTTTGGTCCTTAATGAACATGTCTTATGGTGATTGATCAGTTTAGCTCTTAGTAGTCTGCATTTGAGGAAGGTGAGATAATTATCAGGAGTGGCTGTGATGTTTGCTGAGCTGGGAAATAGGAACAGTCCTGGCCTTTGTTTTCAAAATCAGGATTTAAATAGGTCAAAACTGAGAAAGGAGTAAAACAGGTCATTTGAGGTAAGTAACTCTGATGCAGAGCTGTTTGCTTTCACAATTTCCATCACCTCTGTTCTACAGCTTGTCTTCCTGTAAGAGAACTCACTCTAAAGCTGTCTGATACTACTCTGTTCTGCTTTCCCCCACAACAGAGGTCATCCTTGTTCTGTGAGTGGAGACCTGTTCTTTGGCTGACAGCTGAGACAGAGCAATAGCTGTGGTTGTGATAGGCAGAGTAATCAGCAACCGCCTCCCCAGCATGGCCCAGTTCAGAGGAACCTGTCTGGGCCTGGCTCTTGGACTTGTAGATTCACTCTTATAACAAACCTGGTGCCAATTCAGAAACAGCTTTTGGTGTAGGGGCTGGTTAGCTCCATGCTGGAACCCATGTTGATTCTGCTGATGTTTGTCTAATACTTCCTGTGCCTCTGGGACTGTTCTAGGTGCTAGAATATAAATATAAAGCCCACTTTTAAGGAAATGTATAGTTTTTGAGGAGAGGAGGAAGCATTCAAAAATGTATTGTTAGAAATGCTGGAGTATAACTTGTCTTCCTTTTGGTATCTGGTTTTGAAATAGCACTAAGAAAAAACATTTCCTATTTTTAAAAAAATTGGTCAGTCATGGTGGCTCACACCTGTAATCCCAGTACTTTGGGAAGCTAAGGAGGGAAGATTGCTTGAGGCCAGGAGATTGAGACCAGCTTGGGCAATGTAGTGAGACCCTGTCTATACAAAAATTTAAAAAAACCCAGTGTGGTGGTACGCACCTGTAGTCCCAACTACTCAGGAAGCTGAGGCAGGAGGATTGCTTGAGCCCAAGAGTTTGAGGTTGCAGTAAGCTTTGATTGCGTCACTGCACTCCAGCCTGGGAGACAGAGTAGGACCCTGTCTCTTAAAAAAAAAACATCAAAATTGAGGCTGGGTGCAGTGGCTCATCCCTGTAATCCTAGCACTCTGGGATTGCATGATCTCAGGAGTTTGAGACTAGCCTGAGCAAGAGTGAGACCCCATCTCTACCAAAAAGAAATGTTATAAAAACCCAGCCAGGTGCTGTGGCTCTTGCCTATAGCCCCAGCTACCCGGGAGGCTGAGGCAGAAGGATCGCTTAGAGCCCAGGAGTTGGAGGTTGCAGTGAGCTGCAGTGATGCCACTGCACTCTACCCAGGGCAGCAGAATGAGACTCTGTCTCAACAAAAACAAACAAGGAAACTGAGCACCCCTGCAAAAAGAAAAAAGACCCCATCTCTACAAAGAAAATTAGCTGGGTGTGATGGCACATGCCTGTATTCCCAGTTATTCAGGAGGCTGAGGCAGGAGGATGGCTTGAGCCCAGGAGTTTGAGGTTTCAGTGAACTATGATCAGACCACTCACTACACCCTAGCCTGAGCAAAAGAGCAAGACTCTGTCTCAAACAAAGAAAAAAAAGAAAAAGGTTAAAAGCAGAGAAGTGTAAAGACATAGCCAAGTTGGGGAAGTGACTTTTTTTTTTGATAGAAATAAGCAAAACTCTTTATTTGCAGCTATGATCGTCTGTTTAGAAAACCCAATGAAATCCATTAAAAAGCTACTGAGACTAATAAGTGAGCTTGCAAAGTTGTAGGATACAAAATCAATTTGCAAAAATCAATTGTGTTTCTATGTTAGGAATAAATAGGAATTGAAATATTTAAAACAATACTATTTATGATAGCATTAAAATATGAAATGCTTGGGGATAAATCTGAAAGATATATACTGAAAACTAAAAAATATTACTGAGAAAAATGAAAGAAGACCTAAATAAATGAAGATAATGTATATACCTTATTGGTTGTAAGATTCAACATTGTAAAGATAATTCTTTCCCATATTAATCTATATATACAATGCATTTCCAATTAAAATTCAAGCAGTCTGTTTTGTAGAAATTGACAAACTGATTCTAAGAATCACGTGGCATGGTTTTGCAATCAGGAAACCTTTGTCGGTAAGCTGAACAGTACCTATTTACTTCTATGTCTAGCTAATTTTAGGGGGCCTGCTGTTCAGATAACCATTTATGGGACAGAAAAACAGGAGTTGGTAGGTCTGTACCTGGACTTGTTCAGCAGGTTCAGGCAAAAGGGAAAAGATCTATGTTTGACCTCTCAGGTAAACAAGGGAGTCATTTGCAATCCTTATGGAAGCCATGAGTGGAAGCGACATTTTAGTCGAATTTTAAAAGAGGAGTAGATCACTGGATGGAAGGCACACCTCGGGCAAAAGCATGGGAATGCAAAGACATATAGTGTTTGGGAATAGTGAACATATCAATGAGTGAATGTTCCTTTTATTAACTGTAGATTAAGGTTTTCTACCTTTTTTTTTTTTTTTTTTGAGACAAGGTTTCGGTCTACTGCCTAGGCTAGAGTGCAGTGGCATCATCATAGCTCACTGCAACCTCAAACTCCTGGGC
>CM052444.1:94573678-94627189 GCA_028533085.1 Varecia variegata | reverse complement strand
TGGCAAAAGAGTAAAACTGAGAGAGTCATAGTATCTCCAATACTTCAGTTTGTTCCAAACATTCTGAAGATATTTTCTTTAACTTGCAGGGGTCAGGACCTCTTGGTGTTCAGGAATTTCCTGGTCTGCACCAGTTTCTCAGCTGCTTCAGTGATGTAGGATTTGGCATGCAAGTAAAGGATCTTGGACACAGATGTTTTCACCTCAGGGATTTCATGGCACAACAGCCGAGGTTTCCTGAATTAAGTGAACCTAGTTAGTAGAAGGAGAGCTCATCGGGGCACTTGAGGAAGTCATGGAGTTCAGGTATGTTGATGAAGATTCTCCTTAGATCCCTGGCCTTAGGCTTAATGTTGAATTCAGAATGCTGCAGCAAGATTGATATAAATTGGTTTTTATTTCCATTATGTGTTTGGATAATGCCACCTACTTTGGCAAATCTTTTTTTTTTTTTTATTTTATTAGATTTTTTTAGGGACAGGGTTTCACTGTGTTGCCTAGTTTGGAGTGCAGTGGTGTAATCATAGCTCACTGAAACCTCGAACTCCTGGGCTCAAGCTATCCTCCTGCCTCAGACTCCCAAATAGCTGGGACTACAGGTGTGTGCCACTATGACTGGTTAATTTTTTGTAATGATGGGCTCTCACTATGTTGCCTAGACTGGTCTTGAACTCCTGGCCTCAAGCAATCCTCCCACCTCAACCTCCCATAGTACTGGGATTACAGGCATGAGGCACCGTGCCTGGCTTCTGGCAAATTTTAAGAACCTCTTTTGTGTGAAGATTAATACAATACCTCCCAGAAAATACAGATTATACACATGTGAGCAAATACACATATATATGTATCCCTTTTTTATTCACACAAAACATATTATGCATGTTTAGTATATATTTTTTCATTACCCAATAAGTCTTAGAGGTCTTCTGCTAGCAACATACAGAGATTTACTTTATTTAAACTTTTTTTTTTTGTTCTGAGCATGGTGGCACACACCCTACAGTTCCAGCAACTCGGAAGCCTGAGGCAGGAGGACTGCTTGAGCCCAGGAGTTCTGGGCTGTACTGTGTTATAAGCCAGTGGGGTGTGCACACTAAGTTCAGCATCAGTGTGGTGACTTCCTGGGAGTAGGGGACCATCAGGTTGCCTAAGGTGGAGTAAACCAGCCCAGGTCAGAAACAGAGCAGGTCAAAACTCCCATGCTGATCCATAGTGGGATTGTGCCTGTGACTAGCCACTGCACTCCAGCCTGGACAACATAGCTAGACCCCATCTCTTAAAAAAATTATTTTTAGCAGTTGCATAGTAGCCCTTTGTATGGCTATACCTAGCCTTACAGTTTCCAGTGAGAAGTGTAGGGTAGAGAATTTAGGTATAGAGTCAAACCTCTGAAGTATAAGTGAGGTTTAGGGAGGCCAGTGACACAGCCAGGGCTCAACCTCCATGTTCTGAACCCAGCACTGTCTCCCAACAATCCTGTGGTACCAGTTCTTTCTTATGGAAGAGAATTTATAGATGGGATTCCTGCCCCAAACAAACCAAGTAAGTGGAGAAGCTGTATGTAGTTCATCTCCATTTCATCTGGCCCCATGCCCTTGCCACAAGGTCACACTATCTGAATGTCAAAGACAAGACCAGCTCCAGTGTTTCAGGGGCTCTCTGGGGATTCGGGAACAGAGGACTTCCCATCTCTGTTGCCACTCCCTGAGAGGGGCCTGTGCTTTCTCTCCGAAGCTGGGCAGCACTACCCATAGTTACCACCTGTGCCTGTCAATTGTCTTTCCTTGAGTCAATCCAGACCCCAATTCTAAAGAGCCCTAAAAACTCTTAGTCCTATGAGTGTTGGGGAAGGAGGAGGGCAATGTAGAAATACTTCTGTATTGTATTTCTAAAATGTCACGTGTCTGTTTCCCCTTTGTGATTATTTTGACTCCATGTTCCACAAAATAATAATTTCATCTAGTTATTGAAAAATGCTCCTGCCAGATGGCTGCTGGTGAAAACCAGTGTTGGGACCACAAGGTAATATGAGATTCCTAGCAACTGGCTGGTGCCATGGAAAAATATGTCATCTGTTGGGCAGCTACTCCCTGTGCAGTGAGTGGGTGCCAGGCCCTGGCTGCCGGAGAGGAGGCCAGCTGCAGGGGGTGTGGGGGCTGAGAGGAGTCCACTGTGGTCGTGGTGGCAGCGGCGGTGGCTGGAGAATTCCAGTGCAGCTGGCTGTCCTAGGAGTATCCTGTGTGGTCATTTTCCATAGGCAGCTCAGTACAATAAACTTGACAATGACTTGACTATTTTGCTAGGCATTTTCTTTCCACCCACTACCATGCATTTATTGGACACTCTCCCTTGGCCTGGAATGCCCCTCCTCCATATCTCCCCCCATCTTTGCTCGCCTACTCCTATTCATTCTTTATGATGCAGATAGACATGGTCACCTTCATGAAGCTTTGATTTCTGCCTTGAACTGGCACTTGAAGCCCTCCCGTGAGCTCCTATAACACCTTGGCGTTAGTTCTCTCTCAGCCCTTGTTCATTCAGCAAATAAATATTCTTACGTGCCATACCCTGTGCTAAGTAGCACACTGCAGTGCAGTGTCCAATTTGTGTCCCCAGGCAGACTGTGAGCTCCACGAAGAGGGAATCTCTCTGTTCTTGGCATTGAACACAAGGCCTGCACGTGGTTGATCCTCAAGGAACAATTTGACTTTTGTAAGAGACATAACTGTTCCCTGATTTAAGGCGTTTCTTTCTAGTGAACACAAATAACTAAGGTTCATGGGTGACCATTAAATGTGACACTGTGGAGGGAGCAAGGAGAGAGACTCCTAATTCCTGTGGAAGGACTGGAGATGGAGGTAAAAATAAAACCCACAACAACCAAAAAGGGAAGTCTTCACTAGGGTGTCTGGCTTCCTTCTCTGTTCTGCCCGACTTTGCAGTGAGGTGAGGTTAACTGCCTGGCTGGCTCTGCTTGGAAGCGCAAGGGCCCCTTTGGTGCCTAGCAACAACCTGACTGCCCAGAGTGGTGATTTTGAAGCTGGGTGTGTCTCCTAGGCAGGAAGCCACCAACACAGCCAAAGCAGCCAGGGCCTCCCCCTCACTTCCTCTGGGCCAAAACTCCGCCTCCAGTTGGGGCCAAGACTTAGTGTTTTGGAGCCTTGTTTAGGAGCACAAATGAAAGGTTTCTAGCAACGGTAACTTCTACCACTTAGGAGATGTGTGATGTCAGACAAGACATGCCACCTCTCTGAGCTTCAGCTCCTACACCTGTCTTGTTCCTGAGCTTATTCTCAGGTCGGGTCACCCTAGCACAGCACCACTCAATAAATGCTATTGTATCTGAATCTGCTTGGTTAGGGGAAGATTCAGTTAGTATTCTTTCTCAGCTGACCTTTTGATCTTGTTCTTTTCTTCTGAGCCCCTCTCTTGGGCCAGCTGCATCTTCCCATTTCTAATTTCTATATGTTACACATCAAATCCTATTTTTGTTTTTTTGAGATGAGGTCTTGCTATGTTGCCCAGGCTAGAGTGCAGTGGCAATTCATAGGTGCCATCATAGCTCACTGCAGCCTCAAACTCCTGGGCTCAAGCAATCCGCCCACCTCAGTCTCCAGAGTAGCTGGGACTACAGGTGCGTGCCACTGCCATTGTGTTCTGTGAAATCCTGTTCTTACCTTCCTACTCCTCCCCTTCCCTCTCCTATTTGCTTATCTTTTCTACAGCTACTAAACCTGCCTCATCACCAGACACACAAAAATTCTACACAAGTGTTTCATGTTTTAGGCTAATATTGCTGCTAGAGTGGTCTTTCATTTTAAAAATTTCAGTATAACATGCATCTTATAAAGTGCACAAATCTTAATCGTACGGCTCAATGAATTTGTACAAAGTGAGTATAGCCCTATTACCACCTTGCAGATCGAAATACAGAATAACACCAGCACTCCAGACGCCTTCCTCATGCCCCCTCCCAGGCATTAACCCCCTGAAAGATTATTGCCCTAGAGTAGTGCCGTCTGTTTCTAAACCAAATGGAGTCAATTTGTGTCTGGCTTCTTGTGTTCAACATTATGTCTGTGAGATTCATCCACCCCTGAGTGTCCTGCTTGTCCATGCCTGTGCACCTGGGGATGCCTGTCCTTTCTGCCAGGACATGGAGTGCCCTGCCCTGGCCCAGGCAGCCTGGAAGATCCCAGACCCAGATCAAACCTTGCTCCTTTGGGAAACCGCCCCTGGTTTGAATCCCAGCTCTTCCATCCATCAGCTGTATGACTATGGGCATATGTTAGGGATCTCTCCATGCCTGATTGTTATTGAATGGTTTCTGTATTTCAGAGCTATTGTGAATTTCAAGTGAGATAATATTAAATACTTAGAGCAGTACCCAGAGCATACAAAGTACTTAACATTAGCTATACCTACTGTGAATATTATGCCTTTCTAATATCCCTGTCCTAGTACTTATTTATTTATTTATTTATTTTTGAGACAGAGTCTTGCTCTGTTGCCCAGGCTAGAGTGCCATGGTATCAGCCTCGTTCACAGCAACCTCAAACTCCTGGCCTCAAGCGATCCTCCTGCCTCAGCCTCCCAAGTAGCTGGGACTACAGGCATGCACCACCACGCCTGGCTAATTTTTTTTCTATATATTTTTAGTTGTCCAGATAATTTCTTTCTATTTTTTAGTAGAGACGGGGGTCTCACTCTTGCTCAGGCTGGTCTCGAACTCCTGACCTCGAGCGATCCTCCCGCCTCAGCCTCCCAGAGTGCTAGGATTACAGGCGTGAGCCACCGTGCCTGGCCTCTAGTACTTATTTTAATTGTCGTTTGACCACTAGGAGACCTCAATTCCTTGAGTAGGGATTTTCTTTATTTAATGTATTTCTTTAACGGATATTTACTGAGTGTGCACTGTATTCTAGCACTGAGGATACAGTGGTGAAGGAAGCCCTTGAATTTACTTTTTAATGGGAGGAGACAGATTATAAAATAAAGAAGTGACATCATTTTGGTTAAGGACACGCACTAAGAGGAAACGGAAGCAGTGTGGCATGATAGTGGGTGGAGGGTGTTACTCCAGCGGAGTGGAGGGAGGTGTTCTTGAGAGGAGATGATATTTGAGCAAAGACTTGTGGGGTGAAAAGCAGCGGGAGGGGAACAGTAGGTGCAAAGGCTCTGAGGTAGGCATAATAAATTCAGCATGTCTGAGGGACAGCAAAAAGGGTGGCATTGCTGGAGCCAGTGAGGGAGTGCTTGGTCCAGATGAGGCTGGAAAGAGGGACAAGGGTCAGCTGCCGAGGGCCTTGTAGGTTATGGGACTGAATTTCATCCCAAGGGCCAAGAGAAGCCATTGAAAGTGTTAAGCAGGGAGATATCGCTCCTCTTTGCATCTGATGTGCCCCGCATGGCAGAGACGCTCACTAACTGTTCAGTACCGGCCACAGCATGCCTGTGACCATTGGCCCACAGAAGCGATTCTCAGATTGTTTTTAAGTTAAAACTTTATCATTGTGCCACGTGCCTATGGGTTCTTACTAAACCCTACAGGATGCGGGCAGAGTTGCTCAGTTATTTCTACATTTTTCTCTTTCCCCTATCCTGTCCCATCCACCCTTGCTCAGTGACCCAGATTATCTCTGCCAGAGATGTGTCACTAAGGTGAAGGAGGCAAGCCTGGGCCAGTCAGAGAAAAGGCAAGCAGGAAACAAGTTTGGTCAGTTCCTCTGCTTTCTCTGACTCCCTGAGGGGTCCAGGTCCTTGGAGGAGTGGAATGATGTGGGCACAGGTGGAGGCAGGCACAGGTAGAGGCACAGCAAGGGAGCAGGGATCTAAGTCGGAGAAGCCCCTGCAGCCCCTTGGAGTTTGGCAGGCAGAGCAGGAGCTCACCTGGAGTCCCAGCAGCTGGGTGGGGCTCTTGGTAGGGATTGGGGAGGGAGATTGGGTCTTAGCGATAAGAATTTCCACAACAATGTCAACATTTTTGTAACAACAGGGACACTTTATTTCCATTGAATGTAAGTATTTTTAAGTTTTATTTTTAGGAACTATTATACTTGAGAAAAGCACATAAAACAAATATACAGTACAATGAATAATTATAAAGCAGACATCGAAGTAATCATTACCCAGGTCATGAAATAGAACATTGCCAACACTGCCCTCCGTCCCTTCTAAGATTATAGCCCCCTTTAGAGGCGGCCAGTAGCTGGATTTTTATGATAATCACTTCCTTGCTTTTCTTTGTAGTTTTATCCCTATGAATCACATGGCAAGTCTTAAATTAGGATTTTCTCACATAAATCCCGAGACTGAAGACCTCAGAGGAGAGCCTCCTTAATGCAGATCCTCCTCTTTGGTAAATCTTGGCAGGCCCTGGGGAGATGGTAGTGGATTTGCAGACTTGGGCATTGGCAGAGAATGTGGTTTGAGGTTTCTGTTCATTCAGCCAGTGTTTAATTGTTCAAGGCATCTGAAGAGCACTATGAGGGGCACAAAGATGCATCCCAAACTGGGCCTGTCCCTGGAAGCTTATGGTAAGGCAGAAAAAGCATGGACAGACATGCTGGAACAGGCCACGGGCCCGGGCAGAAGTGCTCTGGGAGCTTAGAAGAGGTAGGGATCGTTTCTTGGCAGGGGGAAGTAGACCTGGCTTTGTGGAAGAGATGGCATATGTTTATTCATGCATCATTTATCAAACATTTTTGAGGGCTGGCAGGATGCCAGGAAATTAGGTAAAAGAATACAAAAATGGGCCAGGCGCGGTGGCTCACACCTGTAATCCTAGCACTCTGGGAGGCCGAGGCGGCCGAATTGTTTGAGCTCAGGAGTTTGAGACCAGCCTCAGCAAGAGCAGGACCCCGTCTCTACTAAAAATAGAAAGAAATTATATGGACAGCTAAAAATATATATAGAAAAATTAGCCGGGCATGGTGGTGCATGCCTGTAGGCCCAGCTACTCGGGAGGCTGAGGCAGGAGGATTGCTTGAGCCCAGAAGTTTGAGGTTGCTGTGAGCTAGGCTGACACCACAGCACTCTAGCCTGGGCAACGGAGTGAGACTCTGTCTCAAAAACCAAAAAAAAAAAAAAAAAAAATACAAAAACGAGTAAGATAAGATCTCTGTCTATACATGGCCTAATGGTTTATTTATTTATTTATTTATTTATTATTTTTTTAGAGGCTCTGGCCCTGGCGCCCCAGAGTGTCTGTAGCCCTCAGCCCCAGCCCTAAGGCCTAATGGTTTAGTTAGTATAGATACCTATAATTCCAATATGATATGCTTTAAGTACAAAGTATCATAAGAATGTATGGTTGCCTCGGGTTGTCAGGGGAAGCCTCAAAGCTGAGGCCTAGGCTAGTCCTTGAGGGAGAGAAGAACAGTTTGGCAGACAGAGAAACGAGCCACCAAACCTGCAGAGGCACAGAAGTGAGAGAGCACGCAGGTCAGTTCATAGCTGGAGAGGTGGCTCATGCCTCTAATCCCAGTACTTTGGGAGGCCAGGAGTTCAAGACCAGCCTGGGAAACATAGTGAGACCCTGTCTCTACAAAAAGTAAAAAAATTAGCCAGTCAGAGTGGTGCGCTCCTGTAGTCTCGGCTACTCCAGAAGCTGAGGCAGGAGGATCACTTGGGCCCAGGAGTTTGAGGTTGTAGTGAGCTATGATGATGCTATTGCAGTCTAGCCTGGGCAACAGAGTGAGACCCTATCTCTGAAAGAAAAAAAAAAAAAGGTAGGGTTCATGGTAGGAACGTAGTGGGAAGGAAAGTGGGACTTGACAGATAGGATGGATGAGCAGGAAAGGTGTTTTAGGCAAAAGGAACAGCATGAGCAGGAGTAGAGAGGCAAGAAATCATGGTACCTGCCTGCCTAGGTAATTCAGTCTAGCTGCAGCATAGGTGTGTGATGAAAGATGTGACACTTAATTTTATACATCAACTTGACTAGGCCGTGGGGTGCCCAGATAGTTGGTCAGATATTATTTGGGTGTATCTGTGAGGGCGTTTCTGGATGAGATTAACGTTTGAATCTGTAGACTGAGTAAAGCAAATTGCCCTCCCTAATGTGGACTGACGTCCTCCAATCAGTTGAAGGCCTGTGTAGAACTAAAAGGTTGACTCTCCTTTGAGTAAGGGAGACTTTATCTTGCCTTCAGATTCAAACTAAAACATTGGCTTTTCCTGGGTCTTGAGCATGCTGGCCTTTGGACTGGAACTGAAACATCAGCTCTCCTGGTTCTCAGGCTTTAGGATTTGGACTAGAACTACACCATTAACTCTCTTGAACCTCCAGCTCACTGACTGTCCCTGCAGATCTTGGGACTTGTCAGCCTCCATAATTATGTGAGCCAATTCCTTATAAAAATCTCTCTCTCTCTTTCTGTATATATTATATAAAGATCCTCTTGGTTCTGTTTTTCTGGAGAACTCTGAATAATACAGACGGGAAAGGGAAATAACTTTGGAAAGGCAAGTTGGTGCTAGATCACAGAGGACCCAGAATGTGCGGCTAAAGGACTTGAATTTTATTCTGAAGACAAAGGAACCAACACTGAGGGTTTCTGAGCAGGGGAACGACTTAATTGGAGCTGAGATCTGGGAAGATGAATGCTGTGCTGTGTAAAATGAATTTCAGCAGAGATTCTTAAAGGAAACCTCTAGAAATTGGATGTGAATTCTGTGGGCATAGGATTTGTGATGCAGAAAAGGTTGGGAACCTCTGGACGTACAAGGCTGCGGGGCTCAAGAGCACATGTAGGTGCCGCAGAAGCCGGAGTAGGTCGGGACTGAAGACGACTTCGGTGGTGTGCTGTGGAGTATCTGGAAATTTGAAAGTGAGGGTGGAAATAGGGGCTGGAAGAGGCATAGATTTGGGAGTCGTCTACACAGAGGGTGGCGACAAGGACCACGCAGGGGCAGACTAGCGTGGGTGGGAGTGGCAGAGTGAGTCACCACGAGTCTTGCAGTTGTAAGTGACAGAAACCTACTCAACCTGGTTCAGGAAGCAGAGGGAATTTACTGGCTAATGTGACTGAGGATTGAAGCAGGACTGGATCCAATGGCTCATGCAATGCCACTGGGACTCAGTTTCATGTCTCCATCTCTCAGCTCTGCTTCCTCCCTCTGTCCTGGTCTCATTCTCAGGCAGTCTCTCTCCACCCAGTGGGAAGCTGGCTGCCAGCAATGCCATGATTATGTCCTGCCCTCAGCAAGTTGATTCATTAAAGTGGAGGGTTCTGACCAAAGTTCCAGAAATGAATCTCACTGGGTCACATGCCCATTGCTGAAGTGCTGTGCCAACAGGGGTCTCTGTAATTCTCTGATTGGCCAAGTCAGGGTCACATGTCCATCCCTGTAAATGGAGGTACAGTCATCTTCCCTAGAGTCACATGGATTGAGAATTGGGGCAGGGGCTGCTCCAGGAGAAATGAAAGTGCTGTTGCCAGAAGGAGGAATGGACACTGCAGTGGTAACCACAGGGGAAGGGGAGCTGGAGACCCACAGTCTGCCCCTCCTGTTAAGCTGAGCCAGTGGGGCAGTGGGGAGAGGCACCAGGAGGAGGCTGTGGTCTGGGCTGGCAGGAGGGACAGGATTGATTGGGGTCAAGAAGTAATGCCACTCCCCTTTGGGGCTGTTAAAAGATCTGGGAAGGCCCTTCTGACAAAAACCTGACAACATAAGAGACAAAGTACTAGCGAGTCCTTGTCCTCAGAATAAAGGCAGGAAAAGCTGAGCAGTTGGGTGACACCCCATCAAGATATTGCTGTTGATGGAAAGGGCAGACTTTGTCTGGGGACATTCATGGGAGTGTGAGACAGAATGAAGGAAAGGGCACTGCCAACTGGCCTTGTGGAGGGAGAAAACGACCACTTTCTCCTCAAGTTTAAGAAATTAAGCTTATGCATTTTTACAATAGTCAAAAATTTACAATAGCTCCAAACAACCTAAATTCCAACAGTAGGAGATTGGTAAATGTTGTAATGCCCATACAGTAGAATGCAGACTTTACAAATGATGCTTTATTTGACACGGAAAGATGTTCACAATGTAGTTTGGAGAGAGAAAGGGGATTACAATCTTATTTTTGTGCAATAAATGTATATATACATAGCAAGAAGTCTGGGAAGGGGTACACCAAAATGTTAACAGTTGGTGTCATTAGGGATGGGACTACAGCCAAAGCATATCTTTTGATTTCTCTACAATAAATCTTCTGGGTACTATAATGGTCAACTAGAGCCAGCATCCCAAATGCAAGTCCCAGCTCTGCCACTGCCTGCCTTGGTGACCTTGGGCAAGTCCCGTAACACCTCTGAGCCTCAATTCATGCATCCATAAAATGGGGGTAAATAGTTCTTAACTCATAGGGTGGCTGTGAGTATTAAATGAGCTACTACTACATGCAAAGCTGTTGGCCCCATACCTACAGTAAAACTAGAAAATGTAGTTATTCTTATTATGTAATTTAAAAAACCCAAAAGAAAATATGACTATCAAATCAAATATTTTGGAATTAGGTGACTTTCTTTTCTTGGCCAAATAGCTGTGGCAATAATCAATGAAAGCACTATTATTAAGATAAGCTATGGGCCAGGCGAGGTGGTTCACACCTGAAATCCTAGCACTATGAGAGCCACCTCAAATCCTAGCACTATGAGAGGCTGAGGCAGGAGGATTGCTTGAGGCCAGGAATTTGAGATCAGCTTGAGTAAGAGCTCGACCCTCTCTACTTAAAACAGAAAAATCAGCCAGATGCAGTGGCACAACGCCTATAGTCCCAGCTATTTGGGAGGCTGAGGCAGGAGGATCACTTGAGCACAGGAGTTGGAGGTTGCAGTGAGCTAATGATGCCACTGCACTCTAGCCGGGAAAGCAGAGAAGGGAGATTCTGTCTCAAAAAAAAAAAAAAAAAAATCTATGAAACATCTGAGAATAAGAGAGGGAAGATCCTCATTCTCCCGAAGCTTGTACACTAGCAGGGAAGACATAAACAGATGCTGTGAAGATAGGATGACCAGGGAAGGCAGTGACATTTGAGGGCTGAGAGCCAACCAGAAGAAGTCTGGGGAAGAGGAGGCAGGCAGAGAGAGCAAACAAGTGCAAGGCCTTGTGGAGGGGAGGAAGTCTCTAACCCAAAAGAAGACCTATGTGGCAACAGCGGGGGACACTGGGTGCAGGCAAGATAACAAAAGCGGTATTCGGTTCTCCCACCAAGGCAGACTGCAAACAGGCCTGGGGGCGTCAGGAGACCCTCCACTTGCAGTGTGATCTCAGGCAAATCACTATTTCTCCTTAAGAAGCTTCCATCTGCTTTGCAAAATAGGGATGTTAATACTTTGCTTCACCAGGTTGTAAAGATTAAAAGAAATGCTATTCCTTCAGATTGGAGGAGGGATCCTAAAAAAACCAAAAAAACAAACAAGCAAAAAAAAAAAGAAATGCTAGTGGAAGCGCTTTGCAAACTACAGTTCACAGTACTATTACAGATACAACCGTTGGAAAGAAGTGCAGAGCACAGCCCTGAACGTACGCCTCGCGCTGCTCTGCGCGTGCGCCCTAAGCGGGCGGAGCCGGTGGAGGCTGAGGCGCCACCTCGAACCGCCCCAGCCCTGCTCCTTCCCCGTCCCTCCCACTTCCGCGGGCACCCAACCCTGCGTCTTCTGCGTGCTGACGTCAGGTGCGTGCCCCTGTCCGGCAGCCGAGGAGACCCCGCGCAGTGCTGCCAACGCCCCGGTGGAGACGCTGAGGTGAGTGCGGGGCCCGAAGCTCCCCGCGGGAGCGGCTCCTGCCCGTTCCCGTGACCGCCGTGCTGTCTCCGGCCTCTCCCCGTCCTCGGGGACATCCCGTGTGTGGGATCCCGGGGAGCCTGGAAGCGCGGGCGTGGGGGAGTGCCCGGCTCGCTCTGCGCTCTCCGGGCGAGCGCGGGGCAGTGTTCTGTAGGGGAGCCGAGGGGAGGGGTCGCGCGCCCGCCGAGAGGTGCGCGGCCCGGGCTGGGGTGCCGGCCGGGGGGCACGGGCGGGGCCGGGCTGTCACCCGGCAGCGGCGGAAGGAAAGGGTCACACCCATTTCGGCCGCCCGGGCTCCCCTCCCCCTCCGGCCCGGCCCCGCGGGCTCCCGAGGGCGGGCGACCAGGCCGGGGCGCCGGGGACTGCGGGCCGTGGAGCCGCGCGGGGCGCCTGGGGTGGGCCGGCAGCCGGGGCGCGAAGGCTGGGCTCTGCCCCAGGGGCTCCCGCTTCTACTTCCTGCTTCGCCCGGCGCCGCCGCGGACATTTTGCGGCGGGCTGGGGGAGGGGAGCGGAATTGCAGCCGCGGCGGGGAAGTGGCGGCGGGGAGGGGGCCGCTTGCGGGCTGCTGGGGCCGGGCCTGCGCCGCGCTTCCCTCCGCTGCCTCCCGGCCGGGCGCTCCATCTGGGCAGGGCGGGTCTGAGCCCGGTTTCTCCAGTGTCCTTTATCCCCGCCTTAGGTTGAGTTCCTAATATTTCCGTTCGCTTCTCCAAGTCTCTCCCTGCTTATTCAGCTGAAGTTTCCCTTTCAGGGAGTTACCTAACTACCTCCCGAAACTGTCGTTCGACTGCTTGCCTAATTTCTCTTACCAGGGGGACATTTTCTTTGTTCGTTTGTTTTTTCCTCCCCGTTAAGTCCGAGAGAAATGCAGTGTGGAAGATTACGTCATCTCAATATAAGGGGTGAGAGTTTTAACTCATACAAGTCAGGGACTCACCAAATGAAGACAGCATTTTGCAGCCTTAGTCGGTAACCCCGTGGCTTATCCTGCCTGCTTCCCAAAGCATGGTATCCCAGAGATGATTTTTTGAAATCTTACTGTTTGTGTTCATGGCCGCCTTAAATGCATCTAAAAGTCAGGAAGATTTAAAATCTCAGGATTAGCTTGCGCCAGGGAA
The DNA here is from genome assembly GCA_028533085.1 of Varecia variegata. Lineage (NCBI taxonomy): Eukaryota > Metazoa > Chordata > Mammalia > Primates > Lemuridae > Varecia > Varecia variegata. The sequence continues at coordinate 94,614,291 of CM052444.1, read as the reverse complement.
TAAAGTGTAAGACAACACCTTCTGCAACCACTTGCGTAGGCATTAACTTTAAATTTAGGTCCCCTTGCCTGCACTAGAATGAAGTGAACTGAATTGTGGGACCAATTCTTCGGTCCAAAATGACTTCCCAGACTGACTCCCATATGATTTTTTTCTTGCTGAGACCCCACCTAAGTTGACTCAAATGCGCTTTTTGTGGCAACTGTGTGTTGGAAAGAGGATCAGTTGACTTTACACCTAATCGTTGCTTGCTAGACAGTTTAGTTTTAACAATGAGTTTTGTATTTTTAACCAAAAAAACTTAAGTGAGTAATATTTTCAGACTTTTGGGATCACAATTTTTGTCCCCAGAATGTTAGGTACATCTTAAATTTTATATCCTTCCTTGACTAAGTGGTATGGTAGGACAGAAAAATGTTGACATTGTAAAGCAGATGAGATTAAATTGTGTAATGCATTGTTACAAGGGTAGTTCATGTTGGAACAAGTACTTTCCCATTGTTTCTCATTTGTATAGAGAGAACAGATTGCTTGTTAAGAAACATTCGAATGAGTGATAGGTTCAAATTAGCTTTCTCTAGTATGTAGGTGTTACAGACTATTGATTGCATAGGTGCGTAGCTTGGGTCTTCTGAAATACACTTGTTTTAATGGGGTGTCTTACTTTAGGAATGTAAAATTTTTTTTTTTTTTTTTTTTTTGAGACAGAGTCTTACTCTGTTGCCTGGGCTAGAGTGAGTGCCTTGGCGTCAGCCTAGCTCACAGCAACTTCAAACCTCAAACTCCTGGGCTTAAATGATCCTACTGCCTCAGCCTCCCGAGTAGCTGGGACTACAGGCATGCGCCACCATGCCCGGCTAATTTTTTCTATATATATTTTAGTTGGCCAGGTAATTTCTTTTTATATTTAGTAGAGACTTTGCTCAGGCTGGTCTCGAACTCCTGACCTCGAGCTATCCGCCGCCTCGGCCTCCCAGAGTGCTATTGTAAATTTGTAACTGCCTATTTTCTTGTGTTTTCTATATTTAAGATAAATATGTATCCATTTGTATCTTTCCTTTTAAAAATATAACCAAATAGTTTGGATTTACAGGTTTTACATTGAGAGATATGAGATTGGTAATTAACTGAGTATTAAAAATGAGCTCTTACTCAGTAATTTCTTCAAGACTCGAAAGGTAGCACATCCTCTGTTTATCCTTAAAGCGTTTTCATATTACGTCCAACACTTGTGCTTAAAATTAATTTTTTTGAAATCTAAGGCAATTGTTATAGCCTACAGTAGTAAACCAAACATTGGTGAGATTTTTAAAGCCCACCAAGACCAAATCTTGAAGTTTTCTCTAACTTCAAGATTTGTTTTCCTTTATTAGGGTACTTTTTCTACTGTAATTTTATGATCTATTAGAAAAGCATTTCTAGTTATTTGAAAAGTGGTTATATTAATAAAATTTTTTGATCCAAGAACTGTCAAATTTGGAAAATTTTGAAGTACGATTTACTGTGGCTCTCTGGGGAGTAGTACTAACAGGCTGTCTGAGAAGTAAAAGACAAATTGTACTTGTATTTGTAGATACATTTTACATGCATTTCTCTGGTTTAGTCTTTGTTTTTTCGGAGAGGATGAGGAGCATGTAATGAGTTCTTTAGGCTCCAGGGCTTTCTCCCAAGGCTGGGAGAGTGGTGGTGGTTAAGATTGTGTTAACATATCTCACATAAACAGATTTATATATCACTCTGTGTAAAAGGGCTTCATTCATTCAGGGCTTTTATGATAAGGCCTTACTCAGTGTTCTCTTCCAAATATATTTGTTGTCAGTTTCCCACATTAGAAAGTAAGTTCCACAAATCCCGAACACCTAGAATACTGCCAGACACATAGTAGATTTCAAGAAGTATTTGTGGAATGAATTTGATGGTATCTGAAGGCTAACATTCTCCCTTGCTGCATATTCCATAGGCCTTTGTGCTGTGTTTCCTGAGACTACTTTTGTGCTTGATCAGCTATATCTATATTTGGGCTCATTGAAGTGATAATTACTAATCTACTCTTGCTTGATTTTATCCTTCTGTTTAGTTCAGTATTTTCTGCAGCTACCCTATCTGGACAATTTATCATCACTTAGAAAATCTTCTCATAATTAGTTTTTATTCTCCAAAAGGTTATTCAGACTTAGTGTTTGTTTCCTTATCTTCCTTTATTTTTTTGTTTGGAAATAGCAGCTATTTTGGAACTTCTTTCCCTCTACCGTATCAAATTCCTGGTCATGTTATGCTTTGTCCCTTACCAATTTCTACTCTTAATTACCCATCCCTGTAGTCCTAAATACCAAAGAAATTTTCGTTTCTTGCTCTTTCAGCTGTGTCTGCCAGTGCTGCTATTATAAGCCCTGAATGTCAAAACTTTTCTTCACTAGTCACCTCTGAACATTGGTCTCAAACTGCTCATTCCTTGAAGTGAAACAAAGCGTTTTGCCAACAAAATGGTGTCCCTCCTTGCAATTTCAGAAAATTTTTTTCTTTTGAGGCAGTCTCACTCTCTTGCCCAGGCTAGAGTTCAGTGGTGTGATCATAGCTCAACGCACCCTTGAACTCCTGGGGCTGAAGTGATCCTCCTGCCTCAGCCTCCCGAGTAGCTGGGACCACAGGCATGTACCATGACGTCTGGCTAAGTTTTCTATTTTTAGTAGAGATGGGGTGTCATTCTTGCTCAGGCTGGTCTTGAACTCTTTTGCTCAAGCAGTCCTCCTGCCTTGGCCTCCCAGAGTGCTAGGATTATAGGTGTGAGCCACCATGCCCAGCCGAAAAATATTTTTTTAATCAAATACTTGGCATTAGCTATTATGCTGAAGTCCAGAACAGTTTCTAATATAGCAAACGCCTATATTGTTAAATCATGATATTTACCAAGCACTGGTGTTCTGTCCTTGAAGAGAAGCTCTGACTTAGGTGGTTATTCACTATTGTTATTTAAGACTTTACATTTTAACCCTGTATCATTTTCTCCCAAAATAAGCCTTTTATTTCCATTTGCCATTTTAATTTTTCTGTGTGTTCTTTAGAGGTATACTGCTACTGTAGTGATTAAAAGCATCGACTCTGGAACCAGACTACCTGGGTTCAAATTCTTACTCTACCATTTATTAGGTATATGTATTCTAAGGTCCTTGTGACTCAGGTTTACCTCCTGTAAGATAGAGGTAGCAGTAATGCCTACTTCACAGTGTTGTTAGGAAGATGAAATCAGTTAATATATGTGAAGTGCTTAATACTATTCTCTGCCACATAGTGCTATATAGGTGTTTGCTCTTATATATAATCTCTTAGGAGCCTATCCCCACCTTTTTTTTTTTTTTTTTTTGGAGACAGCAACTCCCTCTGTCGCCCTTGTTAGAGTGCAGTGACGTCATCACAGCTCACTGCAACCTCAAACTCCTGGGCTCAAGCGATCCTCCTGCCTCAGCCTCCCAGAGTGCTAGGATTACAGGCATGAGCCACTGCTCCTGGCTCTCCCCACCTTTGAGAAGCTATGTTTCCTCCAAACACAAACATTTTAATACCATCCCTCTCCCAGACTAATCTCATGAATCCATAAAAATTTCTAAATGAAGTGGACATTGTTGCCTCCTTTACATTTTTATCCATTATGTTTACCAGTGTCATAGAAGCAAGGGTGTAAGCATCAGGTATGCAGTGTGTGGTCTGTGGCCCCAGCAGCATAAGCATCACCTGGGAGCTCATTAGACCTCTTAGGCTCCTTCCTAGTCCTGCTGAGTCAGAATCTGTATTTTAACAAAATCCCCACATTATATTTATGCATATTAAGATTTGAAGCACCCTCTTCAGGACTGCTAAGTGATGTTAAGGAATTTCAGAAACAATGTGAGTGCTTTATTTTTAGTTTTCCTCTACTGAAGTATAACCTGGTTTCTTTTAGGTAATATACCAGAATTTATTGCAGAGATCATAATCTGAAAATGAATCTGAAGCCTATTTGGTTTTTAAAGGAATTATAGTTTCCTGACTATTGTGTAGAATTGCCTCATGTCTGCTCATTATCAGGAACTGATATGTTGCTTAAAGTTATTAAAAGAGCCATTGCCCACTTATTAATAACTAAATAATCTTAAGTTCTATAGCTCTTTGAACTTGGATAAGTTAATAAAAATTTAAGTTCTAGTTTAGTATATGAATTATCCATTTGAACTTAAGTGACATTTTGAAAGCTAATTGTTATGAAGAGGAATGATCTAAGCATATGATCAGGATAATTCATATTTGTTATGAAAACTTAGAAGCAAGATTTGGCATTTAGCTGGTCAAATGTAAACAATATTTTCTGCTTTCTTTGCTAAAATAAACCATACTTCCAATCTCAAGAGAAAATGTTAATAACTAAAAGTCTAGTCTTTGTTAGCTGTCACCCTGAAAAAATTGCTATTTTTCAAGGACCCAATTGAATTGTATTTCTATAACATGTTTCCTTTTTCCTTCTTTAACTATTTGGTATGGGAGAAATTCGACAGTATTGTCCCTGTGCAGTATACGCTCTAGAGTAATGCTTCCTAAATCAAGGCAAACATAGAAAAATTTGTATGCTCCCCTGGGAAGAAGGGAGAGGCTGCTTGGTTGGCTAGAGGTGCTCCACATACCAGATGCCAGGAGATCTGGGGGATCAATGTCTCAGGCACACCTGTGTCCATTCTGTGTCTTAAGTGGCAATCTGAAGCCATTTACTGTTGGATATAAAGCCACAGTTATGCTTTTCAGTGTGAAAAGATCACTGTTACTCCCCATGGAAAGAGAAGAGCTTACTGAGAACAGATTAAATGAGGGAACAAATGAAACCAGAGAGAGAGATGAAGGTGGAATAAAAGAATATTGTGATAATTAGTGTTAAAGAGTATGAGAACAGAGAATATATTTAGTAAAGAAAGCATAAGCAAGATTGGAACTACAATCTATTAATATTTGCTTTGTCAGTAGACAGGACTATTTGTAATATTTTTGATTTTTTTTTAAGTCTACTTAAAAGCAGATGAAGAGGAGTGGGAAGTAAAAGAATAAAGTTTCTTAAATAATTGTTATCTCTGGTTTCAGGGATTTTCATTATTATACAACTTCACTAAAGCCACTAGTGTTTGTTTCACTAGCTAAATGCTGTTTGAGAGGAGCTCAATTTTAGATCACTTCTGAAATGGAATTAGTCCATCCACATCACTTACTACTTTCCTAGAAAAACTATATTTTTATTGTAGGGTTTAAGATTAACAGTAAGATTTTAAAATAAATGATTAGATTTTAAGTGTAAACATTTATCAGATAACTTGAAAAAAATGGGTGGTTCCTATGAATATCAGTGCTAGAGTTTAAATCAATATCTAATACTCTCGTTTGTTTCAGAACGTATACAAATAGTATTCCTAAAATATAAACTAGGCAATGTTTGAATTATTTTAGGTCACATTATTTATTTGCTCTGCTCATTATAGGGCCAAAGGGAATGTTAAATCATCCTAACAGTTTATAAGCCAGTAAAAATGGGGGAAGGAGATAATTTTAGTCTTTAGATTAATGCCTGTGTTGTTTAGTGTGTTTCAGAATACCCGAAAGATGTTTCTGTGGGGTTGGGTGTCACATAAATGGGAAATCCTAGTTATTATATCTCCGTCTTGGAAATCATAATGTATAATAATTTATTAAAGGGTCAGAGATGTTAGATCGTTAGAGAATCTGTTTAACTCAAATTTTTTTTTTTTTTTTGAGACAGGGTCTCATTCCCTTGCCCTGGGTAGAGTGCAGTGGCTTCATCACAGATCACTGCAACCTCCAACTCCTGGGCTCAATCGATCCTCTTGCCTCAGCTCCCCAACTAGCTGGGACTATAGGTGCATGCCAGGACGCCTGGCTAATTTTTCTGTTTTTAGTAGAGACGGGGTCTTACTTTTCCTCAGGCTGATCTTGAGCTCCTGAGCTCAGAATGCCTGATTATAGGTTTGAGCCACCTTGCCCGGCCAACTCAATGTTTCTTAAACTTGTTTGATGGAGTTCCCCCCTCCCTGTCCCAAACCCCCCAATGGAACAACCTTTAAAGTTTTGAGAAAATGGACTGGGAGACACTGGTGTCTGGTGACTTAGTAATCTCCATTTGTCTCAAGGGCTGTTGGTATAGCCAAATAATGTCTGCCATGGTAGAAAAATGGGAAAATTTTCTAAGTTTCCAAGACAGGTAAATGGTAGAGACTTCAGCAGTTCTGAATGATTTATTCTTGCTTTGCCCTAAACCCCACTGAAGGGCCGTTGTACAGCTACCCTTATTTAGAATTTCTTGGGACAGGACTGAGCATATTATATATAAAACTCATCTTTGGGGTATCTGTGGGGAGCTACCTCCAGCATAACTTAAAATTGGGCAAGGGATCATAGAAGGAAGGGAGAAGCAGGTAGGACTGGAGACGTGATTGTCCACTGGCTGCAAGGGAAACCTCTGAAATGGAGTCACTGTCTCCAGTTTCCTCTGTTCTTAGATCAGTGATCCTAGTTTGAGTATTTCGTTGTTTTCTAGTATTCTGAAAATCTTGCAGTAATTTCAAAGCCAATATTTAAAAATTATGGAAGTCATACAATTAACTTTTATTTGTGATCCAAAGAATTTCAAATAGTCTTATTATTACTATGTATTTTTTTTCTTAATTGTTCACCTATGTAAGAAGTTTTTTAGGAGCTTGTGACAGTAATCTATGAGTTCTTTGTACTTCATAATTTGGTGTATAATTTTGCATTTTCTTTCTTGCTGCCCAGACTCCTTTCCCCCCACCCTGAAAAACTTAGGGTCCCATCTTTTAGATTAACTCTCCCCCTGCCCCTGTCGCACATATTACATGGGAATAAAGATATACTATCCTTAAAACTTGTCCTTGGTTCTAGTTAAACCAGAGCCAGGAACAGAAAAATCATTTCACATATCTGTTATCAGTTATCCAAGAGAGATGGAGTAGAGAAAGACGTAAGTTTGTATATCAGGGTTGGGGTTAGGGGACTTAGGTTGGGCTCTCTTATTTCTTTTAAAAAATAACTATTTTGGTAATTGATCAAAGATTAATTCAAGATCAAGATTAATTCATGCTCTGAATGTGACATATGCTGAAGATCCAAGTTTGTTTTCTGCTGACAAATTCTTTACCTCTTTCAGTTGGAGACATTGGTATCATTTTTGTTCTTAGGTCTCTCTTGCTCTCATTTTCTCTTTTTTAATATGACAATGAGATTTTTTTAAACAAATGTTTACAAAAATTTTTTTAACCCAAAATCCCCAGAATACATAGGAGCAGCTTTTAACATAGCAATGGCAAAGATTTTTGTGAAGTCCTAAATTCTGGAGGTAATTCCTTTTATTTTTTTATTTTTTTATTTTTTTAAATTTCAATTCATGCATGAGACTGAGATCTGGAGGTAATTCCTTAGCAGTTACACTATTCCTTAAATTCATTATACACTACTTTAATTGATTTAAATCTAAATGAATTATTCTAAAATTAGAGGCATATTTTACTTATAAAACTACTCAGTGTGAGAAAGTGGTTACATTAACGATTTTATTCTGATCCAGTTTAAAACATAATGTGATACACATACTTTTTGGGAATACTGCTTTTTCTAGGAGATACTTTTGTTTTTGTTGATAGTTTAAAAGTCTGTAGAATTGTGCATTCCTGCGACAGAGCAGAGTTGCTCATGGTGATAGAATATTTATCCCCTGAAAATGACGCTGAGTGGCCTTGAAGTTAAACACTTGGGTGTTTACTTTAGCTAGTTCAGGTTGTGGTCTTGACTTACGAGTTAGGAATAGGATTTTTCTCTTTCAGAAGAGTACATATTTCTTTTTAAAATCTCTATCCAGAGAGTAATAGGAGAGGGTTTAGGAGCATAGAGGATGTTAAAGGACATATTCTGAGTCCAAAGAACAAGTTTTTTTTGACTTGTTGCATCTCTAACCTATACTGTCTTACTAATTTATGAATTCAACAACCCTTTGAGTGACTGCCCTGTGACAGTCACCATTTTAGGTGCTGGGGATATAGCAGTGAGTATAATAGACCAAAACAAATCTCTGGCCCATGAAGTTTCTATACTACTAGTGTGTGAGTTGGAAGGGAGGAAGCTAAGGGAGGGGTATGGTAGGGTGGAGTGGAATGCCTCAGCATCTAGTAGGTATTGGGTTGCAGTTTGAAATAGGGTAGTCAGAGGAATTCTTACTATAAAAATGACATTTGAAGAATGACCTGTAGGGGATGTCACTGACATCCTGTGTGCAGGCAAGAGCGTTCCAGGCTCTGTTGCCCAGGCTGGTCTTGAACTCCTGGCCTTAAGTGATCCTCCCGCCTCAGTCTCCCAGAGTGCTAGGATGACAGGCGTGAGCCACTGTACCCAGCCTTACCTGACTGTTTTTAAGATTTTTTCTAACTTCTCCATTTGTCTGTGGTACAAACCTGTCCTCTAATTTCTCAAACTAAAAAACTTTCTCGCAATTTACTCCCTCCTTAAACAAGCTCTCTACCTCCAATGGGATTACCTGTTTCTTCTTGATTTCCATGCCCAGTACAAATCCTCCATTTCAGTCTTGGATTGTTACAGAGGTTGCTTAGCTGAGTTCCTTGACTGTGTGGTTGCCTTTGGCATTTCATCTTGGAATACAGGTATGATGTTGATATTCCTAAAAAACTGTTATTCATGGGTATGGAAGAAATGATAGCTTTCTGTTTTCTGCTCAAATTAAAACTCTTCTGCCTAGCTTTCAGTGTCTGACTTGGACTCATGCAGTTTTTTTGTTTCTTCCACTTTGCAGGCTTACTTGTGCCCTTTCTCCTGATATTCCATCTAACTAGGGATTTATTCTCATGTTCTTCTAGACCACTCTCCCTTGTTCATTACACTTTGAAAAGCTGTGCCACTTGTAGTCTATAGCTGTGGTCCCCAATCCCTGTGGCCTGTTAGGAACTGGGCCAGCACAGCAGGAGGTGAACAGTGTGCTAGCAAGTGAAGCTTCATCTGTATTTACAGCCGCTCCCCATTGCTTGTATCACTGCCTAAGCTCCACCTCCTGTCAGATCAGCGGCGGCATTAGATTCTCACAGGAGCCTGAACCCTACAGTAAACTGCGCATGCGAGGGATCTAGGTTGCGGTTCCTTATGAGAACCTAATGCCTGATAACCTGGGTGGAGCTGAGGCGGTGATGCTAGCACTGGGGAGCGGCTGCAAATACAGATTATCATTAGTAGAGAGGTTTGACTGCACAATAAATGTAATGTGCTTGAATCATCCTGAAACCATCCCCCCGCATTCATGGAAAAATTGTCTTCCATGAAACTGGTCCCTGGTGCCAAAAAGATTGGGGACCATTGCTTTATAGTGTAAATTTGAGCAATCCGAGATGACCACAATTGTTAGCCTCTTCTGCTTATAACCAGTAAAGTGTACAAGGTGACGTACATTGGCCTATCTAGCATAGTACTTGGCACAGCGTAGGCATTCAGTAAGTTACTGAAGTGTTTTGAAGGCCTTGGAAGGCAAAGTTTTTGTCTTACTCAGTGTACTGCTATAATAGGCCCTTAAATATCTTGCTTACTTTTGTAATAAGTTAATAGAGTTGGTTCTTGGAAGAACAGAAGCCTATTTTAACAGTTTGTTTTAAGTCCTACCTTGTGTCCTGATTGAATAAGATCTTTTAGGTGCTTGGGGTCTTGTTCTTCAACCAACACACACACTACAACTACTGTTAAATTCTTTTTGCATTTTTTTCACTTTAGAACAAAAAGGGATTTAACAGTTACATGTTTTTAATAACATTGTGTTATTACCATGTTGGTTGTCTTCACAGCTGTTTTAAATATGTACAGCATCTCATCCTGTGGTGTATTAGTTAATCATTTTCCTGTTGCATTAGCTGTTTGGATGTTATAGCATTCCATTATTTCTTTTTTTTTTGAGACAGAGTCTCGCTTTGTTGCCCGGGCTAGAGTGCCGTGGCATCAGCCTAGCTCACAGCAACCTCAAACTCCTGGGCTTAAGCAATTCTACTGCCTCAGCCTCCCGAGTAGCTGGGACTACAGGCATGTGCCACCATGCCCGGCTAATTTTTTGTATATATATTTTTAGTTGGCCAGATCATTTCTTTCTATTTTTAGTAGAGACGGGGTCTCGCTCTTGCTCAGGCTTACTATTTCTTATTTTTTTATTTTTGTTGTTATTTTTTTAGAGACGGTCTTGCTCTGTCACCCAGGCTGGAGACCCGTGTTCATAGTTCACTGTAACCTCCAACTCTGGGGCTCAAGTGATCTTCATGCCTCAGCTTCCCCGGTAGCTGGTACTACAGGCCTGCACCACCACACCTGGCTAAATTAAAAAAGAATTTTTTTTTATAGGCAGGGCAAGATGGCTCACGCTTATCCTAGCCCTTTGGGAGGCTGAGGTGGGAGGCTGAGGTGGGACGATTGATTGAGGTTAGGAGTTTGAGAACAGCCTGAGCAAGAGTGAGACCCCATCTCTACAAAAAGTAGAAAAATTAGTTGGGCATGGTGGCGCATACCTGTAGTCCCAGCTACTCAGGAGGCTGATGCGGTGGATCACTGGAGCCCAGGAGTTTGAAGTTGCAGTGGCTGTGATGATGCCCTGGCACTCTGTCTGAACACAGACAAAATTTTTTGTAGAGAAGGGGTCTTGCTGTGGCCTCAAGTGATCCTCCTGCCTCAGCCTCTCGCAGTGCTGGGATTATAGGTGTGAGCCACTGTTCCCAGCCTCCATTGTTTCTTTTTTTTTTTTTTTTTTGAGATCTCAAGCCCCAGGTATCCATTGTTTCTTGATAAAGTCTTTTTTTTTTTTCTTGGACAAATTATCTGAAGTGGAATTACTGAGAAAAATGATGTGAATATTTTAATGGCTCTTAAAATATATCTGCAGAGCATTTAAAAAAAACTGCCTAAGGTCATGAAATAGATTGAGGATTTTGGCGAGTTTGGTTTATCAAGACTTGTTAGCTTCTAGCAAGCAGGAAAAAAGAAAGACTTTTTAGCTCCTAGACCTCAGATTTACTGATGGTGCTTTTCCTAATTGTTGAATATATCATGGAGATCTTTTCATTTTAGTAGATTTTTTTTTATTAAAGAAAATATTACATACACATGGTGAAAACTTTAGTACCAAAAGGAATATGACAAAAAGTGAGTGTACTCATCACAGACTCCCATATTCTTTTCCCAGAAGCAGCCACTGTTACTAGTTTCTTATATATCTTTGTAGATAGTCTCTGCATCTGTAAGTATGAGTATGTGTATCTCCTCTCTGTTAAAAAAAACACTCATATATTGACAGTTTATACACATTGTTCTGCACCTTGCCTTTTAAAAACTTAATTTATCTTGGAGATCTTCCCTATTGGCATGTATAAGTTTGTTAGGGCTGACATAACAAAATACCACAGACTGGGTGATTTAAACAACAAACAGAAATTGTTTCCTTAAAGTTCTGGAGGCTAGAAGTCCATGATCAAGGTGTTGGCAGGGTTGGTTTCTCTCTGAGGGCCTCTCTCCTTGGCTTGTAGATGACTGCTTTTGGGTGTCTTCACATGATTTTTCCTCTGTGTCTGTCTTAATTTGCTTTTCTTATAAGGATGCCAGTCATACTGGATTAGGGTCCACCCATATGACCTCATTTTACCTTTTTTTAAAATTTTTTGAGACAGGGTCTTGCTCTGTTGCCCAGGATAGAGTGCAGTGGCATGATCATAGCTCACTGCAACCTCACACCCCTGGGCTCAAGCAGTCCTCCTGCCTTAGCCTCCCATGTGCAAGCCACCGTGCCCAGCTAATTTTTCTATTTTTTGTAGAGACAGGCATCTCACTCTTGGTCAGGCTGGTCTCCAACTCCTGACCTCAAGTGATCCTTCTTGGCCTCCCAGAGTGTGAGGATTACAGGCATTAGCCACCGAGCCTGGCCTCATTTTACCTTAATTACCCCTTTAAAGGCCCTATCTTCAAATACAGCCACATTCTGAGGTCCTGGGGTTAGGCCTTCAACATGTGAATTTGGGAGGTAGGGAGTGGGGACCACATGGAGTTCAGCCCCTAACAGGCAATGTAGCTCATTCTTTTTAATAGTTTTGTAGTATTCTTCTTACTATAACCTATTAATATTTTACCAGTCCCTTATTGGTGCATGTGTAGGCAATCTCCTGTCTTTAGCTCCTACAAGCAAGGCTGCAGTGAATATCCTTGTACCTACCTCTTTGTGTACTTGGGGAAAGACTTAAAAATGGAATTGCTAGTTCAAAGAATGTACATATTAACTTCTGGTAGATATTGTTCTCGACTTTGAAGGCTGTTTCTTGCTGATCCTGATATTTTTTGAAAGCAAAAATTTGCCTTGTGAATTAGGTCCTAATTATGAGGGAAAATCTTACTGTAATCTTTATTATCTTCTGGTCAAATACTTTGTTAGTGCTCTTATTTTGTTTTTAGGGGTATGTGATTGGCTCTCACTTCATTGGCGTGTAAGAGCACAAGCTGCTATAGAAGATTGCCTGGAGAATATTTGGTTCTAAATTGTCTGCTTATCTGGATTACTTCACAATAATAATAAGAGCTCATATTTGAGTGTTCTGTATGTGGAGTAACTCAGTTAATATAAACAACCTATGATGATGATACTATTACCTCTGTTTTGCAAAAGGAGAAATAAAGGCTTAAAGAGGTCAAGCAGTTTGCCCAAAGTTACATAAGAATGGGAATATGAGCTTTAGAGCTGCTTGACTTGAAAGCTCATGCTGTTTATTGCTACTCTATATTGTCTTCCTTGGGTATATTAGAGACTCGATAAATATTTGTTGTATGATTAAGTTATTTTGTTTCTTAAAGTTGAGGTGGATTACAGCCATTTCTCTGTAACATAGTGAGTCCCTTGGCTGTGAATGTGACATTTACTTTTAAACTGATCTTTGAGATTGGAGTGAGGGGATTTCAGAAAAGAATGACCAAATTAGCAAATAAACTTGTCAAGTAGAAGCAAGGTTTTCTGAGTTCTCTTTTTTTAACTTACAAACTGAAATTTAATCCATTTATTTAAATGTATGTTGTACATAAGTTACAGATTCTCACTTCTGTCACTCAGCTAGAGCTTTTCTGTAAAAGCCTCCTATTTCTTCCTTGATCCTGTTTTTTACAAATAATGAAATCACCGTGTTTCGAAGGTTATATCCGACAAACACCCATTTGCTGGTCTTCCTGGATAGGGCCTGGGCAAGGCCAGCGGAGGTTGTTTTTGGAAGTGTCTCTGGGGAGGGAGGTGGACACAGGGATGGAGTTTTAGCGCCTGCACATGGCCACAGCATGGTCCCTACCCACAGGAAGTGGATGAGCTGCTCCCATAGCCTCGTGCTGAAGTTATGCAGGGAGACAACCCTGCCCATAGTGGCCCACAGTCCCTCCATGCTGCTGGGCCAAGCCTCCATCTCACAGCGTGGGACCTGGTCTCTGTGGCCCCAGGCAGGACCAAACCTGAGTGAACAAGCCCGAGTTCCCTCATATTCATAGTGTTTAAATGCTTTCACTTAACAGCAGTGGTTCTGATCTTTACCATAGGGCCATTCCGGTTTCTGCAAGTTTTAATTGGATATAAGGATAGGTGCCATATTAGGTATTTACTCTGTGCCAGGTGGTGTGCTAGTTGCTTTATATACATTACCTCATTTCTCTTTATAGCAGTTTTGTGAATTAGATGTTAATTTGTAGAGGAGAAAACTAAGGTATAGAAGTGAATTAACTTGTTAGGATCACATATATTGAAGTGGAGCTAAGATTGGAACTCATATTTCCTTGTCTTTAAAAACTTCATGTTTTTTCATATTATTACTTTAGTCAACAAAGTTTTAAGAAACATTAAAAAATTTATTTGTTCTTGTTCTTAATATATTGTTCAGTAATGTTTTAGGTGCCTTGGGAGGGGGAAAAGTATAAACATAGTTCTTCCCCTCCAGAGAGCTTAAAATCTACTGGAATAAACACAGGCACGTGTGAATAAAAATAGCATAATTAAGTACTCCTGTGATTCATTTATTCAGTGAGTGAGTACCCACTGTGTGGCTGATATTGAACTTTTTGCTGGGCATACAATAGAGTCCTTGCCTTTAGGGAGATTTCCTTATTTTTTTACTCATCTTTTCTGCCATTTAACAAATAAACAAGATAATTATAGATTATGACTACACTATAAAGGAAATAAACAGGTGTAATATGATAGAGTGTAAGGATGGAAGGGGCTGTTATTCTGGATAGTGTGGTCAGGGGAGGACTCTGAGGAGATGATGATTTGAGCTGAGATCTGAAGGGTGAGAAGCCAATAGCTTTAAGAGCAGGGTCAGGGCGGGGTGCAGTGGCTCACACCTGCAATCCTAGCACTCTGGTAGGCCGAGGTGGGTGGATTGCTTGAGCTCAGGAGTTTGAGACCAGCCTGAGCAAGAGTGAGACACCATCTCTACTAAAAATAGAAAAATTAGCAGGGCATGTTGGTGTGCGCCTATAGTCCAGCTACTCAGGGGGCTGAGGCAGGAGGATCGCTTAGAGCTCAGGAGTTTGAGGTTGCTTTGAGCTACGATGATGCCACTGCACTCTACCCAGGGTGATGGAGTGAGACTCTGTCTTGAAAAAAAGAAAAAAAGAGCAGGCTCAGGAGTGTTGTTGGTGAAGACCTGAAGGCAGGACAGATCCTGGCATATTTGAGGAGATAGAGACCTGTGTAGCTAGATCATGGAGAGTGAGGGGGAGAGGAGTGTAAGGTAGATTGAGAGCTAAGAAGGGCCTTGGTTTAGTCCATTCAGGCTGCTATAACAATACCATAGACTGGGTAGCTTGTAAACAATGGAAATTTATTTCTCATAGTTCTGGAGGCTGAGAAGCACAACATCAAGGTGCTGGTAGATTAGGTGTCTTGTGAAGGCTCACTTTCTGGCACATAGGTGGTGCCTTCTTGCTGTTTCCTCACATGATGGAAGGGGCAAGGGAGCTCTCATTTTTATAAGGACACTAATTCCATTCAGGAGGGCTCTGCCCTCATGACCTAATTGCTTCCCAAAGATCCCACTTTCTAACATTACCACTTTGGTGATGAAGTTTCAACATAACGAATTTTGGGGTGGAGGTATACACAAACATTCAGACCACAGCAGGAAGTCAGACAATTGGGGCAGTTTTTTTTTTTTTTTTTGAGACAGAGTCTTCGCTCTGCCCGGGCTAGAGTGCCGTGGCGTCAGCCTAGCTCACAGCAACCTCAAACTCCTGGGCTCAAGCGATCCTTCTGCCTCAGCCTCCCGAGTAGCTGGGACTACAGGCATGTGCCACCATGCCCGGCTAATTTTTTCTATATATTTTTAGCTGGCCAGATAATTTCTTTCTATTTTTAGTAGAGACGGGGTCTCGCTCTTGCTCAGGCTGGTCTCGAACTCCTGAGCTCAAACAATCCGCCCGCCTCGGCCTCCCAGAGTGCTAGGATTACAGACCTGAGCTACCGCGCCCGGCCAGTTGGGGCAGTTTTTGATAGCTGGAATAGTTAGGGAAGGTCTCAGAGAAGGTGAGATTTTGGGGTGGAAGGTGAAGATAGAAATAGGATGAGTTATAAGGCCATACATCCAAGGTTTGGGGGAATTTATGTGAATAAAGATATGGACTTTGAATAAGCACCAAACCTGTATTGGATAATATAAATAGTATCAGGCAGTTAGTTAATTAGATGGGCATAGTAAGATGCATAAATGATAGTTGAGCAACTTCAGTCCTGTTCCCAGATTGTCTAGGTCTCAGAGCTGTGGTAAACTCTGATGTGAGATTTGGGATAAGCCAGATATTCTTATCTTTTGTTAACTGGTTGTTTATGTGAAACTGAGGGGAGGTTTGTGTGGACATGTGTAATTAAGAGAGTTGAATTATGTTACCCTTTTTTTAAAATGTGAAAGCAGATGTTTATTACAGAATAATTTTTTCTATTAGCGAAATGCTCTAAAAGAAAAAACATACCGTAAACTGACCTGGTAGCATGCAGATACTTCAGGCTTGAGAGGCAAGCCTGTTCTTGATGAATTTACATATAATAAATTCTTACGACATTTGATTCCAAAATACATATACGAATTGGCTTGACCTGATTAATACTTTAAAATATAAACATAAGGACAATTTAAACATTGATATTTATATGTATCAACTCAAGGTCAGTGACTGGAGAGCTATTAAAAATCTGAGGTCAAAAAATCTTTAGGAAGCAACCTTGTACCATGTACATGTAAAGATCAAGGGCTAAAAATCTACTCTCAATGACTATCATTAAGTAAAGGATGTATAACATCCATCACACATCTATTTCAAAACCAGCATGTTTCCAAAATTATATCTCTTTACAAATAAACATTATAGTATTAATAACTATAGAGACACCATCAAGATGAGTTCTAAAATATGCTGTTAACTTTCACAAGGCATCGCTGGGCCATCTCTTAAGGCATTCATTTCAATCTTGGGGCATTAAGAACATCTTTGCTTTAATCAATTTTACGTCTCCATTTTCATCATCTTTGTAATTGCCATGATCTCCCTTGACAAACTTTTCCCCAGTTGTCCCCACCAAGGTCTCATATCTTCTAGACATTTCTTCATCCGACACATCAAGTTCTACTGTTACATCTTCAGCTTCTTTTGTTTTGTTCTTAGCATTCATCTGAAGCATTGATTTCTCAGCCTCAGGATTAAATCCTCTGAATGACATTCTTCCATAGAGAAGATCTTCACATCATAAGAAATTTTGCTCTTATGTTATGAAACTCTTTAAGCTCTGACAAACCTAAGTACCAGTGCTTTTCACTAATTTTCTTTTCTTCCTCTTCTAATTGTTGATTTTTCTGTCCATTTGCATGAACTTCATGTGTAGCAGCAAGTTCTTAGATAACCTGGTCTTGTGCTTGGCTGTCATGCTGGTTCCAGCCTCCAACCATGCTGCCCTTTCTTATTTAAGAGACTAGAATGAAAAAATTACATATGAGGATGTCAGTTATTAGTAATACTATGAAGGAAGAACATGTGGGGGGTGATGCTTGTTTATTATCTGTGTACCCCACCAGGATTATTGCCCCAATGAGGGCATGAACTTTGTTCTGTGACTTGGAGGGTATGGCTGTGTATAGGACAAAGCTTGGCACATATTAGGCGCTTAATAAACGTTTGTTGAATGAATGAATAAATCTACAAGTCTTGAATATTTTGAGGGAAAATCTATCAATAGTAATCTCCATTCTTTTCTAACCAAGTACTTTGTTAGTGTTTTTATACATTATTACATGCTTCAATTTTTCCAAATTATTGTTTTTGACAAGCTTTGAAATGTAAATATGTATTTATTTTTGCATCTTAAATGTTATTTTTCTCATTTCATTATATTTTCCCTATTTACTTATTTTTAATTTTTTAGAGATATTGTCACTCTCTGTTGTCTAGACTGGAGTACAGTGACCCAATCATAGCTCCCTGTAACCTTGACCTCCTGGGCTCAATCCTTCCATCTCAGCCTCATTTCCAAGTAGCTAGGGCTACAGGCACATGCAGCTAAGTTTCAAAAATTGTTTGTAGAGAGAGGGTCTTGTTTTGTTGCCTGGCCTCAAGCAATCTTAATGCCTTGGCCTCCCAAAGTGCTGGAATTACATGTGTGAGCCACCGTGCTCAGCCTCATTTATTTTTTATTTGTATTTTATATATTCATTGTGGTGAAGTCAGGGCCTTCAGTGCATGCATCACTGAAGCCATGCACAGTGTACCACTTGTTTTGAAATGCTAGATTTGAAATTATGTAGAATATTTAAATATTTACTGCTTGAATTTTTAAGTGTTTTTTTTTTTGTTACAACTATAATATAAATAATGACTCTGGCTAGCATCTTTTAGTTTTTGCCAATTTGAGAAAGGAAAAATAACATTATAGTAAAAATAAGGACTTAAGTTCTCATTGGATTGGACATTTCAGTCCATTTCCAGAATTGGAGCAGAGACAACAAACTTCTAGCACTGCTGGAAACATCCTTTTCCAAATAGAACCATAATCTTTCATTTTATGAGTGCTATTGTCAGCACTTTTTTTCCCTTCTCTTTTTTGCTCCATTTTTGTCATCTCAAAGACCTGTAGAACCTTGCTTGATTAGAGACCCAATTCTCTACTCTCCTGAGTATGTTGTGATTTGACAACATGTATCAGTTTCTTCTTTCACAAGTGGCAGAAAATGGAGGAATTTGAATAATTGCTTCAATGAGTGTTTCGTATTTGCCATCCAATTTTTGCGTATATTAATGCACTTAATTGGCAGTTGGAGATATGTGGGGTTTTGCAAACATTTTTGCAATAGCAGCTGTGCCATCCATGAAGAATTCTAGATGGTATGTGTTTGCCAAAAACCCAAAGATACTTTTGTACAATGTCTGAAAAGTACACTTAAAGGAGAGGGGGAAAAACCTAGTATCCTTCCCAATGATCGGAAGCTGTATTAGTGGGCCTATCTCTCTGGTTTCTTTGACTATCTTTTCGTGAAATAGCTACCATGTTTTCACATATTCACCAGTCTCATGTCAAAAATCAAGAGAAAGGCAGCAACAGGGCTCTCTGCCACGTTCCGTGGAAATCTTGCACTTTAAGTTTCTATGATGATTTGATACTGGAGGTGAATAAATGGAATTTTGGGGGAAAATGAGGTTAGAGCTATTTAAAGATAGGCGAGAACAAAATAAGTTTTGATTGTTCTTTGAAAAATTAATTTATTTCATTTATTTGCTTGCTAATTTAAAGCAAAGCATGTTGAAAATATTTACTTAGTCACTCAGTCTTACTCTTGTCTCCTTGGGTAGAGTGCAGTGGCACCATCATAGCCCACTGCAACCTCAAGCTCCTGGGCTCAAGCGATCCCCCTGCCTCAGCCTCTCGAGTAGCTGGGACTACAGGTGTGTGCCAATAAGCCTGGCTAATTTTTTCTATTTTTTGTAGAAACAGGCTTCACTTTTGCTCAGGCTGGTCTCAAGTGATCCTCCTGTCTTGGCCTCCTGGAGTGCTAGGATTACAGATGTGAGCCAGCATGCTTAGTCTGTTTTATTTATTGTTTGTAATTGTTTCTCTTAATTATTTTTATGTGGTCACTGTGAGGAGCCACTTTGCTTATCTTTTTTGATAGAATTCTTGCCTTCATTAATGTCTTTCTTGTTAGATTAGACACCAGATACTTGTAGAAGATAAAACATAAGCAAATTAAAACAACCAGTTAGCTCCTAGAGATGTGCTGGCTGGCCTGGGAATGAGGGGGAGAAGGTGGAAAAAAATTTTAAATTATTTCAGGAACTTTTTTTTTTTAAATAGAGACAGGGTCTCACTTTGTTGCCCAGGCTGTAGCCTCAAACTCCTGGTCACAAGCAATCCTCTTGCCTCAGCCTCCTGAATAGCTAGGACTATAGGTGCACGTGACCATGCTCAGCTAATTTTTAAAATGTTTTTGTAAAGATGGGGTCTTGATCCGGTGCTCAGGCAGGTCTTGAACTCTTGGCCTCAAGTGATCCTCCCATCTTGGCCTCCCAAGGTGCTAGAATTAAAGGTGTGAGCCATTGTGTCCAGCCTTCAGGAACATATTTTATAAAGAAAAAATTTGGGTAATGAATAAAATATTTTAAGACCAAATATTATTACCTGGCTTCTACTCTGATAATTATGCTAGTAAACTATCTGATTGCTGTTATTTATATATAAACTTTATATAAAACTTAAATTGTTCAAGTTATCACAAATCTTGGCCAATCCAATGAACATGATCTGGGATTTTATTTTACCCTATTTAGAAGCTAACGCATTAGTCTGATACTGTTGTATTGGTGTTGGCAGAAGATAAGAGATTCCTGGGTCAGAGACAAAGAATTTACTTAAGGCACAGCAGGCAGCATGAGATCAGTGTGTGTGTTGCTTCCTCTTACCAGGAAGGACATGCAGAGGCCCAGGTGGATTCTGTACATACAGTGGGTTTGCCTTACAGCTGAGGAGCACTGAGTTTGGGGAACCCACTATTTAATAGCAAGCAGTAAGCATGCCTGTCCACTGCCTCAGAGGGAGATGTTACTGTATCCTTTAAGGTTGTTTGCTGCAAACACAACTCTCTGGAATGCCGTGGTTAAATAGTGGTTAAGGCCTTCTCTTAGCTTGCCCAGCAAGATGTGCAGGAGCATGAGAGACCCATGGGGACTGTATCTCCCAACACGTTTTTTGTGTCCTTTTTACTAATTGAAAGATATGTTTACAGAATTCCAATTTAAATTTCTTTTCAAATTGGAATAGATACGTTTATTATTGAAAAGCTCCTCTTGGGTTTTTATTGGGACACATACTTTGAACATTAGCTATGTTACTTTGACTTTTTGATGGAGTGCCAAAGTTTAAGATTATTTCCTGTTTACTGAGGACTCTGAAAACAAATTATAAAGTTCAAAAGAATGTATTTATATGCCTCATTCTGTATTTGCTTGAAGTCTGAAGAGCTGGAAAAGAACACCAGGATACATGGACCCTAACTGGCTATGGGGCAAGTTCTTGTGTTTTGGCCAGAATTTTCTTATCTGTGTAATGAGGTGGTTAAGCTGGTTCATTAAGGAACCTTCCAGTTCTTTAAACAAAACCAAACCACCATCTCATGCCTATAATCCTGAGTATGGAAATAGGTTACAATCAATTCACTTCTGACACTAACTTCCACCTCACAGCTTAAGCTCTCAGTCCGTAAGACTGCCCTCACTTTAGGCACCAGCTGCAGATGGGGTGCCTAAGCCACCCACACTGCTACCCAGTTGACTACAAATTTGGGGGTTCCTGGATCCTCCTCAGTTTCGATAATGGGCTAGAAAAACTTACAGAACTCAGGAAAACTTAACTTACTTTCATACCTTTATTATAAAAGGTTTAACTCAGGAACAGAAAAATGGAAGAGGAGACACATTGGGCATGCTGTGGAATAGGGAACGCTTCATGTGTCAACCTCCCTGCACCTGGATATGTTCACCAACCTGGAAGCTCCCACATCTCCTCGTTCCAAGAGTTCTCAGAACTCATAGAGCTCAATCTCCAGTCTCCTTTGCCTTCCCTGGAGGTTGATGGATGGGGCTAAAAGTTACCTCCCTCTAATCACTTGGTCTTTCTGGTGACCAGCCCTATCCTGAGGCTATTTGACCTCAACCCCCAGTCACTTTTTAGCATAAATTCAGATGTGATTTTGTTATGAACAACAAAAGACACTTAATGCCACTCAGGAAATTCCTAGGGTTTTAGGAACTCTGTGCTAGGAACTGGGGACAAAGACCAAATACTTGTTATTGCCACAGTGTATTACCAAAAATTTGACTTGCCTTTTATTATTCACGTCATTTACTATTAATACTAGAAATAATTTTATAAGGGATATAATCTGATTTTGAGAATATACATTTTTTTTTTTTTTTGTAAAACACATTAGCAAAAATAATCTCCAGTTTTTCATATGCTGTGTGGGCCTTGGGCCTAAAATGAACCATGGGGCATGGGAAAACAAGGCTTCTGTAGCTGGGTGCCACCTCTTCTTTCACACTAATCTTTTTCCCAGAGATTGTCTAGTGGAGTTTAGTTGGCAGCCAGCCAATGATAATGATAATAATAAAGAGTGGTTCCATAGCCTCTTTAATCTATAGCTCATAGACTTCACAAAATTTCAGGGGCTTTATCTCTGATATTCTCAAAGATTCTCAAAGGGTAATTAGTCTCCCAGGGTGTTAAGAATCTGTAAGATATGGATATTGGTGTGGCTATCTGGTGGAGGTATATACTGGGAAGGAAGGTAGAAGATACACCTTATTTCACAATTTTATTTCCTATGATTGACGTTATCATTATTTTTAGAGTTGAGATCTTGCTCTACTGCCCAGGCTCAGAGGCAGTAGCGCAGTCATATAACACCGTAATCTCAAACTTCTGGGCTGAAGTGATCCTCCTGCCTCAGCCTCCCAAAGTGCTGGGATTACAGGTGTGAGCCACCTAGGTGGCGGGCAGAATTATTTTTTATGCTGTAAATTGATCAACCCCAATTCTAAGTTGTGGTACAAATGAACTACTTATGAAATAAATTATACCTTCTACTTTCCTGTCCCACTGTTAAAGAGGGATAGTATTTAGTTATTGGTGCAATATAACTTTTCTAGCCACTCTGAATAGCAAAATGGCAATTGTTATTTATGTAGCCTCTTTCTTGCCATGGTGATTTGACATTCTTTCAACAGGAAGTTAACACAGGATATATGAACATATCTGGCCTAATTTCCTCCATGTTGTTTTGAAGCGGGCATTATATACATGTTGCAAAACCAAAGTCTCCCCTGGTCACTGCTTTTCCATCACCCCAATCTGTGAGTTACTTGGTAACATTTTAATACATGTGTCAAAGGACAAAATTACAACAGATTGGAAGATCTCAATTGGCTTTATTGCTATGCGAGAATCTGGCAACACTTCATTCTGTAAAACAGTATTCTCATGAACTGAATGGAAGAGGTTGGCTTTATAGACTGGTAAGAGCTAGAGAAAGTAGAAACAAAGAACAGAGTGTATTAGTTGTTTCAAAGCTTCTTTTCTTCTAAGGTGAGGATTAGAAGAACAGTAGGAAAATAATTGATTAACATCAGGTAACTTCAGGTTACCTGTTTTTGTGTAAGGATTAAACTAGAGGGAACTTCATTATCATGCCAATTTAAGTTTGAAATTGGCTTGTTTGGGTAGTTGGTTGTCATCTCTCTTTCCTGATTTCTCAGAAGGAACTTTAGCATGGGTGACTCTATTTTGATTTTTAATCTTGTCTTTTGGGGCCTAGTGCCCCAAAACAATGGCCTCTTATAGTTTTTTTTTTTTTTGTGAGAGTCTTGCTCTGTCTCCTGGACTGTCGTGCCGTGGTGTCAGCATAGCTCACAGCAGCCTCAATTTCCTGGGCTCAAGCAATCCTCCCGCCTCAGCCTCCTGAGTAGCTGAGACTACAGGCACACCACCACGCCTGTCTAATTTTTTCTATTTTTAGTAGAGATGGGGTCTCACTCTTGCTGAGGCTGGTCTCAAACTCCTGAGCTCAAGCAATCCACCCACCTCGGCCTCCCAGGGTGCTAGGATTACAGGTGTGAGCCACCTTGCCCTGCCTGTTCTTATAGTTTTTATTTAACACATGAAATGGTTATTAACGTATGCCATATGCTTTGTAGAATAGTCTTAGTTAAGTTGGAACTTCACTCTAAAATGACCACCTTTGTAATGGTAGCTCTAAATTTGACTACATCTATAGTAAGAACAATGAGTAGGCCAGGTGCGGTGGCTCACGCCTGTAATCCTAGCACTCTGGGAGGGCGAGGTGGGCGGATTGTTTGAGCTCGGGAGTTCGAGACCAGCCTGAGCAAGAGCAAGACCCCATCTTTACTAAAAAAAAAAAAAAAAAATAGAAATTAGCTGGACAACTAAAAATATATAGAAAAAATTAGCCGGGCATGGTGGCACATGCCTGTAGTCCAAGCTACTCAGGAGGCTGAGGCAGAAGGATTGCTTGAGCCCAGGAGTTTGAGGTTGCTGTGAGCTAGGCTGACGCCACGGCACTCACTCTAGCCCGGCCAACAGAGTGAGACTCTGTCTCAAACAAACAAACCAAAAGAACAATGAGTACATTTGTCCCCTTGGTATCTCCAGGGGGATTGGTTCTAAGACTCTTCCATATACCAGAATCCCTGGGATGCTCAAGTTCTTTATATAAAACGGCATAGTACAGTTGTCCCTCTATATCTGTGGGTTCTGCATCTGTGGATTCAGAGGGCTGACTGTACTATAATTATTTTGGAAATAAAAAAATTTTATGTGTTTCTCAGTGGTTAGAAATTGTCGCTGTTTTAAAACTCCTTATTTTTGACTTAAAGATGCCTTTACTCATTCAAGACTAATAGTTAACATTTACTGAACATTTTCTATATGCCAGGCACTGTTAAGTTCTTTACATGTATTATTAATCAATTTATCTTACGGGGAAGGTACTATTATCTTCATTTTTAGAGAAGGGAAAACTGAGCCACAGAAGGGTTAAATAACTTGCCCAATGTCACATAGCTAGAGTGTGGTAGAGCCAGTCTGATTCCAGAACCCAGGCTCTTAACAGGGGACCCACAGCCAGTTTCCAACAAATTGCTGAGCTGCTAGGTTGAGAAACCTAAGAAGTGGGAGATTTGTAGGTAAATAGAAAGGGGCAAAGCAAACTATCTTATTCTCTGTTCTTGGCTTCCTTCTCCCAGTAAAATTCAGTAATTATCTGCAGAGTGAAGAAACAGGAAGTGAACTGAACTCCTATTTTTTTGCTTTCTCTTCTTTATTTCTGCCACCTTTGCATTGCTGGTGGTTCTCATGGATATATACTTCCCACTCTATTAGCAGTGATCATGTTTGTTTTTATTAATGTCACTTCTCAGGAGAAGAAAGTATAGTGTAATGCTTAAGAGTGGGGACTTGAGAATCAGACTGCTTGGGTTTAAATTCCAGTTCTGCCGCTTAGTGGCTGAGTAACCTCAGCCTAGTTACTTAACTTCCCTGAGCCTCACTTTTCTTACCTGTAAAATAGAGGTAATATAATACATACTTCATGGGGTTTTGGGGAGGATGAAATGTGTGAATATGTGTAATGTGTTTAGAACAGTACATGGCACATAGTAAATGCTATTATAGGTGTTGCTACTATTGCTATTATTATTTGAGAGCACTTTTAGGTTGAACCAATAATTGATTTAGTTTAGGGAGCAGGATCTTTAAACCTTTAATGCTGTATTAGTATGGGTACTTCTCTTGTGTGTAATAGGGAAAAGGGTAGGAAAAAGGAAAGATGAAAGGAAGTTGAATAAAGAAAGAGAGATAATGCAGATGGTTTTGTGTTTTTTTTTTTCTTTTTTCTGGAGACAGGGTCTCACTTTCAGGCTGGAGTGCAGTGATGTGATCATAGCTCACTGCAGCCTTGAACTCCTGGGCCCCACCTCAGCCTCCAGAGTAGCTAGGACTACAGGTGTCTGCCACTGCACTTGGCTAATTTTTAAATTTTTTTTGTAGAGACGAGGTCTTGCTATGTTGCCCAGGCTGATCTCGAACTCCTGGCCTAAAGTGATTCTCTTGCTTCCCCAACTGCTGGGATTAGAGGCATGAGCCACTGCACCTGGCCTAATGCAAATAGTTTTGATGAGGAATGGGAGAGCATATATTTCCTATGAGTTACTCACCCCTAATGTAGTTTTATGTTCTTTTGTTATGTGATTTTTGCATCTGTTCAACAGCTCACAACAGGCCAGTCTTTGTGCTCAGTGCTGGAAATACAGTGGTACATGAGATAATATAGCTTATATATTACATACAGTGATGTTAGTAGACATTATAAATCTGTATGATGAATTGTTGTGAAGCGTGCTATAGGAGCACATAGGCATGGCATCCAATACACAGTTAGGTGGTTCTCTATTTTTATGTTTAATAAGGTGGCAGCTCTAGCCAACAAGAAATTCAGGATTATAATTGAAATAGGACTTTATCTTAAAATCTAGGTATATGTGGGGTGGTGTTTCTTTAACAGTTTTTCTGAGAGAATGAAGAAGTATTTCATTGAATCTAAGATTGCGTTTATATCAATTCCGTAGAAGTTAAAATGTGGAGGAAAAATAGCTGATAATGATTGTTAAGACACCCTCAATAAAGGCCCATTCTGACTTTAGAGATGTTTAATTGTGAAAAAAAAGTATCTCAATATTGATGAATCTCTGGTACATTTGTAACTGATAGCTTCTTAGAATGGTGGACTACAGTAAAAGAAGCTAAAGTAGTTACATCTGTTTATGAGTCAGTATGATTTAGAGTGATCTGACCTTTTCCTAATAAAAATGTAGGTTTTGGATGCTACATGCCATGAATATTGAACTAGTAACTAGGCAACCTGGTGCTAAAACAGCTGCTGAGACCAGAGATCACCCTGATCTTTGTTCAGTTCCTCATGTTGCTCATATATTATATGAGGGGTTGTGGTGATGGTGCTACTGCTTGTTGGTTAGTGCCTGAGTAACTATATATAGTTCTAAGGCTGAGTAATGAACCATTCTTTAAAGCAGCGGCCTTTGTATTGTGCTCTAGTTCACGTACGTGTATTACACACACGTGTGCAGAAAAGGCTTCACAAAATAATATTTAGCAAACTACATGGAATTCTTTCTGATATAGCCTCCCTCTTCTCTTTCATTATAAAAAGAACTATGCCGCTCAGTACACCACTTTGCACTTTTAAAAAAATAACACTTAAGAAGTCGAAACAACCAGGGATCAGAAACTTAGAAATTACCTTTTTTTTTTTTTTTCGAGACAGGGTACAGTGCGGGCTAGAGTGCAGTGGTGTCATCGTAGCTCGCTGCAACCTCAAACTCCTGGGTTCAAGCAATCCTCCTGCCTCAGCCTCCTGAGTAACTGGGTCTACAGGTGTATGCCACCACACCTGGCTAATTTTTAAAAAATTTTTTGTAGAGATGGGGTCTTGCTATTGCCCAGGCTGGTCTCCAACTCCTGGCCTCAAACAGTCCCTCCTGCCTTAGCCTCCTAAAGTGCTAGGATTGTAGGTGTGAGCCACCAAGCCTGGCCGGAAATTGATTTTTATTGGTTATTGTGATTTTGAGCAAGTCACCAATTCTCTTCAGTTTCTTTCAGCCATAATAATTGTACTAGTTCTGTTCTTGCTCTGAATGAATGAACCTGTTGCTAGCTGAGGGAAAAAATACATATATAAGTACACATAAATAAATATCTTCAATCTTTTTGCAGGTCACCGTCAGATTTGAAATATTTAAAGTGGATATAAAACTATTTCAGCAATGCAGACTATTAAGTGCGTTGTTGTGGGCGATGGTGCTGTTGGTAAAACATGTCTCCTGATATCCTACACAACAAACAAATTTCCATCTGAATATGTTCCGACTGTAAGTATAAAGGCTTCTGTTAGTGAAATGTATTATAATTTGATATCCTTTTGAAAACACTTCCTCTGTATGTACTGAAATTTTTCTGTTGTCTGCCTTTGTTTCCTATTTTTAAAGATCTTGACTTCTCATGGTTAAATTATATACACTTTAAAATTAAACAGCTGAAAAATCAGTGGAAAGTCAAAAGGGGTGACACAAGGGTTTGCAAGAAGTGCTGGGAGGCAAAACTCCAGTAGACAAGATTCTAAAGAGTGGTGGTCTCAGTTTGGAGAACTATGCCCTACATCTTGGAATGAGGTGACTTTCTTTTTTGATATCTTGGCCAATGATTGATCAGTACTTGGAGGTCTCCTGGGATGCTATTTGGGGTCTTGTAACTTCAGAGAAAGTAGTATGTGTCTCTACTTACCTTGTGGAGCAGTTCTCTTAGCAGTAGTGGAGCTCCAAACTGGTGCTTAGGGGCAGGAAAAGGAGACTTGTTTTATTATGAGAACACCAACATGAACCTTTGGGGGGTCATCTCCCACAACTGCCTTTTTTAAATCAAGTCCTTGGAAGGGTAGAGGGAAGATGAAAATAATAGATATTGAAGTGAGAGAGAGTTATTTAGAGTAACACTCATTTGTAAAAGAGTGTTTGGGGATTTAGGGCTTGTCCCAAGTTGCTTGACTTAACCCAGTGGTATAATTGTGTTAAATATACTTGCCCATTCAGTATTGAGTGCTAGTTGGGGTTGGCCTGGCATGGTAGTTCCACCTCTGTTAAGTGAGCTATTTTAGGGGTTTTGAGGAACTTTCGTATGATTAATATGGGACTAATAATCTTTGGAAGTGAAAAGGAAGAAAACCTATCAATACTTTGGGTTAATCTTCAGAGACATGAGCATTACCAGGAGGGTGAATATGGGGTAAAGGCCTGGTAATTATGTTCACTTGGAATTGATAGTTTCCTGACATCCTAGGGCAGGTCAAGTGATTGAGCTAGGCCAAGGATATAGAAATAAAGATGAAATTTTTTGAAGGGGGAGAATTTGAAGGTATAATTAAGTACAAAAATCACATTTTTTTGAATTGACCCATTTAGGGACAATATAAATAGAAGATGTTTTGAGGTTGCAAAGGACTTATAAGGGATTTCTAGAGATACATGGATCTTGTTTCAGAGTAACACTATTAGAATTTTTGTATTTCAGTCTCCATTAAAGATGTTTACTTATAAACTTGATTTCTGAGTCTGTTTTATGACTGATCATTTGGTGTTATATTTAAAGTGGGCTTGTGGGTGTTGTGTGTGTGTGTGTGTGTGTATGTAGATTTCTGGGAAAGAAAGGGATAGGGTGGAGCAGGGAGAAGTAGTGGTAGAACAAAATTTTAAATGAGCCTGTTTAAGACCATGGACCTATAAATGGACCATGAGGCATCCATAATGTATTCATGGTACTTGTTTAAATTATTATGGAAATGGATTTGGTGTAAAGTGCATTTTTGTTCTCATCTATGAACTGGGAGTTGCCATTTCTAGAATAACAGAAATACAGAGCTGGAAAAGATCATACATATATTATCCACCTCTTACGGATGAGGGAATTCAGGCCCAGTTTAGGGGAGAGATTTAGACTCTAGTCTAAGTAGAATCTGTATTGGAAGCCAGCTTTTCTGATTCTCAGTTCGGTCCTTATATATGAAAACCTAGTAAAAGAGGGCTATTCTTGTGTCCTTTTTAAAGTGTGACTAAGAAAATAGTCCATGTGGTTTGAGAGCTTAGCTACATTCATTCCATTTCTATGTTCTTGTTATCAAGAACTAACTTTCCTTTAACTACCATCTCCCTCATGCCCTTGCTTCCACTCTTCTTTACATTTAAATAACCTCACACAGCCCATTAAAACACGAATCAGAAAATTAGAGTCGGTAGCTAAAAGGTTTAAGCAGGGCTAGTGTTCTCTCAGTTGGGAAGCATTGCTTTCCTTTTTTTAAAAAAATTTTATTTATCTTTTAATTACACATTTTTTATTGTAAATTGACAAATTATAGTTGTATGGGAAAGCATTGCTTTTCAGATGTAAATTAATTCAAAAGAATCCATGGATTAGTGTTGGGTCTTTTCCCATTTAGCATCATTACCTCCCATTTTCACACATAACTTAGTACAACCAATATTAGTATATACTATACTGATTTTGTTAAGGGTTTTATGGTCTATTTACAAATAAAACATCTAGTCAGGATATCTTAGGTCTTGTGGTTTGTGCCCAATAATGTGAATTTTATTCACGAGATTCTCAATAGATAATTCTCTAGCCTTTTATTGGGACACTTTCCTTGTACTTTGAGCGAAGCTTTATTTCTCTCAAAATTGGCTTCTTTGTAACAAGCCTCTTCCTATCTGGCACCCTGAAAGGAAAAAAAAGATTGTCAGGAATCTAGGGGTGATATTCTAGATTAAAAGGAAGTGGTTTATGAAGAAATAATTTCTTAGAAATGAGATTGAAGATAGAGGTGTCTCAGAAGTTTCAAACTTGAACAGGATCACTTTGTGTAGCTAGAGGACTCTGCTCCTGTGATACCTCTAAACCTTCTATGGCTCTTTATCCAGGCTGCCGGGGTAGAGCAGGCATCCCAGAACCCAACCTCTGTCACTTTTTCCAAGAACCACTTAGCTCATACAAGGGCTTAGTTGGCAAGATTGGTTATATAAGGAAGACGGATGGACTAAGGGAAGATTAAGTCTGATGAAGGAAACACTGCCTTAGCTTGAGAGTTGTCCTGTCTGTTTTTACCCTCCCCTTCTTCACTAACAGTGTCATATTATTTTTGTTTTTAGGTTTTTGACAACTATGCAGTCACAGTTATGATTGGTGGAGAGCCATATACTCTTGGGCTTTTTGATACTGCAGGTACTTAATGTCTTTTACAATGTTTTGATCTGTAACTATAACATTTGTTGGTTGTTTGTCTTTTTTGGACATTTTGGAAAACTAGCATATTAGCAAACCACTTGCCTTTTGATAATGGTTAGCAGGATTTGAATGTAATGATGGCTGTTGCTTGACCATGGAGCAATCCCAGACGTGGCATTGCAGATGGGAGTAAGTGCCCTGGGTGGATGTTGTGGTAGAAGATGAAGTAGAATGAGAGCAGAGTTCGTTAGACAAGCTCTGAATTGAACCAGAATCCTGATGTGCGTTGTGTACTTTGCAGAGAATTAGCGACTAGGCTAGTAGCTGGGGAGAAACTTAAGAGAATGAATTCATAGGAAACATCTCTACTGATTATCTTCCTTCACCCCTGCCCTCCTAACTCCTATGAAAGCCTGTAGTTTCCTAAATATGCCCAAGGTTGTAAGTTTATAAACCATGTACTGTATTTATTATTATCACTCTTTGAAATTTGAAGCCTTACTTAGTATTATGCA
The DNA here is from genome assembly GCA_028533085.1 of Varecia variegata. NCBI lineage: Eukaryota > Metazoa > Chordata > Mammalia > Primates > Lemuridae > Varecia > Varecia variegata. The sequence continues at coordinate 94,583,787 of CM052444.1, read as the reverse complement.
TCTGTATAATACATGTTTAGATAGCTTCTTATAATAGGTAGCTTGTTATTTTATGCTACAACTGAAAATATTTTGAGGGTAAACCAATATCTAGCTCACAGTATATTGACATTTGTTGGCAACTATCCAAATTTTAAGGACAAATTACTTTCTTCCTTAAATGTACCTAATTCCTCAGTGTTATTTCTTACTCGTTTTTAACAGTGGCTGCACATCTTATTAATAATTTCTAACTTCTCTCTGTAGTCTCTTATTACCAGCTCAGTTAGCTGATAGGAAAGGAAAATCTCAGAAAGATATCCTTGAGATCCTTAGAATGTAGGAATTCTAAACTTTTTATGAGTTACTCTGTCACTATCTGCCAGCTAACATATTGCTCTCGAGTGTATTATGCTGCCCACTTTGAGGAACTATCTGGATTTAAGTGGGAGGGTGTATTGGAGAAACAATAGTAAATAGTTAAGTAGAGAAAATTTTAATGAGTTAAAAATTATAAGAGTAATGCTTATGTATATTGGAGGAAACTTGGGAAAATAGAGAAAATAAATTAAAATAATGATCTGTAATCTCATGACAAGTAAGGATTTTTCCCCCTATATTCATTTATGCCTTTGGAGGCAATCTGCATGCAGAGAAAAGGCAATTTATGTCCACTCGTTGAAAATTAATTTTATTTTCAAATTTCAAAGCTTATTTTTTGTAAGCCTTTATATTTTATTTTTTGGTCAGTACTTTTTAAAGTTTGATTGATATGTAATACAATTCACTCATTTTAAGTGTTTAGTTTGATGAATTTTGCTGACCCTCCACCATAATCAAGACATGTAACGTTTTTATCACTCTAAAAAGTTTCCTTGTGTCCTTTTGCAGTCAATCCCCTCCCTTGACCCAGTTTCAGGCAACCACAGATTTGTTTTCTAGGTTTCCACAGTTTTGCTTTTCTAGGATTTCATATAGATGGAACAGATGATATGTAGTCTTTTGTGTTTGACTGCTTTCACTTAGCATAATGTTTGTGAGAGTCTTCCATGTTGTGTGTATCTGTACTTGTTTCTTTCTTTTTTTTTTTCCTTTCTGTAGGCTCCTAGAATAGAAGCAGCAGCAGGGTACTTGTTTCTTTTCATTGCTCGGTAGTATTGCATTCTATCAATATAGCACAATTTGTGTATCCATTTACAAGCTGATGGATATTTGGGTTCCAGTTTTAAGCTGTTATGAATACTGGTGCTGTGAACTGCTTCCATGTTTTATCTATTGTGAATAATGCTGCTATGAACATGGATGTACAAGTATCTCTTTGAGATGCTGCTTTCAATTCTTTTGAAGTATATACTCAGAAGTGGAATTGCTAGATTATGTGGTAATTCTATTTTTAATATTTTGAGGACCTCCCATATTGTTTTTCCACAGTGGCTATCCCATTTTATGTTCCCACCAACAGTGCGTAACATTTCAGGGTCTCCACATTCTTGCCGACAGTTATTTTCTGTCTGATTGTAGCCATCCTAATGACTGTGAAGTGGTTATCTCATGGTAGTTTTGACTTGGCATTTCCCTCATGATTAGTGATGTTGAGCATCTTTTCATGTGCTTATTGGTCATTTGTATATCTTCTTTGGAGAAACATTTATTCAAGTCCATTGCCCATTTTTGAATTGGGCTGGGTTTTTTTGTTAAGTTTTAGGAGTCTCTGTAGATTCTGAATATTAATCCCTTATCAATTATATGATTTGCAAATATTTTCTCCCAGTTTGTGGGTTGCCTTTTTACTCTGTTGATACCATCTTTTTTGTTTGTTTGTTTTTGTTTTTTTGAGACAGAGTCTCACTCTGTTGCCCGGGCTAGAGTGCCATGGCGTCAGCCTAGCTCACTGCAACCTCAAACTCATGGGCTCAAGCAATCCTACTGCCTCAGCCTCCCGAGTAGCTGGGACTACAGGCATGCGCCACCATGCCTGGCTAATTTTTTCCATATGTATATTTTTAGCTGTCCATATAATTTCTTTCTATTTTTAGTAGAGACGGAGTCTCACTCTTGCTCAGGCTAGTCTTGAACTCCTGAGCTCAAACAATCCACCTGCCTCGGCCTCCCAGAGTGCTAGGATTACAGGCGTGAGCCACTGTGCCCAGCCTATACCATCTTTTGATGTATAAAGTTTTAAAATTTTCATGAAGTTCAATTGTCTATTTTTTCTTTGGTTACAAACTGTGCCTTTGGTGTCACATCCAAAAAAATCATTGCCAAGTCCAGTGCTATGAAGCTTTTGCCCTGTGTTTTCTGAGCGTTCTTAGGTCTCTCAGATGTGTTTATTTTGAGTTAATTTTTGTATATTGCGTTAGCTAAGGTCCAGTTTCATCTTTCGCATGTTGATATCTCATTTTCTCAGCACCATTTATTGAAAGAGCCCTTTTATTACTGAATGGTCTTGGCACCCTTGTCAAAAATCATTGGACCATATATGTATGAGAGTTTATTTCTGAGTTCTCTCTTTTATTCCATTATCTTATATGTCTGTCTTATGCGAGTACCATACTGTTTTCATTACTGTAGCCTTGTGTTAAGTTTTAAAATCAGGAAGTGTGAATCCTCCAGCTTTATTCTTTTTCAAGATTGTTTTGGCTATTTGGATCTCTCATTGGGATTTTGATAGGGATTGCATTGAATTTGAAGGTTGCTTTGGGTAGTACGAACATTTTAACAATATTAATTCTAATCCACGAACATGGAATGTGGTTCCATTTATTTATGTCTTCTTTAATTTCTTTCAGCTGTATTTTGTAATTTTCATTGTATAAGTCTTTTGCCTCTTTGGTTAAGTTAATTTTTAGTTATTTTATTCTTTTTCAGTATGTATTGATTCTTGCCAAATTTTTTTTCTAGGCATTATTTACAGTTTCAAATACTGGTCTCATATGCATGCATTAAACAAACATGTGAACCTGCTTTAGTAGTCAGTGGATTTTGTCATCTGGGTTTCACTGAGATTTTTGTTTCCTTAGATGGTTTCAGTGTGATTGTTTCTTTACCAGATCTGACTAGGATTGATTTTTAATCATTTCTGTAGCAGGAGTTTATTATCACAATATTGTTGGATTACTAATGGATACAAAGATTGAAAACTACAAACTGGTAGTAAAAGCAAATAATGTAATAGCAAGTTCATTACTGTTCTGACTGCTTGACATATTAGATAGAATTAGCCAAGTAAGAATATTGTCCACAGATTATATTACAAGGCCATATATTTTATTAGATAAATAAGTTGCTTTCTGGCTAATGACCAGTGTACTGTGACTTGTGATTTTAATGTCCTCTCAGAGGACACCAAGATTCAGTTGCTGAATTCATTCCCTATAATTTTTTTCCTTAGGGCAAGAGGATTATGACAGATTACGACCGCTGAGTTATCCACAAACAGATGTATTTCTAGTCTGTTTTTCAGTGGTCTCTCCATCCTCATTTGAAAATGTGAAAGAAAAGGTAAGTTGGTCAGATATTCTCGCCCTAAAAAAAGTCATCACAGAATTTCTGTTGACCAATTGTAAATAGCTTTAGATGCTTGTGGATTAACAAAGGTGTATTTTAAAATACCTTTTCTTTAGTGGGTGCCTGAGATAACTCACCACTGTCCAAAGACTCCTTTCTTGCTTGTGGGGACCCAAATTGATCTCAGAGATGACCCCTCTACTATTGAGAAACTTGCCAAGAACAAACAGAAGCCTATTACTCCAGAGACTGCTGAGAAGCTGGCCCGTGACCTGAAGGCTGTCAAGTATGTGGAGTGTTCTGCACTCACGCAGGTAAGGATGGTGTGAAACCCCATGTTTATTTAGGGTGGAGAAATTTCTTAGAGCATTAGGATACAGGGATTATTTCTAACAGTGGTCAGCAGTGCTCAAGGCTGCCTAGGAAGAATATGGAACAGCTGCAAGTTGTGAATTCTTGTGTTAGAGGCTTCTGTGTTTATTGGAGAACATTATTAGTCTCTAAAGCTCTTGTGTTGGTGAGCTCCCATGTTGTTCTGAATGATTCGTAGTGGTTAGGCTTGTGTTTTTAATAATAATAAAATATATCTCCTGCCAGTTGTGACAATTGATGTTGTACTGTCGCTACATTGTTTTTGGGGTAACTCAACTGGGACAGGGGGTTAGTCAAAATATTTGAGACTATTATGTCAAAGAAGGCTGCCTTGGCTGTTTCTGCCACAGTTCTCAAGCATACTTTATATCGCAGTTATAGAGCATGTTAATATTTCCCTTTATTCCTATGTTTTTGGAGGTATTTGTTCCTCATGTGGACCTCTCTTTCCTACTGGCCATTTTGGAGTGATTTAATTGGCACTCTTGTAGTTTGATGGGAAACTCAGATTCTGAGGACAGGGAGCAGTGTTAGGAGCGAGAATTATAAATGACACGCATGGTTTAATCTTCTCCACCTTCACAATATTGCCGATTCCCTCCTTTGAGTACTGTTGTGGGGGCATTTATCATGTACTTTTTCAGGTAATTGTTCATTTTTATTTATTTTTTAAACACTATCGGATTTTTAATTATATGTATGCTGAGGTAAATGGCATATATAATTACTTGTTACGTATGTCCTAGGTATTTAGTATATAGGGCCTAGTGCATAATTTAGTAACCTGCAATTTAGTGCTTGGTTAGATATTTAAAGATTAAACTTTTATACTTAACTAGGATATTCCACAGGATAACTTCAAGGCCTAATATCAGATGATTTAAACACATTCTCCTAAACCCAGTTTTTCTTGGCAGTTTAGTGCTATTGTAAAAGTAGGTATTTAAAAGTTCAAAAGAATTTACATCTTCTCACACATACCGCTGATTTAGATTTCAAAAAAATAAAATACCTGGTGCTTCTTTCTGTGTTTTGATACTATCTTCAGAAGAGAGAGAGAGAGAGAGAGAGAGAGTGTGTATTGGGGGAGGCAGGGAGGGATGTGTGTGAAATATTCGTATCTGAGTTAGATACTAACTCTGTGTATTTCTGCTGCATTACCCCTGTTCTCTAGGTATGGGCTGCTCTGGAGGAAAGGAGGCAAATAGGCCGTGTGGCCCCACTTTTAGATCCCTTGCTAAAGCTTTAGACAATTATATGCTTTTAATATAAGATTTTTACAATGTGAGCAGGTGTATATATTAAATCATTTTGCAGAGACTAGGAAGTTTAAAAGGTCTTAGCAGGTACATTTTTCTTACCAGATTTTGGAGTGAGGAGAAGATAGAAAATGGGGTCTGTGGTTGTATTTGGGAGCTAGAACTTTTAGGACCCCAGATTCTGTTTATTGGTTTTTCTAAAACTAAAGTCTTAATATAAGGAGATAGTGGATCAAACAAAGATGAGTTTTGTTTCATAGGGAATTTGTTGATCTTTGTCCACATTAAGCAAGGAAAGAGTTCCTTCTTGTTAAGGGATACACTCTAGTTTCTAATGGTCCTTCTCCTTTTTTTCCTTAAAAACATGTTTCTCTTTCCATACTCCTTCCTTTTATATTTGACTACCAGAGTTTGTTCTTAGGTGTCTAGAAAGAATTGTAGAGGAACTTTAACTTTTGTATAGCATTTCTGCTTTGAAAATGATGTAGCAAAAAAAAAAACCTTTTAACCTCTTTGCTTCTTTTAAGTACGTATTACCATTTCTCATTTATTTTGTATCTAATGGAATGTATGGATACCATTCTTCTGGGATGCCATGATTGGGGGTAGGGTGGGGGTGGGAGCACCTGGGGTGGTCTGGGGCTGGCATTTATCATTGGAGCTGTGTTCTGGGACTTTTAGGACATTTGTACTTGAAATTAAACTGACCTAAAGAACATGTGAAACTATCTTGGGTGGTAAATTTGTGGCTTCAGATTTAGGTGAGTTTAGGTGAGTCTATAGACCTGGGCCCAAGGTACCACTACCACTGAGTCACACTGTCACGTTGGAGTTTCTGGCTGAGGTGTAAGTGTATTTCTGTGTCTTAATCCCTGTAGATCTGAGAATATTCTTTGTTTTCACTCCATGCTTTATGCTCTGATATCCATGCAGACATCTGAAAGCATTGGACTGCTTGCTAAAACTCATTCTAGGACCCCGTTCTTTGTTTTCTTATGACTTGGGTGGTGGTTACTTGCTCTAATAATATTGCTGAATAACTGAAGTGTATGCTGTTTCTAGGGTGCCTTCTTTAAACTCCTTGCAGTTGGTACTGTTGCACAATTAACAATCTTTTTAAATATCTGGCCGTTTTTCTGGGAAACTGATTTACTTTGAAATCCTGATTAATCCTGTCCAGATATGTCATTGAACCTAGAAACATGGAGCATGCCTGTTAGTCTGCTATTTGTGTCCTTCAGTTATTCAGGGGCTGAATTCACATAAGCTTGTAATTATAATAGATTTATTTCTAAAATGTATATGCCATTCTTATCAGTAGAAATATTGGGATTCTACAAGGCATCTGTCTTGTGATTGTATATTCATTTTTCCTCTCCTGGCATTATTTACCTTTTTTTTTTTCTTTGAGACAAGAGTCTCACTCTGTTGCCCAGGTAGAGTACAGTGGTGTTGTCATAGCTCACTGCAACCTCCGACTCCTGGGCTCAAGCGATCCTCCTCCCTCAGCCTCCTGAGTATCTGGGACTACAGGGGTGTGCCACTGCACCCAGCTAATTTTTTCTATTTTTAGTAGAGACAAGGTCTCGCTCTTGCTCAAGCTGGTCTTGAACTTCTGAGTGCAAGCTATCCTCCTGCCTCGGCCTCCCAGAGTGCTAGGATTACAGGCATGAGCCATAGTGCCCAGCCCATTATGGCCCATTATTTTCATTAAAATGTTATAATATTAGATTTCAATGTGTGATTATTTTAGAAGTGAACATATTGGATTTTCATAAAAATTGCTTTCTGGCACAGTTAACCTTTCCTGAGGTGAAATTTCTGTTCAGTGATCTACTCTCTTAAGGGGTTTAAGATCTAGAATTCTGGCACTTTATTTTTCTCAAGGCACATTGCTTCTGTGAATTCAGCTCATTTAATCTGGACTGCTATTGTATCTGCTAGTCTTTCTAATCCTCTAACCTGGCTGCTATTCTCTCTCCTCCCCTCTGTCTTGTAGAGAGGTCTGAAGAATGTGTTTGATGAGGCTATCCTAGCTGCCCTCGAGCCTCCGGAAACTCAACCCAAAAGGAAGTGCTGTATATTCTAAACTGTTTTCTCCTTCCCCTCTTTGCTGCTGCTTCCTGTCCCACTACTGTAGAAAGATCGTTTAAAAACAAAGGAATAAAACCATCCTGTTTGAAAGCCTCTGCGTCTTTTTACTCACCACCTTAGAGCAACCTCTGTATTAGTTTTTGATGAAGAATGCAATATCTTATAGAATATTTTTTGTGATCAGTAGTCAAGTTGGACCTGTTTAACTTTCTGCTGCTTGAGTTGCCTGATGCTCAGAGCTTTTTGGTTTGGATTAATATTGCAAAAGGGAACTTGGTCTGGCATTAAGAATGTCCTCTTGGAGAAAATAAGAAGAGCTTTAACACTTCTAGATCTTAGTTCTAGATGGAGAAAGTAATACAAACATCATTTTACTCTTACGATCAATTGTTAATTGTAATTGCATGATAAACTTTATGGAAAAGGGGTGACCTGCTAGTAGAGTATAATGGGGAAGGGAGGATTCTTTTCTGGTTTTCCTTGTGTGGTGAAATTTTGTGTTGCTATTGCTTTGGCTGTTTGTGCTATAGTGGAGTATTTGTCAGTCTGGGGTGGGGAAGATATTGATGTATCTGCTACTGCTTTATGAGTTCATTTGTTACATTATCTTTTAAGAATAGCTTCCATTTTAACAGTTGACTTAAGGATTGTTAATGTTGAGATGTAAAGCTGCCACCTTTATATTTTCCTGCTTCTGATTTTATTGTTGTGAGGGAAACATACAATTGTGGTTACCTTCAAATTTTGAAATTAAAAATATACAATTGTTTGTATAAATGCCTGATGAAGCTTTTATTCCTGTTGCATTGACTGGCTCTAATTTTACATATGTATCAGGTACTCACATTTTTGCTCCCTTGAATCCCCTCGGCTCTAATTGGGGTAAAGGGAGTTCAAAGTGACTGTCTTTGCCGCTACCATAATCGCGCTCTCTCTCTTTGCCTGTGCCTTCCATAGAATAAGGATGCTACTGACCCATGCCCGTCCTCTCAGTCCTGTTTCATATCCAGCTGTTTCATTTGAATGCAGAGCTGCTTCCCTTCTTTTTATGTAAAATGTTTCAGCAGCACATTACAAAACTCATATTGAATGAGCAAATGACACATGTGCTTGTTTGCTTCTTGTGACATACATTGGTCTGCACAAAGCCTTCTCAAAGGACCACTGTCTCACTCATGAATATCTGCTGCTCTGCTCCTGAATTGCTAAATCCTTCCAGTGCCCTGGACAAAACTTGGTGAAGTGAGATTATTGTGTTGAGATTCAGAGATATTTTTAATGTTTCTTTCTTTGCCACCTCTTGGGGGTTTGAATGTTTTAAATTTGAACTCCAACTTTATTATACTGAAAATCAGACTGCCCGTTTTTTCTTTCTACCCCTTTTCAGAAAGGCCTAAAGAATGTATTTGACGAAGCAATATTGGCTGCCTTGGAGCCTCCAGAACCGAAGAAGAGCCGCAGGTGTGTGCTGCTATGAACATCTCTCCAGAGCCCTTTCTGCACAGCTGGTGTCGGCATCATACTAAAAGCAATGTTTAAATCAAACTAAAGATTAAAAATTAAAATTCGTTTTTGCAATAATGACAAATGCCCTGCACCTACCCACATGCACTCGTGTGAGATGAGGCCCATAGGTATGGCCCCCCCTTTCCCCTCCCAGTACTAGTTAATTTTGAGTAATTGTGTATTGTCAGAAAAGTGATCAGTACTAGTTTTTGTTTTGTTGTTTCAAAAAAAAAAAAAAATTTTTTTTTTTTTTTTTAAAGCAAGGCATGCTTGTGATGACTCTGTAACAGACTAATTCGAATTGTTGAAGCTGCTCCCTGGTTCCACTCTGAAGAGTAATCTGGGACATCTTAGTATTTTGTTGTTTTTTTTTTCCTCTGTTTTTGGGGGGAGTGTGTGTGGGGTTTGTTTTTTAGTCTTGTTTTTTAAATTCATTAACCAGTGGATAGCCCTTAAGGGGAGGAGGATGGATTGATTCCACATTCCACTTCCTAGATCTAGTTTAGAAAACATGTTCCCCATCTGGTGCTCTTAGGAAGGAGTATAGTAAATGCCTCATTTAATAACGTACTCCTTTTTGAAAGTTGCCTTTTCTCTCCACCCTTGAGTAGATCCAGTATTTGATGAAACTCATGAAAAGTGGGTGGAACCTGTCTTGCCCCTCCTCTTTTCTAGGATGCACTATATATATATATGTGACTATGACTTTCAAGGAAATTTGTTTGCCATTTGCTGATTTTTTTGGAAGTTAATTTCTAACTTCTTTCACTGATAAATGAAGAAAAGTATTGCACCTTTGAAATGCACCAAATGAATTGAGTTCATAATTAAAATTTTTTTTTCCCTGTCAGTCATTGTCTTATATGCTTAGCATAGATTTACAGCTTGATAGTATGTAGTATATGATACGGTGTTCCTAGAACGCAGCTGAAGACCTGGTATGTAGAGGAGATATGAGGGGTGGTGCTAGAAGACAGATGTCTATGGAATGATTCACATCCTCTCACGTCGTGAGGGTGGAGGCCTGCTTCATGAAGAAGCTGGGGGTGGGGTGGGGGTGGGGAGAACACTTAACAACATGGGGACCAGTCAGGGGACTCCCCTTATTTCTGTTTTGCATATGAGGAGCCCTAGAGCAGCCAGATGAGGCTCCTCTAGTTTAATAAAATCACAGAAAGAGTCTTATGAAGACTCTTCATAAGTGTTAATAGGAATTTTATCAGCTTATTTTGGTTGCAGTTTCCAATTTTTAAAAATGTTTAGGCAACCTTTTCCACCTTCCCAAAGTCCTAATTCTTGTAGATTCATTAGTGTTGAACCAATGCTTTCTCATGTCTCAATTCTTTGTATATGCATTCTTTTCAGATGTATTAAACAAACAAAAACCCTTCA
>CM052444.1:94496344-94573178 GCA_028533085.1 Varecia variegata | reverse complement strand
CTTCATAAGTGTTAATAGGAATTTTATCAGCTTATTTTGGTTGCAGTTTCCAATTTTTAAAAATGTTTAGGCAACCTTTTCCACCTTCCCAAAGTCCTAATTCTTGTAGATTCATTAGTGTTGAACCAATGCTTTCTCATGTCTCAATTCTTTGTATATGCATTCTTTTCAGATGTATTAAACAAACAAAAACCCTTCACGAGCCAGCCTGAGGGTTGTTATTTTCCCTCCGCCTCTTACTTTCCAGGTATTTAGGAGTGGGAACCTGACTTTTGATAGCATCAATTTCTAATACATTTTGGGATAACATTTTAAAGCTTTATTATTTTTATTTCTTTTCGGGCATTCAGTTTGAAATAATGTTTTTTCCTCCATAAGTTCAGATTTGTGCCTTCTCTCCTAAGTCTGGCAGGCAGCGGAAACTTCCCTTAAATACCAGGTGGGTCCATAACAATTCTTAGTGAAGATATGTGCGGGAACCTCACTGCTCACGTTGGAGGGAAATGTCAGCACACCTCGAATCCATAGATGAGTTGGAAAGCAGTCAGTTTCCCCCCCAGGTTTTTTGCATCAGTGGTTCTCAAACTTTGCTACTTACTTAAGTGCAGCTTGAGTAAAGAGATTTTTAAGTTTTCCAGGTATTTCTGAAATGTATCCAGGTTTGAAAACCATTGCTCCTGGGTTGTTATCTCAGACTAGTTCAATCAGAATGCACCTTCTGTGCTGTGAATCGGACTATGTAGGAGACATTTTCTTTAGGTGCCAAGAATGATTTATTTACCTTAAGGGCATCATACTGATATGTATGAGAATCTTAGAAACTAAGAACCTTTATTCCAGTTAAGGTTGATACAGTGTAGCATCATTTTGATAGTTGTTTCCATGGAGTCATGTTTGGTGTGATTCCATACTGTGCTAGAATTAAGCTGGATTGGTTGGGAAGGGGGTTAGGAAGAGGGAGATAGAAGTTTTACCAGTCCTAACCAATAAATGTATTTTATTTATTCCTTGTTGGCCATACTAGGGGAAGAGACCTGGATCATTGTGTGACGCCCTGGAAAGTAGATATGTGTATCCCTACTTCTTAGTTCTGTCAGTGGCATATAGGTCCTTGATTATTGCTGTATCCCTCTCCTAGAGCAGTGCTGGACACTTGATGTGGTTCTAGAAATAGTCATTGGATGGGTACATTATTTTAAGAATTAAGTGAAATAAAGCAGGTCACATGGTTGTGTTGATGAATTAAGCACACGTCAAAAGAATAAGGATGACAAAGAGATTGGTTGAAGTTAACTTATTTTTATTTAAATATTTCAGTTTGACTTCTGCATATCAGAAGAACATTGAGTAGCAAATGGATGCAGCTAACATTGTTCGTATTTATTTATTTACTGAAACTGTCTCACTCTGTTGCCCGGGCTAGAGTGAGTGCCGTGGCGTCAGCCTCGCTCACAGCAACCTCAAACTCCTGGGATCAAGCAATCCTTCTGCCTCAGCCTCCCGAGTAGCTGGGACTACAGGCATGTGCCACCGTGCGTGGCTAATTTTTTCTATATATATATTTTTTAGTTGTCCATATAATTTCTTTCTATTTTTGGTAGAGATGGAGTCTCGCTCTTGTTCAGGCTGGTCTTGAACTCCTGAACTCAAACGATCCACCCTCCTCGGCCTCCCAGAGTGCTAGGGTTATAGGCATGAGCCACCGCGCCCGGCCCATTGTTCCTATTTAAATATTGTTTTCTATTTGACTTAACAAACTTGTTTTAGTCACGGCTTAGTAGGTGAATGATACTGCCCAGGTAGTGTGGTTTAGAGTTAGAAAAGAATTATTGAAAACAGTTCTTAGCAGACTTAGCTTGTGTCAAAATTTACAATATTTAGTCTAATACAACATTAATACATCACTGGCGCTCTAAAATATGTTTTACCGAAGATCTTTCTAACTAGGTTCTGTAGTTTGTTAAAGCTGCATCCTTCAAGCTGCACTTTAGGCCAGTAGGGGAGTGTATTCTAAGGGGGAAAAAGGATTGTGGTTTGAAAGAACAATTGCAGTATTTCCTTTATTCTTAGGTGTATTTTTCTCACATTTTCATATTATAATCAGAATACCTTTTAAAATTTGAGCACATTAATGTAGAAGTACTAATTTTTTGCTTTTCTTTTGTTTTGAAAATTTGTCATTAAGCCAATCATGTCTTACAAATGTTACCCTCGTAGAATGGATACGATAGTGGTATTTAGGTTTGGACTATTTTCCTTTTTTTCCTCCTTCCATTTCGAGGTTATTAGTGGTTATTTTGGGGCTGGATGCTAAGAAGCTCGAAATACAAGGGCCTTGCTCAAAGAGAATTGAAACTTAGTCCCTGCTGGGCACAAATTTAGAAATTTTGTTACATAACAGTATGGGGAAGGGACAGCATTTCACCAAGAAGTAGCAAGTTCTTATCTTTCAAAAAGGGCTGAGCTCTTCATGATTTGGGTATCTCTGGATGATTTTATGAGGGAAGTAGCTTTAAGTCACACTCATATTTTAGCTTTCTTTGTTCTCTGTAAGTCTTACCCTGCATTCACCCACCTGAGCATGGTGATTTAATTACATAGACCAAGAGAACACCTCACCAATCATGTTATTTTTTTTCCAGGGCTGTTTGAATACTTTAAAAGTACTACTTTTCGAGTCTTTTTTCCAAAATGCCTCCACTTTTTTTTTTTTAAGCCTCATTTTATTAGATATTGCCACAATAATGTTTTGTTAGAAACCATGCCAATAGTAGCTTATACAATAAGCGTTTGTCCCCAGGCTTCACATTGGGCTCAGGTGGGCTCATTCTGGTGCCTAGCTCTAGAGGGCTGTGGCTACCAGAGAGTGGACTTCTTACGGGTTGAGGGAGGCAGGCAAAGAGGGACAAGGTAAAACATTTAAAATTTCTCAATGTTCCATTGCCCAGAGGATGCCATATAGTCATCCCAAAGTCAGTGCCACCCATTCATTCTTCATAGTCATTTCATAAATTCAACATTTTTTTTAAATGTTGCACTTAAGACATCAGGGATATAGCAGAGAATAAAATAGATGCCTTCTGACTTCTAGTTGGAATTTTCTTCCCCTTACAATTTTGATAGCTTCCTCTTCTTGAATAATCATGTGATCTCATCCCACTTTGAATTTCTCTCAAGAGAGTAAAGTAAAAATCTTGTGTGTATGTGCATATTCATGACACCCATTTGTCATTACTTTATAAAGCATCTGTTCCATACTAGGCACTGGAGACATTGGAAAATGATAGTGTCAAACAGTGCAGATGTAAGCAGGCAGAGATAAGGACTTCCCTCTAAAGTATCCCGTAGGGTACTCTGTGTGCTGTGTTCTGTGTGCTGCTGTGTGGATGGTCAGCTGGAGCCCCTGATGGGTATTTGGCCACTGCCAGCCCACATGGAGCCTTAATGCGAATTAGAAAAGGCTTTTCCAAAGACACTTTATGAATGTGTTGTAATAATGTACTGATATTTTTTTTCCTGTAAGGACCAAGCCATTTGGCTGCTATCTGTTGGGATTGTCATAGTAAATATACAAGTCTACTTTGTGAGGCCAATAATACTGTCTTAGACGTGGTGCCCCTGTGTAGCACACAACTTGCAGTTTACATGCAGTGTTGTGTTCAGGTGATTGTTACTCTGTTGTACTTAGATAGTGGGATTTAAGATAGGCTAAAATAGAGAACTGAGTGAGGGAACAATTTTGTAGTTCTTTTTCGTTCATATGCTACAGTCACAGAATTGAGAATAGCTAGTTTAATCCCTTCATTTGCACATGATGAGGAAAGGTGAGGAAATTTAGATGACTTGCCTATCATTGCACAGCTGATAGTAGCAGAGCTGGGCTTGGGACCCACATTCCTGGCTGCTTTCATGGCGTTCACAGTGCTGTCTTACTAGGTCCAGTTTTCTACCTTATGTCTGCATCCTTAAGTCTTCCTCTCAAAGGTGAGTACTGCCTTCCTGCTCCATATAATTTTTCCTAGAGTCTTTCCATACTTCTTGTTTTGCTGCCTTCGGGTAACTTGTGCATTAGAACTAGCTTGTGACAGAACCGTTAAACTTCTGTGAAGTTAGACACTTGACTATTAGAGGCATTCCAGTGATTATTAGAGCCTATGTTGTAGCAAAATATGAAATATATCTAATAAAGGAGTACAATGGCAGGTTTAAAAGTACTTCACTGATAAGTGGGGCCAAGATGGGAGGAAAGCCCTGAATTTAAAGCAATGTTGTAGTTACATTGGTGATTTCCTCCAAAGCAAATAAATGCTCAGTGGACTTTGGGTTCATCATTGCATTCTTTTTCTGAAGTAGAAGTGACTAATTTTCAAGTCAAAGGTAAGCATAGCATTTTCTGAACCCTGTTCTAATGGAATGGAGTACAGGATCACAACCAGCTGCTTTTTGCTTTGAGGCATGCTGCAGAGTTGTGCTTTTCTCAGTGTGAACTGTGGACTTCGTGTCTCAGTCGCCAAAATGGACCCTGTAGGACTCACTCTATCTGAATCTCTGGAGGTGGAGAGTTGGGGGCCTTCATTTTAAACAAGCATCCCTTTATTGTGATGAAGTTTGCAGTGCTGCTCCTAACAATGTACCTTTTGGCTCATAGCTTCCACTTTCTTGGTCTCTTTATCTGTAAAATAATTGTGTCCTTATTTATTTACTTTTTTAAAAGCCAGAAGCAGAGTTTATTGAGCCAAGAGCAAGGTATGTTCGCCACAGACAGACAGCGAGTGGGCCCCTGTTGCTACAGAAGGCCTGTGTACTTAGTTATTGAGGTCTCAAATGCAGTTCAAGTTCTCGGTTAGTTAACAATTACATGGGAAGATAAAGAAAAATTCTCCTGAGATTCTGTATCTTTAGGTATGGGATGGGACCGAGGAGTCAATCTACGTTCTAAAAGCTTCCCAGATAGAACTTTGATTAGCTATGTTTGGGGACCAGAGTATGTACACCTTGGTGACAGAACCCTTAAACTTTCTGAAAGTTTAAGCGTACTGGCGGTGTGAATGTCGCCTGGGGAGCTTATTTTTTAAAAAGGAAAACAATGTGGGATCATTTTAGTCAAACTTGGAGGTACGATCTGGGCATCAATTAAATTTTTTTTTTTTTTTTGAGACAGATCCTCATTCTGTTGCCCTGGCTAGAGTGCCGTGGCGTCAGCCTAGCTCACAGCAACCTCAAACTCCTGGGATCAAGCAATCCTGCCTCAGCCTCCCGAGTAGCTGGGACTGCAGGCATGCGCCACCATGCCCGGCTAATTTTTTCTATATGTTTTTTAGTTGTCCAGCTAATTTCCTTCTATTTTTAGTAGAGAGAGGGTCTCCCTCTTGCTCAGGCTGGTCTCGAACTGCTGAGCTCAAACGATCCACCCTCCTCAGCTTCCCAGAGTGCTAGGATTACAGGTGTGAGCCACTGCCTCCGGCCTCAATTAAATCTTTATAAAAATTGTTTTTAGGGGGCATCCCTGCTTTAAAAGCCCAGCAGATTGTGTTGATGTGCCACCAGGTTTGAAAGTGATCTCTTAAGGTTTCCATTATATGTGACATGAATTTTAGAGTACCGGGCTACAGGTCTTTACAGCTTTATCTTTGAAGAATAAGGTTTTCCAAACTTGTACTTCCAAACCAGCATTCAGTTCTTGACTGTTAATCAGAAAGAAGGTTTACAAAGTTTATAGTCATAATCCTATTGGCGAATTGGCACTGAGGTAGTTTAGGTAGACTCTTAAGTAGTTAAATTACTCAGGCAGCAATTTGAGAAAGGGCAGCTATTTGAATTGCAGAGATCCGCTAAGGTTTTCCAAGTCAAAGTTAGACTGTAGAAGAAAGCTGTGTTTCCCTAATAACTTGAAGACAGGTGTACCGTACAGGTTTCACTGGAGGTGGATATCCTTTCCACTCTTCTCAGGAAGATTTTTGTTCATCTGCAGAGGGGACACAAGATAAAATTCCAAGTAATGTAAGTGAGTGCTAGAAATGAATATGAAATTGAAGTTATTCCAGCAGAGTAAATTGGACTTCTATGGAAATGAAGTCTCTTGCTAACTTAAAAACAAGGTCTACATTGTTCCTTTGTTACAGATTGCCCCTCCTTCCCCGGTTATTTGTCAGACCTTTGGGCATGGTGTCGGGCCAGTGTTAATGTGGCTTCGTTTCCCTTTCTCCTGTCAGTGGATGTGTAGTTTCAGGAGGATTGATTTTTAAGTCTGAGTGATTAAACAGGTAGCTGCTTCCCTTGTTTATTAGCCTGGTAGTGATGGATTAGTATTTGATTGGATAGGGTCTTCGTTTTCTCGTGTCTTGATTTGTAGTTTAGCTATAAATTGATGCAAAGTCACATGGCCAGTCTTCTCAGAGACGGGAACTGGAGAGAGGGTGCCTGTGTGAGTTTATAAATACTTAGTGTTCTTGAGCCTTGAGTGGAAAGAAGTTCCCTCTTAACTCTCTGATCATGGGCTATTGGAGCTTAGCCTTATGAAGGTGGGAAAGCTTGTGCCAGTACCATGCTATCTATTTCTTGCTTCTTTTAAACAATTTGTAGAGCTAATTTTAACTTTGGCCCCTATGTGCTCCTTTTCCCAATGAGCTTGCCCATGAGCTTCTTGGATTGTTGAGATGAGCTCTGCTAAGTGATAAATTTAAGTTAAAACTTTGATGGTTGAATCCAAGGTCCACGCTATCTAAATTCTGGATATTTCCTTATGCAGTTTTTTTTTTTTTTTTTTTGAGACAGTCTCACTCTGTTGCCCAGGCTAGAGTGAGTGCCGTGGCGTCAGCCTAGCTCACAGCAACCTCAAACTCCTGGGCTTAAGCGATCCTACTGCCTCGGCCTCCCGAGTAGCTGGGACTACAGGCATGCGCCACCATGCCCGGCTAATTTTTTCTATATATATATATTTTAGCTGTCCATATAATTTCTTTCTATTTTTAGTAGAGACGGGGTCTCGCTCTTGCTCAGGCTGGTCTCGAACTCCTGAGCTCAAACGATCCACCCGCCTCAGCCTCCCAGAATGCTAGGATTACAGACGTGAGCCACCGCGCCCGGCCTCCTTATGCAGTTTTGATGGATGGCAGAAAGTAATAGAGGCTGAGTACCCTGGTAGATTGGGGAGACTTCTGAATTATTCCAGAGAGACTGTTAAGAGTCAGTCTGAGAATTGAGCCAATCAAATTTAAAGTCCAAGATATTTTCTACTATAGAGAAATAACTGCCTAGGCTCTGTCTTTACTAGCTGTGTAATTTTCAAAAAGTCTACGAATGTTCCTAAGCTCCATTTGTTTCATTAGTAAATTAGGAATAATAGTAACAAACATCTGATAATGTCTCAGGGGTGAGTGTGAGAATTAAATGAGATCATATATGAAGAAGTTTATTTTATAAACAAAAGTGCTATGCAAATACTAGCAATTACCAGGTTTGCATCATAATAGGAAGAATTTAGGTTATATGTGAAGAAGTGTTTACTGATATTGTGATATGCTACTGGATGTATATAAGAGGTTTTGTATTTTGTAAGAGTACAGATTCAGTATTTTCTAGAACATGGATGTACAGCTCAAGGTAGGTTGGAGCTTTCTTTAAGAAGAACCTAAGACCCAGAAATGGAGTTTCACCTAAGCCCTTTAATTTTATGGAAGGACTTCATGTGCACAGTGTATTGTTTCTAAAGAGCGGTAAAGGATTCACCTTTGAAATTGTTTTTGTCTTTCTGGGAACCTTGTGAGTCAGGGAAACAAGAAACCTCTGAAAAGCAGGTCAGCTGTGTCCCAGGATTACCAGCACTGGTTATCTTAGGTTGATGAAACATCTGAAGCTAGTGTGAGGATCTGCTGGTCTAAGCTGATTTACAAACATTAAGAGATAAGAAATGTTTAGAAGGCATTATGTTAAGAACTATAAATCTCCCAAGTGCTCTCATTTTGTATAAAGTCAATTTAATAGATGTTTATTTAGTACTGAGATGCCCTCTGTTATATAGCAACATGGGTAGGATGGTTCTAATAAGAATGAAAGTAAGGTCTGAGTAACTGAATACACCAGGTGGAATAGCAGTCATTTAGTTGTTTGTGTGTATTGGCAGGGATAGAGGGAAGAGAGAGAAAAAGAAATCAGGAAAGACTTCTGGAAAAAGGTGACATTTTAGTTGTGTCTTCAAAGATGGGTCTGATTTGGACATGCAGAGAGAGATGGGAATAGGGGTGTGTCAGGTAGATGAGTTTGGGTTTCTGGGTGGAAGGAATGTGAATAAAGATGGGAGAGCCCTGGCATATTTGGGGAGTAGCCAAGAGCCTCACTTCACCACAGCACTGGGACAGGTGCAGTGGGAAGAAACTAGCTCCCGAGACCTCCACAAACAAATGAGTATGTTAAATAGGGAACATTAATCACACTCCAGCAGGGCTCTGCCCTAATTACTGAGGATAAAAAGAGAAATGGAACATATTCTTCAGTGAAATAATAGCTGTATGTTAGTAATACTGAGCACTTACTGTGTGCTTTAGGATAAAAAGAGAAATGGAACATATTCTTCAGTGAAATAATAGCTGTATGTTAGTAATACTGAGCACTTACTGTGTGCTTTGCACTGTGCTAAGTACATAGCGTTATCACACTTAGTACTCACAACAGCTCTGTGCGGTTGATACTGCATGTATCTTCATTTTATAAAGACACTGTAATTGCTTAGTATCTGCAGCCAGATACGAAACTGTCTGATTCTGGAACCTGTGTGCATATCTTTGTGTTGAAATAAAATGTATGTGACTACAAAGCTGAAAATCGTAGCTCACGCATCGTGTATACACAGGACAAGTGAAGTGGTTATAAAAGGCTTTATCTACAAGGGTAGGTTCATTGGGCAGGAGCTTTTAGGGGGAAGGTGACTTTAGTTGTAGCATGAGAATGATACCCTTTTTCCTGTGTGTAGCTTTGGAGGATCTTGAGGTGTGTTTGCCTGTTGTATCATTTGGTCTTAAAACAGGCAAAGACACTCGGCGTTCTTCTAAGCCCTGTGTGAATTAACTCAGTCCTCACAGCAGCTCCCATTTTTCACATGTGGAAACTGAGGCATGTTATGATAAATAACTTATCCAAGGTTTCAGAGCTAGTGAGGGGACTGGGATTTGAATTCAGGTAGTCTGGCCCTAGAGTCTGCTCAACTGCCCTTTTTTTCATTATAGCAGCCCTGTGAGTTGGGCAGAGCAGAGTCGGTTTGGTGAGAAAGCTGGACCTTAGTGAGTACCCAAGGCCTGGGGGATGCTAGGAGCCAGCTCTGCAACCTGGTTCCCTTGTCATTTATGAACTTCACCCATATATAGATAGGGAGATGATTGGAACTTGAACTACATCTCCCCAATAGCCAGGGGTCCTCATGAAGTTTGAGTTTAGGTAGTAAACTCATAAACTTCAAATCATGTCTGTATTAGTGATTGATTACACTCAACCCTCCATGCATCCCTGTAAAAAAGGCAGGAATTGATAGTGTCATTTGTCAGCTGGCAAAACTGAGGCTAACCAACTTGGCATTGTGGTATTGTGCAAAGTACATGAATGGACTTTGGATTTGAGTTTGGCTCTGCCATTAACTTGATTTCCCACTCTAGGAAAGTAACTTAAACATTCTGAGCCTTGCATTCTCTTTTGGGAAATGGAAATAGTTGTACTTTGCCTGAGTTGTGAGGATTACGTGAATTGCTATATGTAAAGCACTTAGCACAGTACCTGGCAAGTAGTAGTTACTCAGCTGTAAATGGGATGGATAGGAGCTATCATTGTTGGCCCATGTCAAACCAGGACCATGAACCCTATTGACTTCTGAGTCTTAGGCTGTTACATGAGTGGGAGGCCCTTAGGCCCACTGCTAGCAGTAGGACAAGGTTTTCAGGGAGCTTGAGACTGTATCATATTCTCCCTTACACCTCATCTTTCACCGACTCTGATAAGGCTGGAAATGTGTCTAGACCTCCAGACCTACTGTGGAGCCTCAGTGCCAGCTTCTTGGGCCTCCTTTGTAAAGCTTTATAAGGTTTGCACTGGTCTGATGGGAGAGAGATTTTTTCTTGATTCTGAAGCTCTTACTGCTGAAAAAACTGCCCCCTTTTCTCCATAACTTGAGGACTTTACAAGTGCATGGGAGTTAGAGGTGTTAGGGAGTTAGGTACATCTCTTGGCAGCTTGTGAAGGGTGGGCAGGCACTTGTGAATTCTTCACTGGTTTCATGTGAGAATGACCTCACTGCAGGATGCCGAGTTTGTAGTTATCTCCTTTGCTGCTGTAAAATTCCCTTGTCTTGGTTGCCAGTTTATTCCAAGACCAGGCTTTCCTTAGCTCCCTAGCGACTATGAACCCTGGTAGATATAGTGTGACTAATAAAGTCCTGTTTTTACTGTTAGCTTGCATTATGGTATTTGATGATGTTATCTCTTCATTTCTCCCATGGTATTAATACTACTGGAAAAAGCTCTGGTTAGGTGTTGGAGATGCAGGTTCTTGTTGGGGCACCAGAGTTTCCCCGGGCAAGTTGCTTTTTGGGCCTCATTTTCCCCAAGTATGAATAAAATAGTTTTTGATTCCTTTTTGGTTTGTGTCTTTTTAGCAGTAAACCTCTTTTTTCTAAACATAATCTTACATAGAGCCTTATTTTTTGTAGAGATGGGGTCTCACTATGTTGCCCAGGCTGGTCTTGAACTCCTGGCCTCAAGGAATCTTTGTGTCTCGTCTTCCCAGAGTGCTGGGATTATAGACATGAGCCGTGGCACCTGGTCCTTTAGGGGTTTTTGAAAACTAGGATAACAAATCCCTGTTCAGTCCTGTAGAAAAGAGCGCACAGTTGGAGAGCAAGGGTGGAGCACAGTGGAGAATGGCATCAGCAATGCAGCTAAAAATTTAGCAAGTGCCTGATCTGACCCCAACAGTGTATCTCTACTCTCTGGTTACCTATCTTTTCAGCTTCATTTAAGTGTTGATTTTTTAAACAAATCAGTGTTAGCAACCATAGGTTTTAGGGGAAGGGGTCTTGTATACCTAGAAGAAATCTAAGATCATCTTCAGTCCCTCATTTTACACAGGGAGAAGGGGAATACTTGCTCACAGTCACGTAATGCACACGTAGTGGCAGAACCAACTCGGATGGTGTGCACAACCCAGAACTTTGTCCCTGTTACACAACAGAAGGTACTCACTTTTTAAAAAGACTGGATAAACATTTCTTGCTAGTGAAGAGTAGGAGAACTTAGTACTTAATAAATTATAGGAAAACAGGAACTCTGCAGACATAGGGAAGTTCCCCGCCCCCCGCCCCCAAGGTTATCGGCCACTAGCTTCTACCTAAGTGCTTGGAAGACTGAAAATGAGGGGAGAAACCCGTGAGGTGGTACTGTTGGAGGACTTCTCTGAGAATAGAGTTCTTGAGCCAGGGCTCAGAGGAGAGAATGTGTTCCTGATGTCTGGCACAGTGAACCAGGCTTTTTGAATATTATCCCCAAATGATGCATGGTATTTTCATAACAGGAGCTTGTTCGTAACCCTTTTAAAGGAAATTTAGGCTCAGAGTAGCTAAGTAACTTGCTCAAGATGAAGCTTCTAAGTATTGAAACCGTACTTCAGCTCCAGATCCGTCTGATTCTAACACACGTTCGCCACAATACATGCTGTCCCCCAAAACGGGGATGAATGTTCTCAGAAGGGTTGAACTCAAACTGGATCCACACTTTAGGAGGACATCTGTAAAAAGAGGAAGCTGGAAGTGGGGTGCGTTGGCCCTGTTTATCTTTTCTGGAGTCATTGGGTATGTAGATACAGGTTGAGTGTTCCTATTCTGAACATCCAAAATCTGAAGTGCTCCAAAATTCAAACTTTTTGAGTGTCAACATGATGCTCAAAGGAAATGCTCATTGGAACATCTTGGATTAGAAATGCTCAAGTAGTATATATTCTACAAATATTCCAAAATCCAAAAAAAAAAAAAAAAAAAAAACCACTGAAATCTGAAACACTTTTGGTTCCTAGCATTTTGGATAAGGGATACTGAACCTATATCTGAGGTTTGGGTTCTTGAAGGTAGGAAGAGAGGCATGTACCTCTTGAAGGCAGAGAGGGTGCTCAGGGTTTGGAGGGAGGCCATGGAGCAAAGTTAATCAGGTGGCCCTTGAGCCTGATCTTACCAGTTTGAGTTGGTTCAGGCCAAGCTGTCAGTCCTGGGAGTGACAATGATAGACAAATCTCTCAACTTTTAAAAAGACCATTGGAGGGATTTCTAGAGCTTATGTAGACCAGCCCTCTTGCTTTGGTGAGGTTGGGTGGGTATAACGGCTTTATTGAGATATAATTCATGTACCACACAATTCACTTATTTAAAGTGTGTAAGTCAGTAGTTTTTAGTTTGTTCACAGAGTTATCCAACTATCACAACGATAAATTTTCAAAATTTTCTTTACCTCAGAAACTCCATACCCTTTAGCTATATCACCCCCTACCTCATCCCCCCAGCCCTAACCACTGATCTACTTACTGTCCCCATAGATTTGCCTATTCTGGACATTTCATATAAATGGAGTCATATATGTAATCTTTTGTAACTGGCTTGTTTCACTAGTGTGTAGTGAAACATTCACTATGTGTATAGTGAAATATATTCATTAGTATATATTTTCAGGGTTCATCCGTATCGTAATATGACATTACATCATTCCTTTTTGTGGCTAAATTATATTCCATTCTAATTGATGCTTATTTATTCATCAATTGATGGACGTTAGGGTTGTTTCCACCTTTTAGCTATTTTGGAGGATGCTCTAGTGAACACGTGTGAATGCATATTTGTGTGGCTTCTCAATTTTCAGATGGAGAAATGGTGTGGAGTGATTTACCCAATTCCCAATGCTGTGACCATTGTTTTGTGGGGCTGGAGGAGGCTGTGATGACATCTACTTGACCAGGGTGGTAACTAGCTATGAGGAGCTTGTAGCTTGTAGGGGTTTGTGGTAGAACTGAAATTATCTTTAGTTTTGGGGCCTTGTGTTCCTTCAGGAGTGTTACAATGACATGAGGATGGACTTTGGTATCCCATTTTCTATTGACCCTCTGCAACCTGGGACTTAGGACTTCTGTAAGCCTTGGTTTTCCCGTTTGAAAAACGGAGTTAATACCTACATTGCAGTGTTGTGGAGAGTAGCGGTAATGTAGGTAAAGCACCCAGCAGTATGCCTGGCTGTCTACGTGATGCTGTTAATTAATGATGATGTTGGAGACGCCTAGGAAAGTGACCGTAGGATAGACCTGTAATGATCCAGAACAGCCACTAGATGGCAGAGAAACAGCAAGAAAAGTCTAGCTGGTTGTGCACCTGGGACTTAGCAAGGTTTCTTGAGTTTCTGTCTTTTTCATGGCCCCTGAGGGGAGAGTACAGGTTCCCAAATTGCTGAGAAAAGAGCTCACTGCCTACAGAATCTCATCATCCTGTACCTGCATCCTGTACTTTCCATTTCTGAGACCTGCTGTTACCTTCCAAAGCCACGGATCTTTCCATTTCTTAAATAATTGCTGCCGGTTTCTTAGAACCCAGTCTGCTTGATTTTCATGAAATTGCTTTTCAGTTAACCTTCAGCCAAGCATCAGTCTTCATTTTCCTTGTTTTTTTTTTTTTTTTTTTAATTTGGTCATGAATCAAATCTCCTTGGTGTAGACTCTGTCTTTAGGGAGCTTGCAGACCAAGCCATCCTCTGTTATAGACACACATGTTCCGTCCCTACAAGCAGCGTCAAATTTGGGTTGTCATGGAATAGTGAAATGTCTGTGTGGGATGGGGCTTAGAGGAAATTGGTTGATTTCAGGGCTGTAGAGAAGTTTGGGTTGGTTGGAATGTTGAAGTCAGAGAACTCTTAAGGGCATACATTGGGACTGCTATACCAGATGACCCCCATTCTTACAGACTTCTGGACCTCGGTGGCCAGAATGGGTAAGCAAGGGGGATGTTCGCCTTTTCCCCGGGCCATTCAGGAACATTTCCCACCACGTGTTTTCTCTTAGTTCCCTTTTGCTCTCTAGCAGGACAGTTGTGTATCTAATAGAGTGGAGGCTCCCCAGTTCGTAAAGGCCAGTGAATAGATGATGGAAAAAGCAGGTGAGTTAGGGGCAGATTGGTAGGGTCCCGGGGCTGGAAGTAGCCTTGAAAGATCATGTCCAGCAGTATATGTCTGAGTTAGGGAGAAGGTAAACCCCTAGTCCCGAGGCTCTGCAGCCAGGCTGAGGGGGGCTTGGGCAGGCTGAAGCCTCAATAGACAGAATTGAATGGCCAAAGTCTGCTCCTGGGCCTCAGGAGCTCTGGCCCTTCAGTTGGGAACTTGTTGGCTCTGGTTTCTCACTGTCTGCTTTTCTTAATGTCTTTGTTGTTTTTTCTTAACCTATGTTTGAGCCTCTTCTTGTATCTAGCATGGTGTTGAGCCACATAGTGGGTTCAGATGTTCTAACAGAAGAAGGGCAGGGAGAAGTGGGGGGAGTCAGGAATACAAAAGAAACCAACAGGGAAAAAGCATGCATGGGTCACTGTTCCCTCTATTTATAAAGCTGCTGGTAAAATGCTTTTATGTTCATCTTCATCAAAGCCTGTGAGGCAAATAGAACAGGTGTTTATTTTACAAATGAGAAAACTGGCTTAGAGTTGGGCTTCTACAGGATTTCACAGCCTGAACCAGAGTCTCTTGATTCTGAAGCCAGTGCTCTGTCTATGTGAGCACCTTATTTTTGTGTGGGTGATGCCCCTTTTCCCTTTTCTGTGGTTAGGAAGGCTAGGACTGGCCTTTGCCTAATTCACAAAGTGAGTAAGGTTCACCCTTGGCACCTCTCATGTCCCTGTTTTCCCTCCATGAAACCACACACCCTGTTGCTGTCACTTGGTCAGATTGAGGTAGAAGTGACTTACAGAGACCAGACTGGCAGCTGCTGCTTTGGATTCTAGATTAAGGAATCTGGATTTTACCTCCCTCATGTGAATTTTTCCCTCTCCTGCCACCCCCCCGTGAGGGTTGAGAACCTAGAAATTAGGGAAGAAGGAACATTTTTCTTTAAAAAAAAGGGGGGGGGGCAGTTTTAAAGTTACTGCAGAAGTTACAGGCTTTGGAGTAAAAACAGATCTAGGTTTCAAACCCATTTGTGCCATCTAATCTTTGGACAAGTCCATTAACCTCTCTCAGCTTTAGTTTTCTTCGTCCTTAAAATGAAATAGTTCTTATGTTTTAGGGCTGGTGAAAATTAGAGATGTGTGCACAGAGAATGGCATGTAGCGAGTGTTCATTACATCCTCGTTACTCACATTCTCTTCTGTGTGCTGCCAAGGGGTGGACCATTGATTACCTTCTGCTCTGGGGAGTTGAGAGCCGGAATCCCGGGTCTAGGCCTGGTTCTTGGGAAGCTCACCCCAGGGGCTATAGCGTCTGGTGCATTTGTACTTTCCCAGGAGAAGGGGGAGGATGTCTTTAAACTTCTTGCTGGCTGCTGGGCCCTGGGACAAAGGGGAGACAAGCCCCAGGGCTGAGACAATCATGTCTTTATTATCTCAGATGTCTCAGGCCTGTCCCCCGCCTGGAGATATATGGCCGGGAAGGCTAGCACCATGGCCTCGGCGCGATTCCAGGTCCTAGGAATGTCTGGCTGTTTTATAGCAAACAGGATCACGCACAACAGCCCAGCATCCAGGCATCTCCACCCCAGCAAGCTCATTCTCTCTGCCAGCTTGTAAAACAGTGGGACCTACAGCAGTGTGACACAGGCTTCATGGCTCTTGGGGTCCCAGCAGCCTGGCACAGGACAGCAATCCTGGGTATTGTTGAACCCATGCAAGGCTCTGGGCACCGGGCCAGCAGTGCAGGCCTGGCTGTACCCAGGGACCACCTTTCAGACCAGGCCCTGCCTGGTTCAGTTCTCACTTGCAAGCTCTGGGCTGCCCCGATTCTAGCCTGTTTCTCTCCCTTTTGACCTCTCTGGGGAGCAGCTGTGGGGAGCCATTGAGAAGGCTTGTTTACAGATGCACTTGGCACGGGATGGGGAGACCAGCAGCGATGAGTCCTGAGTTCCAACTTCCAGCTGCTCCCAGGTGCTGAGGAGCCTTCTACTCCGAGCCCCGAAGAAACAAGTCCACACTGTTGTCTTTGGCTGAGGCTTCG
The DNA here is from genome assembly GCA_028533085.1 of Varecia variegata. Lineage (NCBI taxonomy): Eukaryota > Metazoa > Chordata > Mammalia > Primates > Lemuridae > Varecia > Varecia variegata. The sequence goes on along the minus strand of CM052444.1, from coordinate 94,556,979 downwards.
GGAACTTAGAGATGAGGAGACCAGAAGACAGTGGGTCAGATAGCCGTCTGGGGCATCATTTATAACAAAGCTGTGTGGGCTGGCCCTCCAGGGAGGCCTTGTGCAAGGTCTGGGGTGATGGACCCAGGCTGAGGCTCTTCTCTGGGGCCCTGAGAGGGAATTATGGGGTCCTGAAATCCAGGGATCATAGTGGGTACCGATGGCTTAATCCATTCCCCTCACTCCTTTATTCTGGAGAAGTCCAGAGTAAGAGCCATAGAGCTGTAGCATTTTAGAAAAGGGTTAGAGCCCACTCCCGTATTGCACTTTAGGAAGTCAGTCTGTCTTGTACCTATTGAGAAGCTCACCCCAGGGGCTAAAGAATCTGATGCTTTCCTGCTCCTCTTAACACGCATGCTTCAGTTCATTTGACATTTATTCAGTGCTTCCTTTCTGTGTCCCCCATACGAAATAGAAGTTCCAGACCCCGCCCTGAAGGCTCTCATGGTTTGGGGGGATATGGACGTGTAAGCAGTTGTGTGTGTGACACGATGTGGCATGTACCTTGGGATGCACAGGCCTGTCAAATGGACACCAGCCCATTTTCTGTAAAGTGTGTCCTCTGCCCACCTGAAGTCTAGGGGGGCCCACTGTCAAGTATCTCCTGGCTCAGGGTCTCAGGATCGGGGGTGGGGACAGGAACATTCCCTAATGTTCACAGCAGCAGTAATAACTAATGACTTAGTCCCGGCTGCGTCACTGGCAGCGTGTTAAGTGCTGTTACATGCTTTATCTTCATGGTATTTCTGTGAGATGGTACTCTTTTCATTGCCAATGTGGAACTGAGGAGACAGGTACAATGGCTTGCCCAAGGCACACAGCTAGGAAGTGGTAGAGCTGCGGATATTTAACTTCAGAACTTGGAACCACTAGCTCCCCTTGGGGGGAGTAATAGAATAGCTGAGGAGTGGACAAATGGTGTATAAATTTGAAATGCTTATTTTAAAATCAATGTTGCTTTGATTTGTTTTTGGTTAACAAGATTTATTTTGAAATGTCATAACAAGGCAGGGGTTTTGTCCCTTAAAGGCAGAGGACATAGGTTAAAAGTTGAGGCAGTTGCCAATGTGCAGCTGCCTTTGCTGGGTGAGCTGTGTGGAGCTCTGACCCTTGAGGGCACACTGGAGGGGAGTGACCTGCCTTTCCCCTCACCGTGCTGGGGTCCTCCTGTCAAACCAAAGCCTGCTGTGGTTGAAGTGGTCGCCTGAGCAGCTTACGGACCAGGAATCAGATGCCATATCGAGTGGATCCTAGGTTCTGAGAGGGTAGGGTTGGGGTGTGTGTTTGTGGGGTGCTGTCATTGAGCATCTGGCTGTAGTAATTAGCCCAGGTGGGAAGGGTGAGTGCATGTCTCACACCAGAAGTGAAGGGAGTGGGAGAGGGACTATTTATTGGACACCTACCTGCATTATGGTTCAGTTCTACAGTAGAACTTTGAGATGGTGCAGATGGGGAAGCCGAGACTCAGGGGGTTAACTGTGGTCACCCAGCAGGGAGGGGGTAGAAGGGGTTCAAACCCAGACCTATGCGGCTTCAGCTCTCAGGCTTTTCCCACCACACCATGCCTATTCTTTTGAAGAATGAGTCTGAAGTTCCCTCTCCTCAATCCCTTCTGGTTTGGATGATTGAGCTCTCCCCTCTCTCAGCCTCCCTCTTCTGAATCGAGGCAGGCTGAGTTCATAGCAGCAGCCCACATCCTCCTGGTCACTTCTGGATCCATGCCAGCTCCTTGATGAATCAGGGGGGCAGCAACTCGCCCTGTCCTGGCTGCGATAACCATCAGCCATTCCTGAAGCTTCCCAGGTGGCTGTAGCCGCTGTCCAAGAAAGGGATGGGGGAGGAGGCCCAGGCTGCAGGAGGTGCTGGAAGGAGGGAGGAGGAGAAATGGGAAGACTCCAAGGAGAAGAGCGATCCAGCAAATTCTAGTGTCATCTAAACCTGATGGGACCAGGGGCCTACGATGCCTTTTCCAACACACACTTCACTCACTCTTAAGGAAGGAGCCAGAGTGCTGGCCAGTGACTCCCATCAACATTCCTCATCAGCCTTCCCAGTCCAGGAAGCACTTCCCCATTCAGTGTTTCACTTGGTCCTCCGACAGCCATCATGGTGGAGAGAGAGGGGGCACGGGGGAGGCTTTGGAATTAGACCTGGGTCCAGTCCTGGCTTGCAGTGTCTTCATCTCTGTTTTACAGAAGGATGGGAGGCTCACTAACTTGTTTCAGATTCCACAGGCTGCCGGCAGTGGAGCTAGAATGAGACCCCAGGTCTTCTGGTGCCTGGAAAGAGGCTTCCTGAGGAGAGAAGAGAAGCAGCATCTCTGGGGCTCTGGTTAGGTGCTAGTTAAAGTTCTGCTTAGGAATCTGCTTGTTTCTGTGTACTAACGATCTGTTTGTTTTCCTTCAGTTTCCTAGTAAAACATCTTTTTGAAAAATACCTCCCTGTTTGGCTGAATTGAAGGGGAAAAGGACTCATCAGCTTGTCTATACCTTGGTCCACGCTAGATGTTCTGGAGCCAGGTGTGGGAGCAGCCCAACAGGGTTTGGATTGTGGACTGTCAGCTCCTTCCTGTGGTGAGCAGGAGCCCGACAGCCTATCTGGCAGGCCTGGAGCTGGGCTGCAAGCTCTTCTGCCACACCAGCCGGGCCCGGGGGTTGAGGGAGGGCCGCGGTTTCCGGCTAAGACTTTGTCAGCCCTCGCAGGGCCACTCCAGCCTTCCTCACCCTCTGTCCTAACGAGAAAGCTACCTGTAGAGCAATGTGTAGGTCCCAGCAGAGTGACAGAGTTCAGCTTAGGCCAGCCAGAGACAGATGATGCTACTGTGTGGCGAGGAGGGTGGGCTCAGGGCTCTGAGCCCCTCTGGCCAGGAAGCATCAAAGCTACGTCTAGGCCAGCAGTGCGGTGAGGGACGTGGAGAGCTTGTGGGACTGGGGAGGGGCCCTGGTGACACCCTCCATCCTGACCAGAAGCCTGAAGTCCTGGGCTCTGGCCTTAGGCGAGTCTCTTGCCTTCTGTGGCCTCAGTCTCATCCTTGCCAGGGGGATAAGGCATATACCTGCCTCTTGGCTGGTTTATCCAGCAGGAGATACGTATTTACATTCACTTGCTTGTGAACATGACGGGATAATGCCGGCAAGTGGTGCTTTAGTGTGAGCCTGACCCGCAGTCCATGAGGTGCTCAGTAAACAGGGTTGAGTGGGGGCGGGGAACCTTTGGCCTTAGGTCCTTCAGTGCGGCCTTTTGACTGAATCCCAATTTTACAGAACAAATCCTTTTATTCTTATGAATACATTTTTTGTTCTTTTATATTTTATTTTTAAAATGAACATATTTAAAATATTAATACTAAAGAATAAAATAAGTTTCAACGAAATAATCCTCCCAGATTGACCAGCACAATTAGAACATTAGTAAGCCATAAGGGTTAAATTGACAGCTGCCATGCTCATGGTTTGGTTCTAACTTCCCCTGCCTGACTGGCACCACTACCACACGAGGCTGGTTGGTGAGTTCATGTAAAGAGAAGATGATTTGCTTGCTTTGTGATCCTGCAATATCAACCTTGAAGTAATTCCGTGCTCATCAGCATTATAACACTCATAAGGACCGCAAGTATTTTAAATTAGAGGAAGGGGTGTGAAAGGTTGTATTGTAGAAATTAAAAGATGAAAAGCAAAAGCAAAGATAATTCTTTCAAGCAGTAATAAGACCTAGAAATAATGCCACTGATGCAACTTATAAAGTAGTTTATATACTCAGGAAAAAAGGGAAGCCATTCAGTGATGGAGAAATTGTGAAAGAATGCATTTTCGAAGTTAAGGATGCTTAGACCCCAATAATGTTTGAAAGTATAAACAACTGCCTCTTTCAAGGAGAACCATAACTGATTGACAGCATGAATTAGGCTTCAACTTAACAACTTCATGCAATACTTTAAAATGAAAATAAATATCATTCAGCTTTGGATGAATCAGCTGATACTACTGACTCGGCACAGGTTCTATACTTCATTTTGTTCATAACAAGCTTTTCTTTGCTATGGAGAGTTACTCACTTTGGGTACTCCTATGAACAGAACACGGGAAATAGATATCTTAAACAACTTTGAAGATAAATGTCATGAAGCTGGACTGAATTTGGTAAATTTAGTGGGTGTATGTATAGGTGGTGCACCTTCCAAGACAGGAAAACATGAAGGGTTTGTTGCACAGATAAAAAAAAGTATTAACAGATCCAGATGCTTTCATTTCTTTTCATGTATCTTGCGTCAACAAAATCTCTTGTGCTAAAGCTCCTATTTTAAGTGACACTGTGCAACAAGTTCTAAGTATTGTTAACTATAATGCGTCCATGCAAATGCAACATGGCATCATCAGTTTAGTAACATGCTAAAATTGAACAATGAGGTATTCAGTGTGGATTTGCTGTGTCATTCTAAAATGCGTTGGCTATCACAGGGGCAGGTGTTAGCCAAAATTTTATCTCTGGGAGAACAGATAAATTTTATGAAGAGCAGTATCAGCAGTGTGAATTATTGAAAGAAGATTTCTATAGGAATGCAGCATTTCTATGTGATGCCATGTCAAATCAAAAATACTTGAATATTTCTTTGCAAGGTAAGACTAAATCTATATATGATACGTGGCAAAAAAAAATCCAAGCATTTTGAAAACTATCTTTTTTCAAAACAGTTCTTCAAAAGGAAATTGCAGATGAACATTTTCCCCAGTTTGTAAAGGTCATTGATGAGCAGGACAATATATGCAAATCATTTGAAGAATATGCAGCTGTTACAGACCTATTAATTGGAGAATACAGTGAAAGGTCCACTGACTTTGAAAATCATGACAACACAAATTAGCATTTTAGCTTGACCTAGTTGCTATAACCAAGGCACCTAAAGAACTACAGATGGAATTGATTGAGTTCTCAGTAGATGACTTTTTCTTTTTTTTTAAGGCAGAGTCTCGCTCTGTCCCCCGAGCTAGAGTGTAGTGGCATGATCATAGCTCACTGCAACCTCAAACTCCTGGGCTCAAACAAGCCTTCTGCCTCAGCCTCCCTAGTACTACAGGTGTGTGCCACCACGCCCAGCGAATTTTTTCTATTTTTAGTAGAGATGGGATCTACCTCTTGCTCAGGCTGGTCTTGGGTAGATGATATTTTAAAGTCATTGTTTGATGCTAAGAAAGATTCAATTGAAATATGGCAAAATGCCCACGCCTTCGGCAACATGCCCAAAAAATGCTTTCTTGCTTTTTAGCCACTTATTGCTGCAAATCTACATTCTCCTACCTAACCCAAACAAGACGCCCTTAAGGTCACAAATGACTGATAACCATCTAGAGAATCAGCTGTGTTGCAACCAAATATTCAAATGCTTTTCAACAGAAAGCAGACACAACAAAGTCATTAAAAGGTTAGTTAACTTTAGAATTAACAAATAGTTTTCATTTTTTGAAATTACTAAGTAAATAGTAGTTAGATTTTTACAAAATAATGTACATTTTGAAGTATATCTAATTGAAATTTCTTGAATGCAGCCTTATTTGATTACAGCTAAATTAATGTGGGCTTCCAACATGGAAATGGTCCCCACCCGTGGTGTTGAGTATTGATCAGCACAGTGTCCCGAGGGGGCCTTGCCCACTCAGGGAAGCCGGGTTTGTTGCTTTCCCAAGTAGAAGCTCCAAGGAGATGACAGTTCCTGATACTGCTGCAAAGTCCTTTATCCCTTGCAGGAGGCCTGTAAGGACTTGGAGGGTGAGGAGAAGGGGTTACCTGGGCAGGTGAGGAACTAAATTGAGGGTTGAGGCTTCGGCCTAGGGCTGATGGAGGTGGAATTGGTCTGGAATCAAGAAGGGGAGGGGTGCATGAGAAGGGCCTTGCCTGGGCCCTGGGCTCCCCCTGTGGCTGCTGAGTTGAGCTAATTAATTAGCCCAGAGGAGCTGCTTTCTGGTTCGTCTGGTCTGTTGCAAAGCTTGTCCTGGGTCCCTCCTGACTCCCTTGGCACCAACTTCCCTAATTACCAATCTCTGGGCTACAGTTTGTTCCTTCCCCTGGGTCCCCCTTTGCTGTCTTTGTTTTGGGGCTTCTACTTTAGCCTTTCTAAGTCTTTGGGGCGTCAGTGGGGCTAGGGCCTGGCCCAGCTCCAAGTCATGTGCACAGTCGATAGTCTCTTGCTTGAGTGTGAGCTGCTTGAGGGCAGGGGCCAGGCCTGAATTGCCTCTGGGCTTCGTGTCCAGCACTGAGCCTGTAATCCTTGGGTCCTGACCAGAGGGCCCAGCCCCTTCTGGCCTCACTCGTTGGGGTGGCCAAGGTGGCACAAGCCTGAGCTGGGCCTTTTCCCTCACAGGTGGCATGGGTGGGGGCGGAGGTTTGTGCTAAATCAGAATACATGGTTCCTTGTGTCCAGCTTCCTCTTCCCTGCTGGCCCAAGGCTTGGGAACAGTGGCTGCCTTTCTGGGGCAGCCAGGGCACCTGGCCAGCGTATGTTCTGTCGGGCACTGTCAGCTCTTCAGCAAGCCCCAGTCCTCCTCTTAACCTAGAGAAGGCCCTGGGTTATTGGTGTTGTTCTTGGCGGACCACCGGGCCCCTCAGCAAACAGGGAGGCGAGTGTGCACCCGGCCTGGGCCTGTTTGTGTTGGCCTCGCCAGGCGGGGGATTAGCTCAGCTGGGCTGCTAATTGCCTCCGAAGTGCCGGGCAGGGATGCTGACAAGGGCTGGGCCGCTTGTCCCCTCCCCCCAGCAGGCACTGTGCCAGGCTTGGGGGCCTGGTCCAGAAGGGCCCCTTCTCTCCCCTGTCAGCGCCTGCTTGGCCTAGACCCTTGAGATGCGGGCAGGGGGTCACCAGGACTGGCGGCTCAGGAAGGAATGGAGGAGATGCCTATGAAGTCATCGCCTGGGCCAGGCCACGCTCCACACACCCCTCCCCCGTGTGCCCCAGACACCCCCCCACCCCTTCTGAATCGCACACTTTCTCCTGAAGCTCAGCACTTTCTCCTCTTACTAGAAAGCTGCTGGGTTCCTCTGCCCAGACACCCTCACCTCGGTCACTGCCCGTAGGCCCCGAAGGGCACCTGCTTTTTCTGTGTCTTCCTCGTGTCTGTCCTCCCACCCTGTCCTTTTCCTCACTCTATCGCTAGCCTTTCTTAGCCCCGCTCAGTTGCCTAGTGCCCTAGACTTCACTGATGCCCTGTTTGCCTGTGTTCTCTGGCCCTTGCTTGGCCCATGATGCGCCTTAAACCCTGCCTGTGATGCTCCTGGACTTCCTGTGGACTGCTTGTTCTCAGGAAGAGGCTGAGAAAGAGGTCCACTTGCTCACTGCATTTTCACAACTCTCCAAGAGACCGGTAGGCCTGAGCTCTGAGGGTAGCTACCAAGGATGGAGCCTAGACACCGCCTCTCTGTGAGCTGACCCAGCCTGGGAGCCTGAAAGCCTGCCCTCCGTCCCCACAGGCGAGCTCTGGGGGCCACACCACATGCCCTTCCTGCAGCCCTGGCACTCCGGCCTGCACTCCTGACTGTGCCCTCCTTGGCCCTGCTCCCTGGTCTCACTCTGCTTCTCCCCCACATGGGGACCTCGGTTCGGCCCCTCCTGCTGGTGCCCGGGGCAGCTTTGCCATAGCCTTGCTGGCTGCTGCCTGGGCGTCCTGGCCCCTGGGATTCCCTGCTGTCCTGCTTGGGGCTTTCTACCTTGGGTACAGGTCTGCCTGCTTCTGAGCTCTGGGATGGGGCCAAAACCTTGGGGTGGCAGCCTCAGCCCCAAACCTGTTCCACATGGTCTCTGTTTTCCTGTTTCATCTTCCCTTCCAGCTCCCTTCGTCTTATAACTTTAACTGCCTCCTACGTTCCTGAAGAAGGAATGATAACATTTATAGTAAGAGTTATCGTTTGTTGAGCTTTACATATGTTATTTAACATTCCCAAGAAGTGGCTTCTAGTATTATTTAGCCCCATTGAAGGTGTGTGTGTTGGCTGGGGGAGGGGAGAGCAGCCCTATTTTACAGATGAAATGAGGCCTGGGGAGGACAATGAATTATCTAAGTTTCCATCTAGTGGAGAATCAGCAGCGCTGGGATTCAAACCCAGCTCTGTCTCATTTCAAAGCCTGAGACTTTCCTAGTTCTAGAAGATGGTTAGTCATAGACACCGCTACTTGTCTGCTCTGCCATCTTGTGCCCTCTATGTCACCAGTTCCCCTATCTCTGCCTTTGACCCTGATTTGAGAATGAGGGGTCTTTTTCTAGCCACCCGTACTCTGGACCGCAGGCCCTCCCTTTGTCATCCTCCTGCCCCTGATTCTTCACAAATCCGAGTGTGCCCCTGCTGTCCAGAAAGCGCTTTCCTTCAGCCCTTTAGCCCGCTAAACTTTTGGAAAGCCAAGCACAGCGCAGCCAGACCGGTGTGGAGTTGCTGCATTAGGGGTGGGCACTGGCCATGGTCCCTTTTGGTAAGAAGGAGGACTTCACTCAGCTAGAGTGCAGGTTCCTGAGAAGCCAGCCTGGGTCTCCCCATCAGCAAGGTGCTCCCTCGACGGTGGCTTTTGACTTGAGTTATATGAAATTTTCCATCCAAGCCTCCTTATTCTGACTGGGTTCTAACCCTGGAGTTCACCTCCAGCTATACATGGGAATCCAGTGTCGCTGGATAGGAACTAAGTTCTCCTCCATTGTCCCCACCTCCCGTATCAGCACCTACTTCCCCAGACCCTCTGCTCCACATCAACACTTGTGGAAGATCCGATCAGCTCATTCAGGCCGAGGTTTGAGTAGCTGGCTATGGCTCCGTGAGGTGCGATACAGCCTGTGTGTGTTAGTGGTGATATTTCAGACAGCAAGCCTGCGGGTCCTGGTGGCCCTCACACTAGTTATTCAGAAGAAACAAGGCAAAGGGCGTCCCCATATCTAGAATTTGCTACTATTTATCTGCTTTTCTCATGCCCTTCCCCAATTCTCTCTTCTCCCTATTCTATAAAAAAAGTCACTGCCACAATTGTAAGATAAAGAAATAATCATTTTATCGTGCATCAGACTATGTCACGGGGATGTCACAATGGCCAAGAGCCTAGTATAAAAATTGGAGGGTGAGGTGGGGGTGGCAGAGTGGGGTAGCAGCATCCAGAGCTGGGGTGTGTCCAGCCCTAGGCCTCAGGGACATCACCTTTGCCTTGGGACAAGACTAGTGGAGAGCGGTTTGGGCAGGACGTGGACCCTCTGGCTAGTTTCCAGGCCGGGTGGGACCAAGAGTGGCTGGGCCATGTCAGGCCTCTGCCAGTTCCTCCTTTTTATTTGGGACAGTTTGGAGCTGGGCATGTCCAAGAAAGCTCCCTTTTCCTATGGCTGTGGATTCCTTTGGCCTTTGCGGCACTGGTGGTGCCAGGGCTGGGCAGGGGTTCCTAGAGTCTGGTCTGATTCACCTGGGTCACAACCTCAGAACCTCAGGAAGGTTGGCTTTGAGGAGCTCCCTGGCAGGGGGAAAGGTGAAGCCTGTGAATGCCACAGACCTCACTTCTTCCCGGGGCAGCGCCCATCACACCAGCATCCAGCCTGGCCCCAGTGCTCCCCCGGACGGGGAGAGAGGCTCAGCTCGCTCTCTGGAGGGGAGGGATCCCCACTGCTCCCTTTGGCTCTGGCCTCTGCTAGTGAGGGATAGTATTTTCTCTGGGCTGAGTGGACAGCTGAACAAAGCCTGCCAGAGGAGCAGTGGGCCCAGCTGGGCAGCTGTGGTGACACTTGGTCGGCTCAGCTTTCATCCACATCAGAGCCGGCCTGCCCCAAGATTATCCCCACATTTGAATGTGGCTCCACCATCTCACTTGGTTTTGGCTTCCTTCTTGGATGGACACTGAGCAGAGATGTTGGCTGAGGGCCATGGGTGTTGACCCTCTCTTCGTGAGGGAGCCAACACCGGGAGGCACGAGCCACAAGGCCCGGAGAACAGTTTCTGTAGGTCGGAGCCCACATTCTGAATCTGGGATTTTGAATTCAGCCACTGAACCCAGAAGCCAAGAGCTTCGGGTCTGGGAACCCCAAATGGGGATCCCAGAGCTCAAGACCTCAAACCTGGAACTTACAGCTCCAGTGTGAGGGCAGCCTGGAAACTAGGCTGACAAGTTCCTTTGGTGGTTGGGAGCCCAGCTGAGAAGCAGCTGGGTCAGGGCCTAGGTCTTGCTGTGTGTGTGTCCTGCTCACAGGTCTGGGCTGGGTTTCTGATGGTTTGGCTATTGCATGGGGCCAGGACCGGGTTGCTGGTGCTGTCTCTTGGGAAATCTGTTGCAATCTCTCTGGTACCTGGGACCTCAGACCTGGAGATCCTAGGGCGGGGGCACCTAAGCTACTGAGACTGCACTAGTCAGCCGTCCAGCTGGTCACCTCTTCCCGCAGAGCCTGTGCCCTCAGGAGTACATGGGCTCTGCTTAGCCCACGGTGTCTGGCTCCTGCTGCTTCCCTGCCCCTTTTCCTCCAGCCAGAACGCCCTCCTCAGGGCTCAGACCCAAGAGACCTACAGTTCTGTGCCTTTGGGTACAAGAGCCAAGCAGGAACCTTGGCTAGAGGGCTCTTCTGGCTCTGCCGCCCCTTCCAGTTTGCCCCGGGGCCTCGTGAGCATTGCCCTGTCTGCCACAGAATGGACACAAGCGGACCTGTTTTGTCTGCATCCCAAGACTGCTGTGACCATCAAGTGAGACAGCCCATACAGGGCCTAGAACATAGTATTAAGATTTGCTCAATAATTTGTGTTATTAAGTCAGATAACGGGAGAGGACTTTATTGCACGGCCCTTTCCTCTCCGGGTGTCTGTGTGATTTTCCTTCTCAGTTTCACAGGGGAACAGCACTGTGAGGGGTCAGACGGGTGTGACTGCAAAGGCCCAGCTGGGATCTCTGATCCAGGATGGCAGCCGGCACTCCTGCCTAGGAGGGACTGGGGCGTGGGGCAGTTTGCTACTCCACGGGGGCAGGCCCGGCTCTGGGTTGGGACTGTAGCCCTCTCTTGCCCTCAGCTTGCCTGCCCTTCCTTCCTGGAAAGACCTGCAGAGACTGAACATCTAGCTGCCCTTGCGAGGGCTGAAAACCCTTTGCCCTTGACCTGGTATCTGCTCATTCTCTTTCCGGGGGTTTGAGAGACAAGGCTACAGGCCCGAGCTGCCAGGAGTGCGCGCGTGCGTGTGTGTGTGTGTGTGTGTGTGTGCGTGCGCTGGAGAGTTGTGAGCTCTGTCTTCCAGGGGGTGTGACTTCCATCAAGATGGCACCTCTTTTCCCTGCCATAGGGCCACCTCTGATACTCCTCATTACCCACCTAAGTCTGCAAGTAGAAAAGTGGACACAGATAACATCCGAGTGGTCAGTGGCAGCCACACGTGGACAGCCAGAGGCACGAGCCAGGTCCTTTTGGTCAGTGGCAGCCACAAAGGCCCAGGCTTTGGGGAGGCCCCAGTTGGTGCCCTTGGGGTCGCCTGCCTGGTTTTGGCAATAAATAACATGAGGACCCAAAAACCAAACCAAAACAAAAAATACAACCAGTCTCTCTTGGGGGAGGTGGTGGGAGAATGTTTAAATTATCGGCCTTCCCCGGGCCACGGGGTGGTTGCTGGGCGCAGGGCGGGGCAGGCGGTCATCGGCACGTGTGCAGCTCCACGAGCCGCTGGCACTGCCGGCACTTGACGAAGCAGCACCAGTGGAACTTGCAGCTGCAGCGTTCAGCCAGCTCCACCTGTGCCGTGTGGAAGCCGCGGCCACAGCACAGCAGCTCACAGCCGTCGATGGCCTTGGACGTCTTGTTGCACGTGCGGCCCCTCGTGCCCAGCACGCCGCTGCGCATGTCCTGCTCGCAGAAGTCCGGGCTGGGCTCCAAGTACACCAGGTCCTCGTCCGTGTGTGGCTTGAACTGTGCGTTGCGCGGCACCAGCGCCCTGGAGGAGCCCACACGGCGCGGCTCCACCTCGGTGGCTCCGTCAAACTTCTCCTTCAGTGCGTGGCCCACCTGGCGGAAGGGCGGCACGGCTCGCCAGCACGTCTTTACCTCACAGGAGCCCGACACCCCGTGGCACTTGCACTCCACCCGCATGTGTGTCAGGATGGCCTGCGGGAGAGGGCAGCGGAGAGGGGCCGTGAGGAGATGGTGGTGGCAGCTGGGAGGGGCGTGGTGGCTGACGGGGAGCACGGACCGGGGCCCACAGGATCAGGGCCCTGGGGCTGGCGTTGCAGAGTCAGATGTACCCGCTTGCTTCCTCTGTATTAAGCACCTACTGTATGCTGCCATGCTGGGCTGGTAAGTGGTGTTGGGGACACATGAACAAGATACTGTCCCTGCGCTTGGGGCACTCGGAGTTATTGGAGGAGAGACACTAGGGGCAGCGTCCTATGAAACAGTGACAGGTGGTGTGATGGGGAGGACGCCGCCCTGAATCTCGGCAGGAATCTCGGGAGTCGGCATCGAGAAGGCAGGTGGTGTCATAGGCACATGATCTCTTCAGTGGCACAAAAGAGTTCAAACCCTAGCTCTGCTACTCGTTTGGGGCATGTGTGTGTGACAGGGAGGGACACACATGTACATATGTATGTATGTATGGGGACATGCGCACTGTTGTGTAACACCGGCCCACCCAGCCCATCCCGCACCCCCCTGGCCTACAGAAGGTGCCTGGTGCTGGTGAGAGCCTGAACAAATGAATGTCCAAGTGGCTGTGTGGGGTGGCAGTGCTCGGGGCCCTGCCGCGCCATCCCTACCGCACGGTGGCAGGTGTACGCTACCTTTCTGCCGGCCTCGTTGTTGTGGAGGTTCATGAGGGCCCGGCTGGACGAGGCCCCCTTGCTTCTCTCCCGCACGTCCACAAACGACTGCGAGAAGGCCACGCCGTAGGCGATGTTGTCCGAGCATCCCGACCACTGGAAGCCTGGGGCGCGGGGGCACAGGGAGGGCCGCGGGTGAGTGAGGGCCAGGGCCCCGGCCCTGCCCGCCCACTCGGACCCCACCCCCGCACCTACCCTGCGGGCTGACCCCGTGTACTGTCCGGTCACAGCCACACTTGTCCAGCTCCCCACTGCTGCACGCCCGCGTCACCGCGAAGGCCACACCTGCCGAAGAGATGGCGTACACGAAGGCCGCCTCCCGAGTCCCTGTGGGAGGCAGAGGGAGGGCAGGGCTGGGTCCCAGGCTCCTCCCCGCACCCTCCTTTGCAGGAGGAGGGCACCTGGGGCCCCCTGTGCTGGAGGCCGCGGAGGGAGCGAGAGTGGAAATCGCGTGCCAGGCGCCAGCTAAAGCCACTTCCTCCACACCCGGCGCTCTTACGCACTTCACACGCGCTGATCATTCCATCCTCACAACCACCCCATGAGGCGAGTGCTGTCGTTATCCCCATTTTACAGACAGGTTAGGCGGCTTGTCTGAGGTCACACAGGTTGAGACTGGTTTCCTCTTTTGGCCTGTTCCCCCGCCGGCCCCACTGTGCCCATCTCATGATCCTGCCCCGGCCCCTCCTCGCAGGCTGGGCCCGTTTTTGCTCCCACTACTTAATCCCTGCTGTGGCTGATGAGGGGACGCCTATTCTGCATAAGCTCGGGGCTTTCTTTGTCCCCTTTCACATGTGGCGAAATGCAGGTTCAGAGGGGAACGGAACTGATCCCAGTCTCCCAGCCAGGAAGCAACAACCAGGCCTTAAGCACAGGCCTGTCCACCTCTGCCCAGGCCGTCTCTGTTTTGGTGTGGCCCTCAGGCCCTCGTCCCCTGCCTGAATGGATGTTTTTATCCTCCTAGGAACTGTGCCTCGGGGTGTAGCTGTTGTGGACGCTCTTTCTGGGGGAGTGTGTGTGAGCAGAGCGCGGCTGGCTGGGTGTGCGACCAGACGGCAGGCCCTGCTCCTCTCCCAGCCCTGTGAGGGCCTCTGTGTGCTGTGACTGTCCTTCTGTCTCTCGCCGGACTGTCTGTGTCCGCAGGAGCGGAGGGGGCAGCCTTTGGCCCCGCGGTTGGCAGTTACCTCTGCGACACCCAGGCCTGTGCTCTCGGCTGCCCCGGGGAGCAGTCGCCGTGGTCAGATGGAAACAATCGCCTCCTCTGTGCCCGTGTCTGTGGACACCGGGGTGGAAGGCGGCTCAGTCCCGACCGCTCGGGACGCCCTGTTCCTGGTTCGGCCTTTGAGCTGGGGATACTGCCCACCACCCACTCCACTGCCCACTCACTGCCCCGGCTTGGCCATTTTGGGCCAGCGTTGGGGGGCTTGGCTGGAGCCATGGAGCCTCGACAGCCTGAGATGGAATCTTATCCAAGTTAATCGAGGTTAATAGCAGGATCGTGTTGGTTGGTTTTATGCTGTGGCCGCCCAAAGAGAGACGACTTCGGTTTCTGGTATTTCTGGTATTTCCAGGCCTGAACCAGCACAAATCTTTGCCCCCAAGACCAAGGGGGAAGGGAAGTCAAAGCAGGAGATGGGGCAGATGGGACTGGTGGCGGCCTCAGCCTGGGCCGGTGTGGTCCCAGAGGTCCTGGAAGGTGTGGGCAAGCCTCTGTGCCCCTAACGCTGACGACAGCGGCTCCTCCAGCCTTGTCTAACTGGCCCTGGGTTCCAACCCTTTGACTATAGTGCCGTGGCCCTTCCCAGCCACTCACCTCTGCCCAGGTGCCCAGGCTGGAGCCCTGCTTGCTTGTGGAAGACCTAGCAGGGCCTGCTCTCCTGAGGGGCCACTCAGACGTGGAAAAAGAACTATGGTGTGCCTGGGAGTGTAGCCGTGGGGAGTTCCCCAGCAAGGTGGCGGATCCTGCGCCCTGGTCAGGGGCTTTGCCTGTTCCAGCTGTAGGAGGAAGGCAATCTTCACCTCGTCTTTTCCCGGGCCAGGGCTAGGCAGGGCTCTCTAAGGTGCCAGTGAACTGCCCTGCAACCTCCCTCCTTTTCCGTATAGCCATTTGCCCTTTCCTACACCCAGCTCCTTGCTTCCTGCCAGTTCTCCTTCCCAGAGCAGCCCCGTCTTCTGACTCCACAGGTCTAAATCCTGTATGTCCTCTGGGTCCAGCCTCCATGCCATCTTTCCCAAGGCTGCCTGTGGTTGGGGATTCACAGTTGTCCTGTAGATCCAGTAACAGCTACTCTTTCTGAGGGCCTACTGTGTGCCTGGGCCTTCCCCTAAGCTGTCCTGACAACCGTGGCAATCAGGTGTGTACAGCTCTGCTCTACAGAAGAAAAAGTCGGGCTCAGTGGCTGCCCGAGGTCCCTCAGGCAGTAAATGGCCAGGCGAGGACTGGAACCGAGGCCTGTCTGACTCAAGGCCCGGCCCGTGCTCTGCAGAGCACATCACTTGCGATGTCTCTCCCAGATGTTGGAAGGAAGGACACTGGGCAGGAAGGGTGTTTGGAGGAGAACCAGCTGAAGGTGAGTTGGGCTGGCAAGGACACCCTGGGCATGGTGACCTCCTGGGCACCGGGGTGGGTGTCCTGGTGGAGGTGGGGCAGACAGGCAGCAACTCCCAGAAAAACCTTCCCCCCTCTTCCAGCCTCTCCCTTCCCCAGCTGCCTTTTCAGTTTCCTTTACTCTGCTTGGATCTGCAAACGCCCACCTTTTCTTGAAACCCCCTCCAGGAAGCTCTTTGGATTTAAGAGACAACGTAGGAAGGAATAAAGGCTTTGGAGCCAGACAAGGTTGTGTTGGATTCTCACTAGTGGCGTGACCTTCCTCTCCGAGCCTTGTGTCCCCAACTCTAACACGGGGACAGTAAAGCTACCCGGCAGCCCAGACCTCGGGCCTCTCCAAATCCCCTCTCACCATTGTGAGCGTCCCGGAACTCTGGGCGCTCCTGTGTGTTGGCCCTGCAGCCTCCAGAAACTCCCAGTCTGAAAGTGTCTCTGGGGTCCCCTCCTGCTCAGATCTCCTGTGACTTATCTGATGGCATCAAAAGGCTGGCCAGAGAGGTAACCCACGAGGAGGAATGTTCTCCCCGTCCTTGGGTCAACGTGATGCCGATATTGAGGATAAAGGTGGGAACAGGGGTTTTGGTTCGGCACCACCCAGGACTGCAGAGCGTCTACTTTCCGAGTCCAGCCTGGTGCTTCAGTCAGCAAGGCGCCCTGGGTGGTTTAGACACGTGGGGGGCGACAGACGGGCCTGGGGGCGACCCCTCACTTTGCTACGGCACCACGCGGCCAGCGTACCACACGGCCTCCCGACCACGGCAGTCAGAGCCCGACGGGGCCTCAGGGGTCATCAAATCCCCTCTCTCGGGACGGGGACTCGCTCGAGGTCAGAGAAGGAGGCGTGACAGTCAGGAGGAAACCCGGTGTTGGCTGCAGGTGGAAGAGAGCAGGAGGGTTTTATCGCCTTCCCCACCTCCCCGACCCTGCTCAGGCGCACGCCCCTGGCCTGGACACCGTCGCCAGGCTCCGGCCTCCCTCCCACCCAGGACTTATCGGTTGCCCACGGGTGTATGTGCTGTTCTAGGCCCGGGGAGGAAGCGGTGACTAAAACATACAGAGGCTGTCCCGTATCTGCCCCGGCCGCCACCTTTACCAAATTTCTGGTAGATTTTCAGCCTGGAGCACACAGCTTGGCCCTAAATTACATGCTGGCCTCATTGTTCATCAGCGTTTCACCGTCCGTCTTGCCTTCGGAGGCCAGCAGCAGGGGTGGCCCATGCTGCTTGCCGCCGGGGGGAGTGCAGGGTTGAGGCCGTGAGGCCTGGGGCGACGCCCCCGCCTGAGCACTGTGGGCCCACTCGGCCCTTCAGAGAGGCCTAGGAGGCTGGTCCTGGGATTGTCCCCATTTTGTAGGAGGAAGCACACAGAGATCGCGCGGGCCTTGCCCCGGGTCTCACAGCCCAGGATGCGGGAGTGTTGCCCTCTGCTTGCTGAGCCTCCTCTCTCAGCTGTGGCCCGAGGACGGCACTGCAAACTCACAGAGTTGGTGTGCGGACGACGTCACGCGAGACGGCACACAACAGGACCTCAGCACATGGGGCTCCTTCCTGCTGTAAGAACGGCCTGGACCCTGGGTGGGATCTGCTAGCTCTGTCCTGCTCCACGCCCGAGGCCGTGACCCCAGCCCGGCAGCCCACGCATGCGGGCACCGGCCCTGCCCCCCGGTCCTGAGAGCCGGGGGTGTGGGGGAGGCCTGCCTGCACAGGCTGCTGCACATGACAGCAGCTGGTGACAGTGGGTGCCCTTCTCAGGTCGGGGTCTACACGAAGTGCTTCCCACACATTAAGTCACCGGATCTTCGTGACAACCCAGGAGGTAAGCACGAGTGCCGTGTCATTGGCAGGTGAGGACACCAAAGCTCACAGGTGTGAAGTCACTTGCCCGAAGTCATGCTTGCCCCACGCGCCCCCATCTGCCTCATCAACCCACCCCGGAGTTTCTGCACGGGGCACCGTGCTCTCAGCCTTGGAACGGACAAGCGCCTTTTCCTCTCGCTCAGTGCAGTCAAACTAGGAGTTTTCCACGAGGAATTTTACTAGGGAAGAAAACCAAAAATACAAAGGTGAGGAGTTGGGTGGGTGGGAAGAGCTCAGACTCCCCCTGCAAACATGACAGAGGTCTGCCGGTGTGACTGGCCTGGTCTCGGGGTCCCTTGACTCGGCTCCAGGGGATGGGACACTTGACCACGCCTCTCAGACTTTAGCTCAGAGCAGGTTCCACCCAGGCCTGGTAGGATTCTCAGTGTCCCCCAGAACTTGCTCAGCCAGAGCTAGGTCCCCTCCTTGGCTGCTGCCCCCCTGGGTGAGGAAGGCGCTTCTCGACGGGTCCAGAGGACCCGCACTGGCTTCAGGCTGGCATTGCCTCTGTGAGTCCTCGCCCTGACCTGCTTTCTGTCATTGGATGACATCAGCTGACCGTCGCCTCCATGCAGCTTCGCCATGTGCTGGGAAACAGGTAAACGAGCCCTCACTCTTGCCTTGGAAGAGCTCAAGACTTAGTGATGGGGGAGTGGGGTTGCCGGGGGATGTCACATTTCAGTCTAAAAGGTGTGACAGCAGCAGTACAAACACAAATGGTTTGGACAAAACGGTGTGTGCATCTAGAGCTCTAGATCTCTGTATAAATAGAGAATAAATAATAAGGCAAATGGTTGGAAATGGAAACCGTTGGTGAATCTAGTAAAGAGGATGTATGAGTTCCTTGTACTACTTTTGCAACTTTTCCACAAGTTTCAAATTATATAAAAACAAAAATTGGCAAAACAAAGGAACCCTACCCCCTCCATTGAGAGCAAAGCACTTTAGAGCCCAGAAGGAAGAGCTGGGAAGGCTTCCTGGAGGAGGGGACTGCTGAGCCCTCAAGAAGGGGCTTGCAGTTTTGGGGTAGAGGAAACAGTGTGTGCAAAGGCAGGGCTGTGTGTGTGTGAGAGACAGGCCTGGCATGTGAAACCTCGCTGGTCCATCCACCAATCCATCCCAAACGCACTCTCCGAACACCCAATGTGTGCTGTTTGAGGCTGGCCCTGGGCCGTTGGCAGTGGCACCACCATCCCGGGAGATCCTCATTGCCAGGCTGCACGCCGAGTCTCTGCTGCTTTTCTAGAGCAGCGATGTTCAGCAATGCCAAGTGTGACCATGCCTTTTTGGCCCCCGCCAGCTCCCAGGAGAATGGCTTCCAAATTTCTATCACAGTTGGTTTCCAACAATATCCAAATGGTTTGCCACAAGCCCAGCAGCCTTGGCCGTCCAGGACCATAGGTGCCAAGACAAAGGTTGGCCCGGCAACCCCTTCCTGCTGCCTGATCAGCTCAAAGGGCCCTGCTGACTGTTGGTGGCTCAGAAGTGTCAGTTTTATGTTCAGAAAGTAGAAGCAGGGGCAGCTGGTTTAGAGGACTTCCTTGAGGGCAGGCGCTTGGCTGGTGACCTCTGAAGGAGCCTTCCGGTTTTACAGAACACTCTCTGTGCCCTGGGCCACCTTCCTTTGGCTTAATGCCTTCTTGTGTCCCAGTCTCGGCGGACGGCCTGCCTCCTCGGGAAAGCCTTCACTGGCACCCAGCCCTGGCCAGGGAGGCACCCACAGACTCCCCTGTCCCCTTCGTCACGGCGTTTCCTCATTGTGGGTAAGAGCAGGATTGCTTGGGCGCAAGTCCTGGCTCTGCCACTTTCTAGTTCTGCGACCTTGGGCAAGTGACCTAACCTCTGTGTGCCTCGGTTTCTTCATTTGCAGTATAGAGGCCCATCTCAAGGGGCCGGATGGGTTATTGTTACTTAAACCACTTAATACAGTGTCTGGCCCAGAGTTAGTGCCACAGGTGTGCAAGCCACCACCTGTGCTGTGGTTATTTACTTGTCTGTCTCCCCACTGGACACCGGGCCCGAGAGGGTCGGAGCTGGGTGCTGTTCCTCCCTGGATCTCAGGGCCGGCCGTGCGGCAGGTGCTCCACGTGGTTGGTCGGGGGTACGAGTGCACGAGGGGGGCTCAGGCACGAGGCTGAGCGCTAAGGTGGAAGGAGCACTAGGCTGGGGGGCTGGAGCCCCAGGTCCGAATCCTGCCTCTGCTTCTCCCCCTCTGAGGAGCCAAGGGCAACTCAGCCCTGCCCCCGCCCAAGCCTCGGTTTCTTCCTTCGTCAGAGGAGGATGGTGGCTCCTGCTCACACTCCCGCAGGACCAGCACTGACAATGCTGCACGAGCACAGGCAGCCTCCCCCCACCAGACTCGCGTCCTGCCTGGAGGAGCATCTGTCCCGGCCTCTGTCCCCCATCCCAGCCCGCATCTCCGGCACTCTGTGTTCTCTATGCCCTCGCTTGGGCCCTGTGCTGTTTTGCGTCAGAAATCACTTAGACCAGTCTGGCCACTCACGAGCATCTTATCTCCCTGGACAGGCCCTCCCCACGCAGCCCCCGCAGGCCTGGCCCTCACCTTGCGTCACCACTTTGCCGAAGACGGGCAGGGAGTCGAGCGTGGAGCAGTTCCAGCGCCGGTTCCGGAACTGGTACTGGCACTCCTCGATGGCCAGCTGGGCACCGCGGCGCACGGAGTCCATGACCTCCAGGTTCCGCTTGCACATCTGCACCTGCCTCTGGATCAGGCCCTTGAGCTTCTCGCACGTCTCCTCCTCCGAGATGCTCCCCACTGACGACAGCTTGGCCAGGTACCTGGGGAGAGGGGTGGAGCACCATGCAGAGCCACCCCGCCCTCTGCCCAGGCCGGGCCTCTGGGAGCTGCCTTGTCCCAGCGACTGGTCCTGGCTGCTGTCTGGATCCAGTGACAGGCCCTCCTCACCCGTTCTGGGGGGACCAAGGCCGTGGAAGGACGGTCTTCCACAAAAAGTCTCCATTTCAGGTCAGGCAAAGCAGGCAGCAGCAGTGGGAGAGGAGCTGACAGAGCCCCTAGGGGGTCCCTCCCTGCCCTGGTGGCCCCTGCACCAGTGCCTGTGCCCCAGACATCACCCCAGACCTGGCTGTGGGCCCCGACTGTTCTCAGTCGAGGAGGGGGAGGCTGGGAGGCTGGACCTGCTGTCTGCCCAGGGTCTCTCTCCCGACCCCCAGCCCCCGCCGGGCAGGAGCCCCAGGGACCTCAGTCCACCTTCAGGCTGCAGGGCCAAGATCCTCACTGCCAGCCACATCCTAGGGCCACCAGATGGAGACCAGCGTCACTGCTGCAGCATTTTGGAGGTGGGACGATGAGGGCAGGGAAGGCTGGGGGGCAGGGGATGGTCAGGACGTGGGTGGTGGCGGGGGTGGGGTGTGTCACGCGCTCCCCTCTGCCTCTAGCGTTTTCACACCCTGAAGAGGTTGCCCCTCACAAGGTTATTGTTAGGGCCACAATCTAAATGAGGGAATTTACATGCAGGGGCTCTGGGACCAGGCACACGTGGGAGAAGGGGCGGTAAGTGTTTCCACTTCAGTGGGGGACAGGAGAGAGCGCCACTGTTCACCGACCACCTCCTGAGTGCTGTGCGCTGTGGCTGCGCTCCGTCCTGCTGCGTCCTCAGCCCAGATCCATGAGGGATCATCTTTACACCCATTCTATGGATTCCAAAAGGGAGGCCAGGAGAGTGGCATGCCCAAGGTGACACAGATAGCAAGTGCCAGAGCCAAACTTCAAAATCCTCCAAATCCGTGGGCCTTCCTCCTGCCTGTGCCCCTTGGTGGCATTCAAGGGGCCGAGGCAGGCTCTGTCCCATCTAAGGACAGACGCTCTGTGATCTGGGCCAGGAGGTCAGGGAGCCTGGAGCAAGACGTAAAAGTGCCCATGGGGCGGGAGCAGAGCTGGGCAAGGCGGTCCCCTCTCACATTCACTGAGCACTTACTACGTGCCAGATACTGTTCAGAGAGGCGAGGTGACTGGCTCAAGGTCACCCCGCTCTTAAGGCCAGACCTGGATTGGAGCCAGGTCTGGATGACCCAGAGGCTTGTGCTGTAGCCACTGCCCCTCACCTGCCCCACCCTTCCACCAACATCCCGGGCCAGGGCCGAGTGTGCCTAGCCTGCCCAGGAGGAGAGCTTGGTCTTGAACCTGGACGGCCGCCCTTTCCGTCTGTCAGTGGGAGATGCGTCTGGTCACCTCCTGGGTGGGGCTGCCTGGGGCTGCCTTCCAGGTTCTTGGGGGAGCTGCAGAGTGCAGCGAGTCACACTTAAGGAATGCTCCCCGACAGGTGGTCCGGTCCAGACCCCTCATGTTACAGGTGAGCACACAGAGGCCCAGGGGGAAGCTCCGGCCCTGGCTCCACCTTCAGCCTCAGCCGTACAGGTCCGGGCTCTGGACAAAGACAGCGAGCGTCCTGCTGCCCTGGACTCGGCAGCGCGCCAGGCCTCCCCCAGGGGCTTGCTCGGCGCACTGGGACTTCCGAGGGCAGGGCTCTCTGGGGGTGCGGGGAAGCAGCTGTCACATCTCATAAGGGAAGCTGCACAAACTTCTTGTCTGAGGAAGGACACGGGGAAGATCACCGCTCTCTGGGCCTTGGTTTCCTCATCTGTAACACGGGGAAGGTACAGCTGGTTCTAAGTCCAGGCACTGGGTTCAGAGGCAAAGGGTCTGAAAGACGGTCTGACACGGGCCTGAGCCAGGGGGGCAGGAAGTCACCATTTGTTTGCTGAATGAAGGAATGAATGATGGTGACCAAATTGAAAAGCACCTAGAAAGTCCTATTAAAATATGGGAAATTTTTATGATGAAGATAATCAGAATAGTTAACTTTTATGGAACTTAGGACTGGGCTAAGGACATTATTGCATTTAATCCTTCAGCAAGCCAGTGAACCTCCATTGTAAAGAAGAGGAAACTGAGGCACAGACTGGTTAAGTAATTTGCCTTGTGCACAAGGCCACACGTCCAGGGAGGTGGCGCAGGATTTGAACCTGGTTTTGCCTGACTTCACAGCCATTGGTAGAGACAATATTCTTTGTGTGGCTCAAGGCGCCATGGGCAGAAGCTGCTTGCGTGGGACCCACTCCAGGCGGGCTCGGTGGGCATCAGAGTTTTTAACACTCCCGGGCGCAGCTGGGACGCCAGGCTGGCAGCGGCCAGGAGAGACTGGTGATGTTTCCTGCTAGCGGGGAGGCGCTGTGACTCACTGCGGCAGCACCATCAGCCCCCAGGGACGGTCCCTGTCCCCTGGCGGAGGGGCCTGGGCTGGCCTTCCCTATCTGTAAGTGGGGCGATGGTCCCCACCCCAGAGGGCTGCTGCGAGGAACAGATGTGATTTGATGTGGGGTGCATCTGGCTCTCAGCTCGGCACGTCCCAGGTGCCAGCTAACTGTGAGGACCTCTCCCTTCCCTGGCAGCACAGGTGGGCACGTGGGAGGTGGGTGGTCTCAGGCCGAGGCCGTCCAACCTGCTCCTCCCAGCCCCCTGTGCTCCTTTTCTCCCAGGGGCCTGCCTGTCCCTCCCTTTCCTCCCCACCAGGTCCTGTCCAGGGATGCACAGAGATGGCAGTGTCCTGCCCGCGAGCCTGAGCCTCTTGGGGGGAGACAAGGGTGGGAGGTGGCCGAGGGGCAGGGGAGGCCGCACCTAGAGGGGGAGGGTGCCCACCCTGCTCCTCAGCCCTCCTGGGAAGGGGTCGTCCACGGAGCCAGCCCCACCTGTCGCTCTTGGCCTGCAGGGGGCGCCAAGAGCCAGGCTACTGGCGGTGGGCCAGGCCCACACTCGGGAGGCCACAGGTGTCCCTCGGTGGGGGGCAAAGTGTTGAAACGAATGTCGGATCCTTTCCTGCGCAGACCTGGGCTTGGCCTCTCAGGGGAGAGTGGGGGACCCTATTCCCTATGGGACATGAGGCACAGAGCTGGCCTGTCCCCAACTCGACCTCTGTTCCCTCTGCATCTGGCCAAGGGGCCAGGTCTGGCTGTGCTGGGCCCTGTCATCTGGCGTTCTGGGGACCTCCAAGCAGGGGGAGCAGGCTGGGGGGCCTGGCTGAACCCCCCACCCACTGTGACCTTGTACTGTGTCCTGACGGGTACAACAAACTGGAGGGTCTGTATGGCCTTTCCCACTGTCAGAGTTGGGGGTCTTCCTTCCACCGGGGCTGGGGGTGGCCAGGCTGATGGATGGAGACCCTGCTGTTGAACAAGGCGCGAGATGGACCAGGAGAGCCGCCTGCCCCCGCCCTAGGCTCAGAGCAGAGCGGGGGGAGCGAGGCTGAATGACAGTCGCAGGGGCTTAGGGTGAGCTGCTGGGCTGCCGTGGCCGTGAGTCACTGGGCCAGCTTCCAGGAAGGAGCTGAGCAACCTCTTCCGCTGGCACCAGTGCCCACCCCCCGCCCCTGCCTTCATCTGGCACGACAGCTGTCCCCTTCCGTGCTGGCCCCACCCACACCCCTGCTCCCCCAGACCCCGGGGGCTTGCCCGGGGACGGCTGGGTGCCAGAGCTGGGGAGAGGTAGGGACGCAGGCACCGCAGGCCCTTGCCCGCACGGTTGCTGCATGCTTGTCCTGGTACCCAGGCAGCACCTGGCCACTTCACAGACGAGCAGGCTGAGGCCTGAGGAAGTGGAGCGACGTGCCTGAGGTCCCACAGCTCGAGAGTGGTGAGCGGCAGTGCAGCCCAGCTCTGTCTCTCAGCTCTCTTCCTCCAAACTCAGCTGCAGACCTGCCCTGTTGCAGGACAGGGGGGTTGACACTACCCTCAGCGCCACATCTGGCCCACGCCCTCCTCGGTGCCTCGCACAGGCACGATGTGGAGGTGTTCAGTAAATGCTCCCGGCATGGACGGAGCGCTCTGTCCTGCTGAGGTCCCCTCTGCTCACCTCCGGCACCGTGCTCAGGGCAGGGAAGCCGGGGTGACAGAGGGAAGTGGGGGCTGCCTTGTCTTTTGGTCTTCCAGGGGCTTGGAGACCTGCTGGGACGAGGCCAACCGGTCCTGGACGCCTCAGGAATCTCCCCCCAGCGCCTTAGCGTGGCTCGACTTTTTCCCCAGAGACACGGGTGCTACTTGCTGGCCCTCGGGCTGGGCCAGGCTCAAATGTCAATTGCACAAGCCATTTCTAGGGGCAACAGAGAGCCAGGGCATGACGGGTGGGCCCTGCTTGTGGAGGGCCTTGACCATCCTGCTGCTTCTCCTGTCCTGGCTGCACTGCCCCAATTTAGGCTTCTTCCTGCCACTGCTGAGCACAGGCTTAGCCATTTGCCACCTGCTGCCCCGGCCACCCAGGACTCTAGCCACGGCCATGCCATCAATCGAGTTACCCCACCAGCCCCTGCTGCCACTGCCAGCCAGCTCGTGCCCCGATCTTCTCAAACGGGGGCTGCAGGTCCTTCAGGCTCCTCCCAGGAGGCCCTCCCCGAGCCGGCCCGTGCCTGCAGCCTGCAAGGCTGGAGGGCCCTGGCCCTGCCAGGGAGATCAGATCCTCTCAGCCACCTGCTGTTTTCATTAGAAACTAAAATTAGCTGGGCTTGTCCCAAGCTTTCCCAGGTTTGCTTGCTTTTTAAAAAAAATATACAAATTCCTAGAGGAAAATCCGCACCTCTGCCACTCCTCTCGGCTCCTACTCCGCGCGACAGGAGGAGAGGGGACGGGAAATAGCTGGAGCGTTTGGGAGGCCAAGCAGATCAGTGTCGTGGGTCCTGGCCCTGCGGGTGTCCAGGTGGGGGCTGGGACGCCAGCCCAGGCCTCTCTGCCCCCTCCCTGTGGCCTCCCTGCCTGCCCGGGCCACATTTAGAGCCTCCTCAGGAGCGGTGGTGCCTGCGATACCAGGGAGGAAGGAGGCCAAGTGGGCGGGAGGGGGAGCCGGAAGGAAACGGAGCGTCTGCTGAATACGGAGCTGCCTTGGGAGATGCGGGCTGGGGGGAAGAAAGGTGACCACAAACCCCTCCAGGACTGTGTCCTTATGGGGATGGGGTTGGTGGGAGGGGTACCTGTCCCCCAAGATCCTTACCACACCTCCACTGGTATTCAGGCCTTTGAACGTGTCTATAACCACAGTCTTAGTGTCCTGCTTCCCTCCCTCCCATTGAGCCCCTGCCCCAGAGACCCTTGTCCTTGGGCATGGCAGGGACTGGGGACACCGGCAGACTGGGTGGAAATCCCACCTCTATGTTACCTGAAGCAGGTGAATGGACACCTTTGAGCCTCAGTATGTTCATCAATAAACATGATGAACAGGGAGGGGAGACTAGCAGTTCTCACCTAGGGAGGATTAAGTGAATTAAATGTGCACATGGCAGATGCTCTTCTTGTTGCAGAATTACTATATGACATCATTGTTAAGACCTTTGCCATCATTGTTGTCATCACCACCTTCTTCTCAAGGCCATTCTGCAGTCCCTTGAGCTGCACCCTCTGCTGGACCCCGGACTGACCAGTGCTGGGTTCTGTTCATTTGTTTTGCTTCTGCGTGGCTCTCCCAGCCCTCTTAGACTGCGGTCCCCAACATTTTTTACAGCTGAGCACACCAGAGAGGTGGGACATCCTCCTGTCGAGAATAGCGGGTAGCTTCAGTGGCTATCCTGACTGCAGATGTTTGACACTCTCTAGACAGTTTGCAGAGTTAGAGAAGGTGTTTCCTGGTGATTCCGGCCTGTCAGTCGGACACTGTGAGGGCTGCAGTGTGGGAGGTGGGGTGGAGGGGGTGGTTCTGCTAGGAGATCAAGAGCTGGGGACACCGCGGTGAGAACAGCAGGGACAGTGGCATCCAGGACAAGCTCAGGTGTGCCTGGGGACTTGGAAACCATGTGTGGGAATGGTAGCTGACCAGCAGCAGGGGACCTTATCGTCCCCAGTTGCTTGTGCCATTCAAGCAATAGTCACATGTCTCAATATGTCCTTGTTGCAACAAGGCAGGGTTGGCCCAGCAGGTATTTCCCCTCCATTTTACAGATAAGGAAACTGAAGCACAGAGAGGTATGTCTTTGAGGTCATGCAGCCTGCAGGGTGGTCAGGATTTGAAACCAGGTCATTCTGTTTCCTCAGCCTGGGACTGGTTGGTGAGGCTCCAAAGACCGGAGGAGGTGACCCGATTCTTCCCTGGATGGTCTTTCTAGAGGCCCATGTCTTTTCTGAGCTACCGTGAGGGTGTCTGGGCTGCTTTCCGGAGTAAAGGCTGCTGGGGAGAGGATGTCTCCGTGGTTATGTAGCTGCCTGGACGGTGTTGGGGCCTGTGGTCTCTGTGGCTGTCAGAGCCATGGAAGGTGTCGCTGCCCCTGGCCTGAAACCCCTGGAGGGGCAGCGGGTGGGGAGGGGCTGGCTTTGGAGACACTAACGGTGGGTCCTGGCCCTGCCGGGTGTCTGGGGGTGGGGGGTGCTGCCTTCACCCTCCTTCTTCGCAGCCTTAGCATGGTCCTCGGGCTCCCAATGCCCAGTCAAGTTCTCTTGACCCCAAGCGCATTTCCCCAGTTGGAGAGAAACCATGGCCTGCTCTGGAGCCCACACCCCGACTCCTGTTCCTCGGGGCTCTCTTGCTCCTCTTCCTATCTCCTGGGACCCCCAGCCCCTTTTACCCCTGTTCCCAGAAGCAAGCACTCCCATTTTCTGTCTTTTGGTTTCCCAGTTTCCATTTCTTCCCATAATGTGCCCCAACCCCCAAGATTTCACTCCTGAGGGTCTCCGTGCCCCCCCACTTCCTCTTTGGGAGCCCCCCCTCCCACTTCCCGTCTCTCTGCATTTGTTCCCAGGGAGCTGGTGGCCAACTCAGGGCCACCTCGGACCTGAGCTTGAATGGCCCCAGCACTGTGCAGGGAGGTGAGAACTCTCCTCCTCTCCCTGAGGCAGGTGCAGTCATGGGGGTTGAGTGGGTGTCAAATTTAAGGCACCTCCTGACCTCACCTTGCCCCCTAATTTGCCAGCAGAGAGCTTTTCCTTTGCCAAGACCCACCCGATCCTTGTCCCCAGGGAGCCTTTCCTGCCCCGTGGCCACTGAACCATTGAACCGTCCTCCCAGCTCAGCTGAGGGAACCTGGGGGTGGGGAGCCGGGAGCGATGGTGAAACCCCAGCCGAGCTGTCCAGAGCCAGCGCTGGCTTCCTGGAGTGAGGCTCTGCGGTTCCAGGTTTCCAGTGAGTTCCTCGGCCCTGGCGGATCCCTTCCAGAGGCCCAATCCTGGAAAGCCCGTGGCTGAACCCCCAGCCGCACCCCAACCAAGGCAGGTGGGAAAACCTTGGTTCCTCCTTTGCTCCCTTGCTCGTGCCCCCAGCAGAGAACGACTGGCCAGCGGCACAGGGCTGCAGGGCTGCTTTCATCTGCTGCATGGAAGGTTCTGGGAGGATAGTCAGGAGACCTGGGATGGAGTTCGGTTCTACCACCATGTGCCGTGTTGCCTTAAGTGTGGTAAGACCTCGGCATGTTCACATGGGGCTTCCCAGCCACTCCCCTGCGTGGAGGCTCAGTGTCCCAGGGAGGGGGTTGAAGCTGATGATCCCTGAGAACCCCCCTCACTCTGATGTCCTGAAGCCCAGGGTGCCAGGACAGCTGGGCGTCCCTGACTCAGGAGGGAATACTCTGCTGTCTGCAGCCCTGGGGGAACCGTTTCTGCGATCACAGGGCTTGCGTGTGAACAGAGAAGTAGGGTCTAAAGGGACCATTCGGAGGCACCGCAGGAAAGAGGCCCCGCGAATCCCTGCTGTCCTAACGGGCCTCCCAGAAGATCCCTGTGAGCTGTCAGGAGGCTTCTTTGCTCTGAGGACACGTCCCTCCCTCCTTCCACCCACCTCCCTGCTGCTCTCTTCTCAGACCAGGTCCCCTCCGCTGCAGGGGTTCTGACTTGGCAGGGAACTTTTAAAACAGTTTGGTTTCAGTTTGCCAGGAGATGGGGCGGTGGGGAGGGCTTTGGATGGGGGACGGGGAGCTGGTGGGGTCACCGCAGGGAGCGAGCCTTCCCGAGTTTGGCTGAATCGCAGAAGATGCAGTTCAGGACTCAAGAGATAAAACCTGGCAATCCCTGTGGAAATCTGGAGAGCGACCACGGGTTGCGGCTCTGCCTTCCAGCTGGGCTTGCCGAGAGAACCAGCGGCAGCTCTTGCAAGCCCGCTGCAGCAGAGGGGTGACTGGAGGGGCCATGGCAGGCGGCTGCCACCCCCACCCCGGGCTCCCTGGCCAATCTGTGCCTTGTTGGCTCAGCCCAAGCCCCTCTTCCCAGAGGGAGGAGCGAGAGGAAGAGGCCTGGTGCAAATGCTCAGCTTTCCAAATGCACCCACAGGGCTGGAGTTGGGCGAGTTTCAACAGGTTTGGGGAGCACTGTCTTGTCAGATGCTTGCTGAGTTGCTCAATTCCTAATCCAGGGTTGAGGGAAGAAAGTCAAACCATAGCAGACAGCTGGGTCATGACTGCTGCCTGGGCAAACCCCTCGGGCACAGCCTGGTCCCGGGGCGTAGCGGGGGGAGTCGGGGTGGTGAGAAATGCTCAGCCCGGCTCTGAGGCTCCGTCCTAGCTGAGGAGGGGCAGAGCAGCAGATCTGCGGGTGACAGCCACACTTCCTGACAGCCACTGCTGCACCTTTAGTACCACCTGCACCTCAGGGCGGTCCCTCCTGTCCCTCCTACTCCAGGTCTTTGAAGATGGGCTACCATTTGACAACTTCGAACACTCTGTAGTGAACAAGCCTGTCTTTCATTCATCCATCAAATACTGACTGAGCACCTGCTAGACGGCAGGCATGTGCCAGGCACTGTGAGGATATTCGGAGGTGTTTATGCCACAGCCTCGGCCTCCAGGTGTTTATAACTTTGTAGAAGCAGGAAAGAAACCACCCCACTAGACTTCAGCGATACAGAATATGAAGTGGTTCGATGGGCAGGGGATGAGAATCGTGAGATTTGGACATGTGACAGTAATTCAAGTTCAAGTCCTGCTTCTGACTTGCAGAATGATCTTGGGGAAGTCCCTGTACCTCTGGGCCTCTGAAGTGGGTCTGAAAGTATATACATGCACTCCTCTCTTCCGAAAGGTGGTAGGACAGGGAGATTGTGTGGCTCAAGCAGGATAATGGGTGTGGAAGATCTTTGTAAACCATCGATTCTCAATGGGGGTGGGGGGTGATTTTGCCCCCCAGGGGACATGTGGCAATGTCTGCAGACATTTTTGGCTGTCACCCGGTGGGGGATGCTACTGGCATTTAGCAGGTAGAGGTCAGGGATGCTGCTAAATATCCTACAGTGCACAGGAAAGCCCCAGAACAAAGGATTATCCAGCCCCAAACATCAATGGCACAGAGGCTGAGAAGTCCTGGTGTGAACTGTAAAGTGCTGTGGGTGTGCTAGTGATTGCAATTCACTGCCCAGAGCCCTGGGAGGAGCTCTAAGGAGATAGGTTTTTACTATTTAGAGGGGAGGGAGGGATCCTTTTAAGCTGTTTTAAGCTGGGGACCGGGGGTGGGGGGGGATTCCTGGGGGAGATGGGCCACACCTTTACCTGTGGGGCTAGCACTGCACATCTGGGCTCGCTCTGCCCCACCCCTGCCCCAGAGAGCTGTGTGCCAAGTGCCAGGCCATACTCCACCCACGACCAAGGGAGTTAGAAACCCCCGCTGGGCGAGCAGGCACTCACCTGTGGGGACTCAGAGCCAGCACGGCGCGTGATGCGCCTTTGCCTCCCCCACGGCACTGAAGGTGCTTCCGGCACCTCCTGTGGCCAGCCGGATTGGCCAGTGAGCCAGGCTAGGTTCTCCTGGCTCTGTGGGCTCTTGTGAGCAGGGCGGTGGCAGCCTAGGTCCCTACCTGTGTAAGATCACAGGATCTGGGCAGGACAGTTTGGGATAAACAGGGCTGGGAGCAGCAGCCTGAAGGCCCATTTTCTCCATCGTTGCTCTAAACACGGACGCGACCCCACAGCTCACTGACAGCAGCGCTTGCTGGTAGCAGCTGCCGCAGCCCCCATTGCCAGCAGTGTGCCTGGCACCGTGCCAGCATGCTACATCCACAGGCTGGCTCTTTCCTCCCAACCACCACTGCGTGCTATTTGCACCAATGGGCACCAACGGGTACCATTTTACAGATGAGGAACCTGAGGCTCAGAGAGGTTAAGTAACCTGTCTGAGGTCACCCAGCTGGGCAGTAGCAAAGCTGGGATGGGTCTCAGGGATGTCTGTCCCAGAGAGCCAGTTCTTAGCTACCCTGCTGGCCTGCCTTTGAGTGTAGCAAGGGCTGCTCCTGTCCCTTGCCTAGTCGGCTTCTGCTAGAGCCCCAGCTCAGCACACCGTTGCCTTTCTCTGGGAAATCCACAATAATGAAACCTTAGCTTGTCTATTCCCTAATGCTTCTCAGCACTTCCATCTGGGGTTCAGAACAATCTGTTGAGGACGGTGGCCCAGAGGGAGGAAAAGGCCCACCCAAGGCCACCCAGCATGTGACGCAGAGCTGGGACTGGTATCCACGTCTCCCGACTCCCGACAGTTTCAGCGCTGCGGGGAACATTCAGACACATTTCTGAGCCCGGGTCCGTGGCAGGGCAGCCCCTTGAGGGCACAGTCTAGGCTTCCATGGAGGGACTATTTCTATCCAGCCAGCCCTCCTTCAGTGGTGGGAGCTGCCACAAGCTGTCAACTGGCTCCTGGTGCCAGATGAGAGTCTAATCAACAGCTTCCAGCTTCTCTGGGCTTGCCCAGGCCTCAGGCTGCCCTCTCAGCTCCAGGCTCTGTCCTGCTCAACAGCTGCACGCAGCGGGACACCTGGCCTCCCCGCCAGGCCACCCGCCCTTCTAAGACAACAGACAGCACTGGCCTCTTGCAACCGGCCAGCTGACCCACCCTGGACCGAAGCCCAACTCCAGGTAGTTAGTGGCAGGGGAGTGGCACTCGGGCCTTGCCCCTTGGCGAGTGTGGCCAGCCGTCCTCTTGGGGCCAGGCATCCGGCGCGCCTACGCTTGAGAAGACGCAGCACCAGCTGCCACACCTGAGTGGACATCTGCCTGCCCACAGCTTTTCCTTCCAGAGGCCGCTTCCGGGTCAGACTTGGGCCAATTACCTCTGTGCTCCCTAATCTTGTATCTGTAAAATGGGTTTTAAATGTTGTCAGGATTTAGACAGTACAGTGGGAGTTGTGATAATAATTGTTATTGTCACGGTTCTACAACCTCCAGGCCAAGTCCCCTCTGTGATTGCTCCGGCTTCCTGTCAACTCCCTCTCCTCTGACAGGGCATGCGCCCTGTCCTACCCATGTGTGCTCTTGCTTCTTATCCTGTCTTTCTGCCTAGAGCCCAGGCTCCTTGGAGGCCAGGTTGTGACATCTATTTCCCCCAGAGCTGGCTTGTCCCTGGCCATCTGGAGGTTGGATGGAGATTGATAAATACGACACCCACCCTTGACATGTGCCCGGAGTCTCCATCACAGCCTCTCTGGTTTGTGGGGTCCTGGGAAGCCCCTCGCTCCTCTTGCCTTAGGTTGATCGAAAGCTGGGGGTGGAGCAGTAGTGAGCTGGGTCATCCAGAGACCTGCTTCGTGGCAACCTGAACCATCACGGTTGCAGAGAACAGGTTTGCCAACCTCTCTTCTCCCTCCAGGCCGCCCCTCCTCACCCACCCCCCGAGGCACAGGCACGGGAAGGAGCTGCTGGAATTCCCCACGGTTTGTGTGACCCTAAGCTGAGCCTGCCTTCCTGGCTGGGACTCTGGGCTTGGACGTGGCTAAAGGTGGGTCCCAACTCCGGGATGGTTTTAGGGAAGGGGGTATAGTGTCACTGCCTGGGAGTCAGAACACCTAGGTTCAGTTCTCAGCTCTGAGTTTTGGGCAAGTAGCTTCCCCTCCCAGGGCCTCAGTTTCCTCATCCATAAAATGAGCCATAAGACTAGATGCTCCTGAAGGACTTTTCCACTACAGATGTCGCTGTCTTCCCTAAGGCCTGCGTCAGACACTTTGATTGCCACTTTCTCCCCTGCTTTTTTGCAGCTTTCCAGGTGCTGGGCAGGGAAGACTCAGTTCTTGGTTCTCCTCGTGCTCAGCCCTGTTTTGGAGACCCCGGCTCTGAGCCCATGCTTGCAACAGTCAGCTCCAGGGATCCCAAGCTCCCCCAAGTCCAAACCGGCTCCCCTCCTCGGCTCTGCGACTCAGGCCCCACTCAGGGGGGTGGCCTGCAGGGGGCAGTGGGAGGAGGTGGAGGTATCCTGGTTTCTGTACACTCTACCCGCGGCTCCTGAAGTGTTAATCAAATTAAGGCTCCAAGAAAAACAAAAGCTCTGCAGCCACTTTGGGCTGCCTTGGAGTCACTCGCTCTCAGAACAGCTGGGAGAATTCCACATCACCTCTGTCCCCCAAGCCCTGGGTGGCTCTGACCCCACCGAACACACACCCCTTCCAGCCTGAAGGGCCCCGGCTGGCCACAATGACCTCATAGCAACAGCCATTGGACACTCTGGGCAATTTCATGGGAGATATTTGTTCTTTGGTCTTGATGCACAGAGAATTTTTTCCTCTCTCCCTGTCTCCATGGAAACCCCAGCTACACTGTTGGCGATCCCCCTTCCCACCCCATGCTTTTCAGATCAATATTGGAGCTTGGCTCCCCACTGGCTGCCCACAGCGGATGGCGGCAGAGCTCTGGGCAGGAGGGACTGGGGCCAGGGTTAAGCCTGGGGCTTGGGGAACCGTCACCGAGGGGACGAAGGAAGGGTCCTCTTGCTCCCTGTTCACCCACCCACTGGAGCTCACCCCTTTAGCACTTCCGCCCCCCACCATGTTAGCCTGCCTCCCCCCAGCGAACCTCTGCCCCTTCCCAGGAAGCCCCCCTGAGCACAGACCCAGTGGAGGAGAAGCAGACAGGTCACCCGCGGTTACCACCCCGACCTCCTTAGGCGAGACGCAGGGAGGTGGGGGGCTGTTGCCCTCTTTAAGGTCTGGACGGAGTTTCTTCCTGCTCCAGGGAAAACCGAGGCCTGGCCAGCGCCAGTGCCGTCTCTCGGAGGCCCGGCGTCCCGGTCCCTTCCCTCCTATCCCCCGCTCCCGCCCCCCATGCAGAAACAGGTCCCTGCACGCCTCCAACCCAGCCCGCAGCGCGGCGCAGCTCGGCGCGGGGAGCTCGATCCCGGACTTCTCCGGATTAACCTGCTATTATGTCTCGGAACCCTTCCCTGCAATGGGCTTCCTCGGCGACCTGTCAGTCCCGCTGGGCTGTGCTCGGCGCCCAGCACCCCTCCCGGGCCACCGCCCCGCGCCTGCACCCCTTGCGCCCTCGAGCACCCCGGGCGCCTATGGGTGCGGACCGGACCCCGGCAGGAGGGGACCCGGGGTCTTCAGAGGGAGGCTCGGGCAGTGGCGGCCGCCGCAGAGACAGCGAGCGAGCCTCCCGTCCGGCGGCGAGACACCTGCCGGGTGCCCCCGCGCCCGCTGCCCCGCGCCGCCTGGCACCGGCCGCTGCCCCCGGGGCCTGCCCCGCCCCGCCCCGCCCGGCCCCGGCCCGACTTACAGCCAGTTGCTCGCGGCGGCCGAGAAGACGGCGAAGACGAGGAGGCGCAGCGAACGCAGGCACGAGCGGGGACTCATGGTGCCGCCGCGGGCGCCCGGCCGGGGGCAGCGGCTGCGGTCGCGGGGGGCCTCCCGTCGGGGCGGCAGGTGGGCGCCCCGCGGGCGGGCTGGGGCGCGGCGCCGGGCGCGGGCCGGGGCGCGCGCGGCGGGGCTCTGCCTCCGTGCCTGCCGGCCGCCTGCCCGCTGCTGCGCCCGCTGCCCGGCGCGGACCAGACTGTCAGCGCCGCCCCAGAGCCGGGATGCGGCGGCGGCGGCGGCGGCGGCGGAGGCGGGCGGGCGGGCGGCCGGGGGGGCGGGCCGGGGGCGGGCCGAGGATGGGGTTACCTGGGCGGGCCCAGCGGCCCGGGACACCCCCCGGGGGCGGGCCGGAGCGGCGGCGGCAGCGGCCGCCCTAGCCCGCGGGACTGGGTTGCTCCGGGGCCTCCCCGGCCGGGCGCCCGGGAGGACTCGGGGCCGAGCCCGCTCCGGGCACGCCCGGCTGCGCGCCGCCTAGTCCGGCCCGGATAGAGGCGCGGCGACCCAGCTGCCCGGTCCCCGCCCGGGCCTTGGGGACAGGCGGGCACAGCTCCCCCAGCCCGCCGCTGCGGGCACTGCACCGCGGCCCTCGCTGTCCCCCTTCGCCCTCCGCCGGCGCCTCGGAGCCCAGACCCTGGCCCGACCGACCCGAGCGTGGCTGCCACTCGCGCGCACCCAGGTGCTTGCGCTCCAGGCACCGGGAAAGCGCACCGGGACTCTTGGTGCCGCCGGGTCGCCCCCCGCCAGGCCCCTCCCTGCCTCCTGACCCGCGCGTTCTGCAGCCCAGCTCCTCCCTGGCCCTCACCTCCCTCCAGCCTTCCGGGAGCTGGACCGGGCCTCCCCAGCTTTGGGCAGCTTGGGACAGTGGCCCGAGACTGAGGGAATCCGAAACCTCGCTTCTGGCTAGCCACAAGATCTGGGCGCGCCCTAAGCAGCAGGGTCCTGACTCTCTGAGCCTCCGTTTTCTCATCTGAGAAGTGGACTTACGACGCTGGGGTTAGGAGGATGTAAGGAGCTTAGGGAAGGTCTCTTTTTAGCACACCCACCAAGTCTCGCTTTGCTTTTGGTTTTCAGTGTGCTTGTTTTATTTACCCTCCCATACCGGACAGATTCAGCCTCCTGCTGGTCTTCGGCACAGAGGGGGCGGCTGCCATGTTTGTGGAAGGAATGAATGAGTGGAATGGAATGGGCCGCAGCGGGCCTGTGCCTGGCCGGTCCAGAGAGCTGAGTCCATACCACAGGAACGGTGATAGGTGTCTGCCCACGGCCAGGCCACACCCTCTCAGGTCACTGACCTGATTCCGTGTTCCTTCTCACCCTGATTCAGGCGGCATACCTTAGCTACTCAGAGCTAGAAGGATCTCTATCTAAACTGGGAAACTGAGGCCCAGAAAGGGGCAGGGACCTATCCTACTCACTAAGGCCTGAGGACAGAGGCAAAGACCAGGCTTGTGACCTCACCCAGACCCCATGCTCTTCACTGTTTTTGAAGCATGAGGTTTGCTCCCCAAGATCACCATGCTTGGGTGCTGGGATGGTGCCCTTCACCCCATGGGGCCCCCTGGGGTTCAGCACAGAGGAGAGGCTCAGTAAACATTTGGTATTGGGACTGGGCAGAAGGTGGCAGGGATTTGTGGGCTGGGCAAGAGTACAGATGGAGGTTCACATACCATATGTCTAAATATTTGCAGGTTATAAATCAAGCTAACAAAATGCGGAATAAAATATGCTCTATGGCCTCAGAAAAAGCAGAGGGTAAAATCCAAGAAAAAAAAAAGAAAAAAGATAAAAGAAAATATGCCCCATTCTTCTACCTTGACAAATACAGTTTCATAACAACGTGGAAGTGCAGAATTTGAGTGCAACTTTGAGTGCAGAATTCTGAGACTCCTCAGACCCTGCACTGGAGATGGTGGTGTAGAGAGAGGGGCCCTAGTGCCTGCCTGAGCCCCAACCCCTGCCTTTTCCACCTCTGCCTCTGTCCTGCCTTTCACGGCATCTTGTGCATGCAGGAGAACATCTCAGCCTGCACTTGCAAGCTCTGTCCACCCCTCCCATGCCCCACCCCACGCTGAGAGCTGCCCCTTGGCCACCCCTCAGGCTTAGGGCTGGGTATGCCAGGTGTGCACTCTGTCCTCTGGTGCTGCATCTGGGAAAGAGACCCACACAGGTCCTGGAAGTGGGCCAAGGGCCATCTGTGCAGGAGATGGCAAGGGCCTGGGTACCCAGAGTGTGCTCTAGTGGAGGCAGCACAGGCTCTGGGTGGGCGTGTCCCTTTGTGCCGTGGTCTCCCCTCCCTGTGGTGAGAGGTTAGCTGGAGGAGGGCCAGAGTGTGGGGTCCCCAGGGCAGGGGCTACGCTCTCCTGGGTCTAAGGGTGGTACTGAATTGCTGAGTATTTTGAGACAACATATTCACTTCCTGGAGACTCAGTGAGGTATGGTAGAAAATAAATAATAATAACTTAGACAGCAATTATTTTAGGATGGCCATATAATTTTCTTCCAAAACAAAGTGACAGGGCTCTAGCTGGAAGGTTTGCTGGTGTATCAGGCAAACACCAGGACTGTACCAGACCACCTAGGATGTGTGGTCCTTGCTCACATTTTGAGCCCTTGTGTTTAGACATTGTTCTCAGTGCCTGAAGTGCCTTCACTCATTCAATCCTTGCAACAAATCTGGGAAGTAGGTACTGTTATTGCACCCATTTTCACAGACATGGAAACCAGGGTGACTTCCTTAAGGAAAGTGGTGGACCTGGGACTCCAGAGCCATGTCCTCAGCCCCCATGCCACCCTAACCTGGGACTGTGGTGTTTTGGCTTGAGTCTCTGTCCCAAAGCATATGACCCTTGACCTTTGGGAAGCTACAGGACCTTCAGTGTCTGTATCCATTAGGTGGGGACAGTGTTACCTGACTCCATGTGAAGCAGTGGGTGTGCGTGAGCCCAGGAGGGAGGGGCCTGGAGCCGCTGGCCAGAAAGTCAGAAAGTCGCCCTGATTGTGATAAGGAAGTGGAGGAGCCCTTTGCTCTGAGTCATTGGAAAGTCTTAATGGGAAAGTCTCTTTGAGGAAATGCTCTTCTAACTGTTAAGCACAGCTCAAAGGTGGAGATCTAAATACAAATTAACGAAAAGCTCTATTGCCAATAGCTCTTTAGTATCAGTCGTGAGGGCGCGTCTCGTGCTCCCTATGTGCCAGCCACCATTCCGGGTGCTTTGCCTGTGGGTATCAGCTCGTTTAACCCTGGCCACAGCTCCGCGGTGTAGATACTGTTATTAGTCCCATCTACAGGTGGTGGAGCCCAGCTGCTGCTCTAAAAGTGCTTTAAGAGATATTAACAGCCCTATGACATTAGTACTATTATTGCTATTCTTGCTTTACATATGGAGAAACTGAGGCACAGAGAGGTTAAATGGATTGCATAAAGCCACATAGCTAGTAAGTAGCACAGCCAGGGTTTGGAAGCAGGTGGTCTGGGTGCCGAGCCCCCGCTATGCTGTTCAGCAGCCGAGAGTCTTACACGTGTAAGGATTCATGTCTGGTCCAGAAGGGGAAGGTCATGCAGTTTCTCTAGGCTCCTCCTGGAAGTGACTACAAGTCCTCAGGTATGAGGTAGAGCCGCTGCCCTCTGCATCCCCCGCCCCGTGCCCAGCACCTCGAGTGCCCTCTCCTAGTGGAATTTGAACACAGCTTTCTTGAAGGGACCAATTCTTTAACTTTCTGAGTGGTCCATTTTTGGAGTAAGTTCTCCTTCCTTATTAACCACAGAAATTCACCAAGGAAGGAAAACCTGGCCAAGTGTTTTTTTGTTTTTGTTTTTTGAGACACAGTCTTGCTCTGTCACCCAGGCTAGAGTGCCGTGGCGTCAGTCTAGCTCACAGTAACCTCAAACTCCTGGGCTCAAGTGATACTCCTGCCTCAGCCTCCCGAGTAGCTAGGACTACAGGCATGCACCACCATACCCGGCTAATTTTTTCTATTTTAGTTGTCCGGCTAATTCCTTTTCATTTTTAGTAGAGACAGGGTCTTGCTCTTTCTCAGGCTGGTCTCGAACTCCTGACCTCAAGTGATTCTCCCACTTTGGCCTTTCAGAGTGCTAGGATTATAGGCGTGAGCTACCGCCCCCAGCCCCTGGCCAAGTGTTTAATCAGAAAGAATCACATACAGCATGTCTAAGTGATCATCAGCTCTCAGGGAATGGGCCCAAAGCAACATGGTTGGACCTGTCCCCAGCCCAGTCCTGGAGGCACCTGGTAAGGGAGTGTCTGGTCAGCTGGTGACTGGGATTTCTAGTCCAACTTCTCAGATTTTTGAGGTAGAGAAACTAGCGGCCTAGACTTGGGGTCTAGAACATTCTTAATGCCTATACATGCATTTTTCAAGGCGATAAAAGTGGAGGATCTTCCCTTGCTACCGTGGCCTGCGCTGTCTCGGGCTTGGCTAGGCGGATCCGCACAGCCGTCTGCTCCAAGCCATTCATGCATGTGCGGCTCTGGGCAAGTCCCTGCCCCGATCTGGGACGGGCATGTGCCTCTTAAAGACCCTCGTAGGAATTTAGAGAAGCAGGGAAGTGGAACGTCATGCTCTGGGGAAGACCTGCATTTGTTCCCAGCCATGACAGACCTCTGCCCTACTCTCAGCCTCAGTTTCCTCATCTATTCCAGGGGGTCGTAGAGAGGTTGTGAGGAACCGGTGAGGTAGTGCGTGTGAAGGCTTCAGGGCACAGGGCCCGGCTTCAGGGACTGCTGAGCAAGGCTCTTCATCCTGTTGTACGGTTTAAACCAGAAGTTGACACACCTGTGGTCTGCAGAGGTGTTTTGCTTGGCCTGCCCAGTGTTTGTTAGTACATGAATTTGTTGATAATACTTCAAGATTGGGGGATTTCACTTAAGAAGTTGGATCCCCAGCTTCTCTTGAAAAATGGGAGATTGGGCAACATGGGATCTACATTCTCGCCTGAAGAAGAGCAATTTTTGCCTTTCAAGGGAGACCGCGTGTTTAACAACTCACTCATCATGTCCCTGCAGCCCCTGTCAGAGCCCGGGGGAAGGAGGGAAGGCAGTGTTTTCTAAGCATCTTACTGTCCCGTGTCACGGCACGTGCCAGGAGTCGTGCCTACGTACTGCAGTTAGACTTTTCCAGGAGTTACTAGTACCCTTATGTTGCCAATGAGAACACAGAGGCTCAGAGGGTTGGGGTAAGTTGCTCAAGATCACAGTTAGCAGATGGTACAAGCAGGACTTCCAATAAGGGCCCAGGTGACTTTTTCTTTTTTGGGCTCTCTTTCCACCTCCGCCTAGCACAGGGTCTGTGGAGAAACCTTGGTTATGACCGATGGTGGCTTGGTAAGTGGATTTCGGCAGGTGATGCTAATGCCTGTGTTCTCATTCTTGGCCGTCAGCCCACCAGGAGGCTGTGGAGTTAGGGTAGGGGTCCAGGAATCAGTGGGTACAGCTAGAATTCTTGGAATAAAAGTCTTCCTCCCATATATAAGATGATTGCAGTTTTAAATTTTTTATTATGAAAATGTTCAAATATACACAGTATAAGAGAGTAATATATGATAACCCCCATACACGCATCACCCAGATTCAATCATTATCAATATTTTGTCCCATTTGCTTCATCTACTTTCTAAAATCACTACTGAATTATTTCACAACATGCCAGACATCTTGTGGTTTCAGCAGTACATACTTCAGTGTACGCCTCTAAAACCAGCCGTGTGCCAGAGCCACTGGTGCTGGTAGCTAAGACTTCACTGTGCACCTCTCTTGCCAATGCCGTGTTCAGTGACATCATGTTGGTAGCTTGAAGTCAACCATGATGGGAGTATTTGCACCATGGGAATTGGCAGACACTTAGAGAGCCAGCTGTCAAACTGTTTACCGGAACACCACTGTCTAAACCACAAAGACAGTTTCTGACACGGCCACCGTCTTATTATCACATCCAATGAAACTAACACTGACATCCTAGTTGAATTTCCCCACTAGTTTCAAAAACATGTTTACAGATGGTTTGTCCAATCAGGACTTCTATTTGGATATAAAGATATTTGGTTGTTATGTCTCTTAATTTTCGTTACTCTAGAGCAATGCTCCTTTATCCCCCACTTGTGGTTTTTCTTTAATGCCCTTTATTGCTGAGACATCAGGTGGATCTGTAGTGGGTCCTGCCTTCTGCATCACCTGTGTGCGCTGTCACTTAGCATGTCCTCTGTGCCTGCATGTCCTGTGGATGCTGTAAAGTCTGAATAGAGTACGGTGGCTTTTTGTGATTTTACCATCAACACATACCAAGTGCGCTCACTGTGGAATCCTTTGCCATTGGGGAGGGGTGGTCAGACCGAGGAAAGACGGCTCTTCTGATTGGGCCTCACCCGTCAGGGCAGGTCTTTCTACATTCCGTCTGGGGGCTGAAGAACCTGTAGCTGCCTTCCTTCGGGAGTTCATTCCAGGATGCCGTCACTTGGATGGGCAGTATTCCTACCTCCTGTCTAACTGCAGTCTCTCCTGCTTTAGGTGAAGCCCATTTTCTCTACTTGGGACCCTGGGATTTCTCAGCTTCCTCTCTTTCAAGTCTCTTCTAGTGCCAAGGAGAAAAACAACCCCAAACATCTTACGACTCCAGGATTTTTAAGCCCTGCACTTGAAGCAGTAATCATTTCACGCTGGAGTGGTTATAACCTTGTTATGGCCCCAGCCCCTGCCCAGGAGAGGTCGTGCATACCTTCTCCACCCACCTGAAGGCTTTCCCCTTTGCCTGCCGTCCTGGGTCCCTCTGCGCACCCTGGCTGGCAGCGCTGGGTCTTGTCCACCGACCCAGTCTCAAGTTGTGGTCCTGACCTCCTGCCAGGGCTCCTGTCCTCTCCTGGTCTTCCCGCCTGGTTGAATCCTGGAAGCTGGTTTCCCTCAGCCGTCCTGCTCCTGTCCCCTCACTGAGTCAGCCGGGAGCTTGCTCTTCCCTTTCAGAAACGGAGAACTGTGGGGAAAACACTTGAGCTGGGAGGGAGGGATGCTGGCTCCTTTGGG
Source organism: Varecia variegata (assembly GCA_028533085.1). Classification (NCBI taxonomy): domain Eukaryota; kingdom Metazoa; phylum Chordata; class Mammalia; order Primates; family Lemuridae; genus Varecia; species Varecia variegata. The sequence continues at coordinate 94,516,115 of CM052444.1, read as the reverse complement.
AAGCAGAGTGGTGTCTGGGGAGCACCGAGGCTTTGCTCGCACTGTGCCTCGCGCCGTGAGTTTGAACCTGAGCCTGTGCCGAAGCTGCTGCCAGGAGGACCACTGTATCGAACAGGATGCAGCCTAGGACACAAGCTGCTGAGGGGTGGGAAGGCTGGGTTAGTCCCACCCTCTCCGCCGGGCAGCTCATTGCCCTGAGGGGCGCTTGGGGGTGGGCAGTGTGCACTTGGCTTTTTCTCAAAGGTAATTCATGTTGCCTTCAAGGGGAGAAAGCGGAGGAGCCTGGAGGAACTAAAACCTGCCGCTATAGTGGCTGTTGAGAGGGAGGCAGTCTGGAAAGCTGTGGGCACCTGCCGTCCTGGCGTCTCCCTTGTAAAGAAAAATTCAGGGTGAGTTGGGAGAGGCATTCCATCAAGTTCATGGTAACAGAGACTGTCACTGACAGCTAAGGATTATTGCCAAATTGTTCTTGAACGTTTATTGTCTTGGCTTGTTCTTATTAGAACCTTAAAGACACGGATTGCTAAGGTGTTTTAATAGAGGACTTTATTTTTCTTACCCATCCCCAAGTGGAATGAATGATGCTGATGTTTGTCATGCTTCTGTCTGAAATCCAACCTTCTGAGCAAGCAGGCAGCTCCCAGCCGTGGTGTCTCCCCGCGCAGCCTGACCTCATGGTGGGAAGGGTCACAGGCGTGGGCCCTGGGCTCAGCCAGCCTTGGGGTCTGACCCAGGCCTGTCCCTCACTAGCTGTGTGGCTTTGGGCGAACCATGTCTTCTGCCTTCTCTTTCGTCTGCAGGCCTTTGCATGTGCTGTCCCCTGCTGGGAACCTGCTCTTTAGCGGCCCAATTCCCCGCAGGGCTCAACTTTCACAGCGTGTCTGAGGAGCCTTCCTGGGGCTCCTGGTCACTTATTCTCTCTCAGTCCCTTGGACTTTTTCTCTGAAACACTGTCAACCTAGTAAACATGGTCATTAGTTATTGGTAAAATTATCTGTTTCATGTGTCTCTTCAGGTGATTATGACCCCCCAGGAGGGCGGGGATCATGCCCGTCTTGCTCACTGCTGCAGCCCTGGTGCCATGGCGTGCCTGGCACGTGGTGGGCGCTCAGTGAGTGCAGAATGAATACGTTATAATTCTCACAGCCAGTTTCTTCATCCAGAAAATGGGCCTATGAGTATGTTTCCTCTATCTGGGAATAGACATACCCGACAAACATTAGTGCCTTTCCTATCCTCATCCCTGGCAAAAAACTCAGGAGAAATAAAATGGTCTTTTGAATTGCTAGCCTGAAAACCCCGCAACTCAAAGGATCAAACACAAAGTTGGCATTATAGTTCTGGAATGATTGCCGGGCACGGCAGCTCATGCCTGTAATCCCAGCTACTTGGGAGGCTGAGGCAGGAGGATCACTTGAGCCCAGGAGTTTGAGCTTACAGTGGGGTTATCGTGTCACTGCACTCCAGTCTGGGTGACAGAGACCTCATCTCTAATAAATAAATACATAAATAAATAAATAGAAAGTTCTGGAATGATTGAGGTGTCCTTGGCTTCTGCAACAGAGGGCTGGACTAAATGGCCCTCTCAGGCAGGTCCTGGGGAGAAGGACCACGAGAGAGCTGGTTTGTCTGCATGTGCAGGGCCGAGAGCTTGGCTGAGGAATTCATGCAGAACTGTGGGGACTCCATTCCACCTTGGGTGTGACTTCCAATGCTTCTGTTGGCCTTTGAGGTGGAATGTAGGATGGCCCGGAACACCTGCTCCCCTATGCTAGATGGGAGGACTTCCTGGAGGAGGTGACATCTAAGTTTAGGCCTGAGGGATTAGTAAGATTAGCTTGGCAAGTAGTGAGAGGAAAAGTGTTCTAGGCTAAGGGAATAGCATGTGCAAAGGCCTGGAGGTGAGATGGCACCGTGTGTCTGAGGAATGAAAGAAGTTCGGGGTGGGGTGGGGGAGCCAATGAGGAGTGGGTGGGTCATATGATGAAGCAGGAGGAGGCCAGCAGGGGCCTGGGTGCGAGCGGAGAGAAAGAGTCTACCCAACACTTCAGGGAAAGCCTGGAGGAGATTGAAGCTTGCGGGACTCTGTGTGCATGGACGTGCATGCGTGTGTGTGTGTGTGTGTGTGTGTGTGTGTTGGGGGGGAGCTGGAAGGGCAGGGGGCAGCATCCTGAGCCTCCCAGCAGCAGCCATGCACACAGATGCCCAGCCAGTGTCCCCACAGATGCAGACGCCCCGGCACTGAAGTGTCAGAAACCCGCCAGGGCAGCAGCAGCTGCTTCTAAATCAAGGCCAAAGGCAGCCGCGGGGCTGGGTTGGGTTTGGTGGTTCTGCCGTATGGGCCGATGTGGGGGCAGGGGCCGAAGGGGGCTCTCAGGCAGGGATTCTGGGCCAGAATGAGCCTGGCTGGTTTGGGGAGGTTTATTTTGGAAGCTGGGATGATGCAAAATTAAGTGGGGAGGAAAAAATAGATGAGGCGGCCACGAGGGTCTGTCTGTGGCTGGCGGGGCTGTAAGTGGCCAGCTAGAAGTGCGTTGCAGGGTAAACAGATGGGGGTGGCAGCTTTTCTGCACTCCCGCTATAAATATCCCCCCTCGCCGTTCCTGCTGGGGTTTCCTGGCACCGTGGGCGTGGAGATCAAGGTACAGACACAGGGCACTTCCGGAGTGGCAGAGGGTGGCCAGGGCACAGCTCAGATCCCAGCCCCCTGGGGGCGGAGCGGGCACTGAGGACTGAGGCTGCAGTCCTGGGCCAGGCGGGAGATGCTCCTTTGGCAAGCCCCACGCCCTCTGTGAGCCTCAGTTTCCTCACCTGCAAGGCGGGGAGAGTGAAATGAGGCCAAGGAAGGGACAGGCACCCTAGACACTCAGGAAATGCTCTCCCATGTCAAATCTCCTGCCGTGTGACCTGGGTGAGTTCTCTCATCTCCCTGAGTCTCACTTTCCTCATCTGAAATGTGGGGAGAGGACCCGTGTCTGGAGGCTGAAATGGAACTACGGGCACCGGCCGGCTGTGTGGGGTTTCAGGGCAAACTGGGGGCTGGGCTGGGGCCCTCTCCAGCCTCCGCAGCCCCCACGGGGTCTCTGTCATCCCTAGAGTATTACAGTGCTTGGAAATGGTCACGATGCTGGTGGCAGCCATGCCCACTGCTGGCTTTGATGACCTGGAGCTTTACAAACAGTTATCTCGTCCCTTTTCCTCACCTCCCCGTCTTATGGATGAGTCTGAGGCTCAGAGAGGAGGGGCTGCTGGAAGCGACAGAGCTGGGGTCCACAAGATTCTTCATTTGGTCAATAAATAGTCGCTGAAGATCCACCACATGCCAGGCCCTAGGCCAGGTGCTGGGGATTTAGCGGAAAGCAAGACAGCTCCGTTCTCCGCGTCCACGGAGCTCCCAGCCTGGTGGGGGAGACGGGCTATAAACTGGGAACTGACTGATACGCAGACAAGCACCACCTGTCTGGCGTGGCCTGGCCACCTCTTGTTCTCCTGTGTCTGTAACAGATGTGTTTAGGCTCCTTCTAGGACCAAAGGACTTTGTTATCCTGTCACCCACAGCCCTGGCCCTGAAGTTGGCTGATACCTGCTGAAATGAATTAGGAGCATATAAATTCAGTTCATCAAAACATTCCCGAATTCTACTCTGTGCAGAACTTGTTCTAGCGTCTGGGGACCCAGGGCCGGTCACGCTGGCCTGGAAGAAGGGGATGAAAGCATTGCCTTATACACATCTGTAGGATGTGTCATGATGGGAGAAATATTTACACACCTTCCCAAGAGCCCAGTGAATTAGGCAGGGCAGGTATCATTGTTCCCATTTTACAGATTAGGAAACTGAGGTCCACTAAAGTGAACTGTCTTGCCCAAAGACACTCAGCTGGGGCGTGACATGAATGCAGGATTGCCTGACTCCAAATCCAGTGCTCCTTCCCCTGCAGGTGGGAAGGGGCCTCTGTTCCAGTGGGAGAGGTCCCAAGGGTACCCCAGCTGCCCCTGACCTGAGGACCATGTCAGGTCCTCAGCAGTGGCATTCGGGCCAGGGGAAGAGCAGGCACTTTTCCCTGTCTCTTGTGTCCCAAGAAGGTGCCTGCCTGCAGGTGGAGGGTGGAGGGGACTCTGGACAGGGTTTCTAGAGCCCCAGCTCTGCCCTTTGCTAACAGGACCGTAGGAATCCTGCTCATTCTCTCTGAGCCTCAGTTTCCCTCTGCATGTGAGAGTTGGGCTTGATGACCTCTGGGGAGTGTTTCAGGCCTAGAGGGCCTGTCCATGGCCCATGAGGGCACAGTTGGGAGCAAGGGTCCTTCGGAGACTAGGCCAGGATGAGACCGATGTTCCAACCCCCGTTGGGAGACTCGGGCTAATGGCCGATCCTGAAGTCTCTACCCACAGCAAGCCGGGCCGGGGAGCTGGGGAGTGAAGACGCCTCTTCAGACCACTGGGACCCCTGGAATGAGGAGATGGGGCCAGGGCCTTAATGCTGTTTCCCTTCCCTGCCTGGTCACCAGCCCACTGACTCGGGGACAGTGGGACATAGCATGTGTGGCAGCAGTAGGGCTAGTCACACATGTCCAGGTTCTCCTCTTCCCAGATCCACGGTAGGAGTGCACGTCCCACCCACCCCTGAGGTTAAGGGCAGCCAAGTGACTGACTTTGGCCAATGGAACATGACAGCAACCAGCGACTAGCAGGGTGGTGGTAACTTGGGGCCCAGGGGAGGATGGCATGGGGCAGAGCCCCTGGCAGCCCACAGGCATGGAGTGTGGACAAGAGCTAAACCTTCACTGTTTGGAGACACTGATGTTTTGGAGTTGTTTGTTACTGTGGCATAACCCAGGGTGTCCTTGCTGACAGATTCTGCAGGAGGGGGCAGATGGGGACAGCAAGAGAGACTGCAGCCTTGGAGTTAGCTAATGAATCCAGATGAATTCCTGCCTTCCTTCCTTCCTTCAATATATTTATCCATCCATCTGTCCATCCACCTGAGGATTCAAACTCAGGTCTGCTTGACTATGAAGATTGACCATCTCCATTGTCCAGAACTCCTCTTTGGAGAGGAAGCCCTTCTCTCTGCCTGCCTGAGTCCTCTCTGTCCGCAAAGGCCTGCTCAATCCTCCCTCTTCCAGGAAGCCTTCCCTGACCACTCTTAGGCCCAGTCAGGGTGTCCAGGGGGCTGGAGAGGCCCACGGGACCCTGGTCACCATGGCTGGCCAATAGATGTGACAAGTCACAGTCTGGTGGCACAACCACGTTTTCCCAGAGAGAGCTGAGGCATCGTGGGAATTGCCAGCGTGGCCCCGGGACCCCGACTGCCCACATGGCCCTGGATTCACACATCTGGGAGCCCTCACCCTTGGCAGTCCTGCCGTGTCCATTTTGGACTTGGCGAACATGATCAACCTAGAAATGGGTTTCCAGCATCACGATCCCTCTCTTGGCCCTTCCAGAGTACAGAGTAGCTTTGGGGTCCACCCTGAAGCCCAGGTCTTCTTTTGAAAAGGAGGAGAAGGTGCCCATATGTGGGGAAATTGGGTTTTAGTGAAACTGTCAAATGCTGGTTGGTTGGGGGAGCCACTCAGGCTTCTGCTATTTCCTCCAGCCGCTCCCAGCAGCCCTCACCGGAGTACTGCGAGAGCAGAGCTTCTCTCAGCCTTAAGAGGCAGGGTAGCCTAGTGGTAAGCACATGGGCTTTGTAGGCAGACAGTGGGACCGAGTCCCTTTCCACCACTGTGTGGTCCCTGAGCAGGAACTTCATGTCTTTGAGCCTCAGTTTTCACATCTGTAAAATGGGTGTATCCTCAGCTTGAAGGCTTGTAGTGAGAATGTGACAGATAGTGAAAGGGTGTGAAGTACCTGGCACATAGTAGGCTGCAATCAATTGTGCTTATTTCCAGTGGTTGTAGCACTGGGCACTGGCAGAACCTCACAGTGACAAACACAGAGATTTGGTGGCGGGAGTTAGGGTGATGGTGGTGATTATATTTCTAAACTGCATAAATCCATTTCCTCTTGTGGAGGAAACTTAGCCCTTGGGTTAAATGTCAGGACCAGGATCAAGTACACAGTTCAACTTACATTTATTAGGGGAAGGGAATGATTCTTTTCTAAAGCTCCTACTGTGTGCCAGGTGCGGAGGTGGGCAGAGTAGGGGCATGGTCTCTGGGGATCCTCACGTGGGCTGTAGGAGGGCTCATTAGCCCCATTCTACAGATGGTGCAGCTGAGTCTCGGAGGGGCTGAGGGACTGACTGGTCGAGGTCACACAGTGAGTTAAGGATGGAGTGCAGATTCCAGCCCAGGTCCCTGCCTGCCCCAACTCCTGTGCTCTTTCCTGCATGGACAGTGCTTGGGTCTCTGTGCGGGTCACTTCCTCCATCACCACCAGAGGTCCAGGGTGACAGCCTGAGCAGCTTTGGCAGAGCCTCTCACCACTCCCACAGGAGGCTGGCCTTGCCCTGGGATGAGGCTTCGGCTGCCACCCTGGCAGAGTGTGGGCTCAGCTCTGCATTGGGGCGACAGGGGTGAGCTCCCTGGGGGCACAAGGGTCAAAGGAGAGAGGCAGGATGTGGGCCAGTGGGCAGCAGGTGCTGGTGGCACAGGAGAGTCACAGGTTACATTCTAGCATCTCCCCTTCCTCCCCAGGGCCCTTCCCTCCCCTTGCCAGGGACACCACCCCCTTCATTCTGAAGTCCACATCCCTCGCTCTTCTCAGGGAAGAGACTCAGCCTGGGGCCCCTGGCCGTGATTTAGGCCACACTCGCTGTTGTGGAGCTAGGAGGGGAAACTCGCCCAAGTGGCAGAGCTGGAACCAAGGGCTCCCGCTCCCTGCCCGGGCTCCTCTCTCTCTACGACTACCGGGACGATCTTATTTCCCAATAAGCTGTCTGCTGGTTCCCGTGGAAAACGGGTACAGATGATCTGGAATCGGAACTGTCAAGGAAACTTCGGGACACGCTGTCAGCACAGCTGTGCCACACAGAGCCCTCCCCCCTCCATCCCTGTGTTACAGACTAAATGTTGCTTCTTGCAGGAGTGGGGAGGCAAGGCGATGCCGAACCCCCAGTTCTCATGGTGACATTTCAGGCTTGGGGGTGCCTGGGCAGGGCAGAGATTTTGGAGCTGGGGCACCTTCCTGGCTTCCCTCCAGCCCTGCTCCATGGTGACCTTTGGGAAGGGTGGCCGGGCCCTCGCGCCAGGCCCGTCCTCCTCAGAAGACTGTTTCTGTGCCTTCCTGTTGCGGTTTTGACTCTGGAGAAATGCTCCGGCCTTGAACTCATCGAGGGCCGGCCCCATGTGAAGCTCGAAGTTTGTTCAGCCGTTTTGGGCTCCTGGTGGCCGGGAGCTCGGCCTTAAGCAAAGTCCAAGCTGACCGCAGGTTTCCAGGGCGACCCTGGACGGGCCTATTTATATGTGGTGGGTTTTATATCACCACTTCCCTCCACGCTCAGTTGGTGAGGGTTTTTCTCCAGGGGAGGGAGCCTGGCCTTTTTTCCACCGTCACCCTCACTTTCCCGGCCCCTCGGAGCTGGGGGCCCGACCAGGCCCAGGGAGGCTGAGTCACGCACGGGTTGGGGTGCAGGCGCGGACACCGACAGACCTGGCTTCAAATCTTGTAGGTCTCAGCTCAGATGTCACCTCCTCCACGAGGCCTTCCTTGACCACTCTGCCCCATTTTATTGTCCTTGTGGAATTTACCACTATCCGACTGATCTTGCCATAGATTTATCTGTCTCCCCAACTGGGTGTCAGCTCCCTGGGCTCAGGGGCCACGTCTGTGCACAGATGTATCCTCAGTGCCCAGAACAGTGTCAGACACACTGCAGGTGCCCAGTAAAAGGATGCGGGATAAATGCATGAATGGGGTGTGCGCCTTCCAACAGTGGCTCTCAGACTTCAAGGCTCCTCAGGGCTAGACTAGAAGTACCCCGAGGGCAGGGACCCAGTCAGTCTGTAACTGCCCTGGATCTAGGCAAGTGGGGCCCTGACCTTGACCCTGGACCCCACTCTGGTCATCTTTGGCTCACACCCCATCCCACAGGGTGTGCCCACCCAGAGCCCATACCACACCCCCTGTGGACCACACCCTGGACACGGGAGTGACCTGCCCAGAGGCCTGAGCCCGCTCCAGGGCCTATGTGGGCCCCATTCTCCCGAGGGTGGACATCACTGCAGGGGTGAGTGCTGCAGGCCTGGGGGTGGCCATGAGCAGATAGATGTCTGGGGCTGTGTGGACAGAGCTTGGACGCTCAGGCTGAGGTGTCCACACACGTCCAGGCGGGGAGAGAAAAGGGTCAAAATTCAGTCTCGTTTGCAGTTGCCTTCCCAGTGCCTCGCCTGGGGCCTGGCGGCCGGCTCACCCACTCCTACCTTGTCCCCGGCTGCTCTGCGTCAAGCCTGCAACCTGTCCCCCCACCCCCCAGAAGGCAAGCCAGGAAGGGCCAGGAAGCATGCAAACGTGTTCGTTCCTTGCTGCACGTCTTAGTCTGTTTGTGCTGCTCTAACAAAATGCTGAAACTGGGTAAAGAACAGATTGTGGTTCTGACAGTTCCGGAGTTTGGGAAGTCCGAGCTCAAGGTGCTGGCGTCTGCGCTGTCCTCACGTGGCGGAAGAGCAGAAGACGGGGACCCATCCTGCAGCCCTTTACAATGGCATTAATCTGCTCGTGCAGGTGGAGTCCTCACGACCTAAACGCCTCCCAAAAGGCCCCACCTGTTGCCTTGGGGATTCAGTTCTCAGCACACGAATGTTTGCTGGGGACAAACACTCAAAGCGCAGCACTGCGTGTGCGCCTCACCTGTCGAGGGGCTGCTGCTGCGTCCAGGCTTCCTTAAGTTTCCACGTCTACCCCCACAGTGTCCCGTAATGTTCTCCCCGTCCTGCGATGCTCGGAGTGGTGAGGTGACGCGTCCAAGGCCACACAGCCAGTGGAACACCCTCACTCCTCTGACTCCAAAGCCAGTGCTCTCAGGTCAGGGACTCATTTCTGAGCAAACAGCGCGTGGGTGGGGGCACGTGCTGATGGGAGTGGTGGTGGGGAGAGGTGGGAAGCGGGGGATGGCTCTGAAGCTTGTCTCGAAGAAGGCAGGACAGGTCCCAGGTCAGACAGGAGAACTGCGGCCACCAGGGTGTCATCGGTGTCGAGGGACAGCTTGGTAGCTCGTCAGGCCCATGACCGTCAGACCTCCCAGAGCCCCCCCAAATAAACACGGGTCAAGTTAAGGAAGGGCGCGGCTACCCCCGTGTGGAGTCCCCCCAAACCCACCGGCTCCCTTCCAACCACATGGCTGCCCCGAACAGAGGAGCCATTGCCTCTCACAGCGCAGGGTGGGCCCCCAGTGTCCCCTCAGGACAGGGTGGGCCCTCTAAGCCAGGCCCCTCTGGTCAGTGTTTAATGACACTCCAGGCTCTACACCGATTTCATCCGGCACAAGGGCCCAGGGGCGTGGTTACGGCTGTCATCCTCATGTTGCACATGGACTAACTGAGGCTCGGAGAGTTGAAGCGACTTGCCTGAGGTCACACAGCTGTGAGTGACAGGGAGGAATTTGGCCTCAGGCCTGTCTGACTCCGGAGCCTGGAGCCTGCCCCTCCTGCGCTGTGTGGGTGTTTGCTGAGCCCTGGGCGGTGTGGCCCGAGGAGCCGGAGGAGGGAAGTTCTGAGTCCCAGCTCCCCTGGGTTCCCAGCTGACCAGAAGGTGAGTGTGTGGCATCTGGGGCTGCAGGGAGCTGGGGTGGGCAGGGTTGTGTGGCAGATAGGAAACCCCGCCTGGCAATGCCAACCCCGAGCAGGAAGCACCTTTGCTTGTTCGGTCAGGCTGTGGGCAGAGGGCAGCTGTGTGGGGTGGCCGCTGCCACCAGCCGGAGATGGTTTCTAAGGGCAGAGGGTAAACAGTCACCTTGGCTACTTGGGCGTGCCAACGGCAGTGATGGGTCAGCTCTGGAATATTCCGGGAAGTGAAGGAGGGAAACTGGAGGCCTCAGATTCTGAGAGCAAGGTGGAGGGCAGGAGCCGGAAGGCCCGGGAGGGCTGTCTTCTGTCGCAGGCCTGCTGTCACGGACGCCGGGCCGGCGGGGAGGTGGGATTGTCTCCTCTCCAGGGAGGAGGGTCCCGGTGACATCAGGGAGGTTTTTGCTCTGGTCGAGCGGGAGAGAAAGGGGTTGCACGTTTCTTAATGATCCCTACTCCGTTCCCATCCCCTGCCAAGGGCTGTCCGCTCTCTCTTTCAGCTGTTCATCCAACGCGGAGCCATCAAGCCCGGACTCGGGGGACAGCAGTGAGGGCAAACACAGGCTCTGTCCTCACAGAGCTCACGGTCTGGAGAGGTCGTAGAGGTCCCCTTGCTGTTTGTTTGCGAGGTGAAACCAGCGTAAGCAAAGCACAGCGGAACGGTGCGGGGGAGGGGATCGTGTAATGGGGACACTGAGATGTGACAGGTTCAGCTACTCGCACTCTGTCTCCTGGCTCTACTTTCTCTGGGGCTTCATTCCCTTCTGGGCATTCTCCGCGGGGCAGGGAAGGTGGCCGCCCCAACCCGGCTCCCTGCAGCTCCCCTTCCTCTCCACCTTTGTCAAGATCTACCTCTGAGACCACCGGGCGGGGCAGAAACTGTTCTCCTGACGAGGAGGCAAAAGCAATGTGTCCCCGACCGGGAAGACAGATAGTCAAGGACCAGCTCACCCAATACTTGCTTAATTGTGATTGTGACTGGCGCTACGGAGAAGTGCAAGGTGATCAATACATGGGGCATCTGCCGTGGGCTGAGAAATCAAGGAAGGCTTCCTTGAGGAAGTAGCCTTTGAACAGAGGTTGGAAGCATAGACAGGCATTAACTGGCCTAGAAAAAAGAAGAGTGTTCCAGGCAGAAGGAACAGAGCAGCCATGAGGTTGGGCACAGAGGTCCCTGGGGAGAGGGCAAGAGGTGAACGGGTAGGGGCAGCCCATACAGGCCTCTCTGCGGAGCTGACAGTAAGAGTTTTGGAGTTTCCTTGAGAGCGATGGGAAGCCAGTGGAGTTTTAACCAGGGGCTGGCATCACTGAGTGGAAGTTCTATGAAGAGTCCTCTGGCTGCACGATGGAGCATGGATGGAGGGGCATGAGGGTGCTGGGAGACCAGTTGGTTGGCTACGGTGGTGGCCTGGGCAGGAGAAAGCTTGAATGAGGGAGGTGACGCAGGAGACAGAGGTAGGCGAATTTGAGGTATATTTTGGAGGTAAAATTAATAGGACTCGGTGCCTGATTGGAGGGGAGAGATAAATACTTAAGGACAGATGGCTTCTAGATTTCTGGCTTGCATGGCAGACCTATGGCGTGGAGATTGTTGGCCCTCACCTAACAGCACTGAAAGCTGAGGCTCAGAGACAGATGACTTGCCCGAGGTCACACAGCACCTGAGTGGCTGAGTCTGGATTTAAACTCAGGTCTGCCTATCTTAAAAACATGTTCTTCTCCACGGCTCTCTCTCTCTGCCGCTGGTTCTTCCATTAAGACTCAGAAATGAGTGGCGGGTTTAGGGAGGCTCAGGGAACCCAGCTCTCTAGTGAGGGTGCTCCAAAGACAAAAGAGTTTTCCTGAAGGTTCTGGAAAGTCCATAGCCAGGAGCCCAGGTGGGAAGGCCGGTCAGAGAGAAGGCTGGAGGAGGATGACTCAGGAAGGACACCAGCCCCTTCCACCCCTGACAGCCAGGATGCGAAACGGTGTGTGTGCGTGTCTGCGTGTGCACAAGAGCCTGGGGAGTTTCGGTGTCTCAGGACAAGCAGGGACTGCGGGGTCAGGCTGGACATTGAATCACGGCCCTGTGACCTCTGAGCTCCGGCTCTCTCCTTGCTTGTCTCCAGTTCCTACCTCACCGGCTGCTTGCGAGGCTGAGAGGAAGACTGGGGACTGAGTTGGGGCCTGCACGCTGTAGCCCAGTGTCATAACCCTCTGTGCTAACCCTGGCCTTGAGTACTTTCGAGACAGTCAAGCCGGCTTCCCTGTTGGAGATTCTGCGACGGGTATTCCCAGGGTGGGGATATTGCGAAGGTGAATCCCCAGGGCACTTATGGGAAATAGTTGGCACCAGTGCCAGCCGGGGCACCTTGAACTTGTCCCCTCGCTTTCCCGTGGCTCAGCAGAACCTGCTGTTCTCCAGGAAGCCTTCTCTGCCCACCCCAGTCCACAGTGTCCCTCTGCTCCTCCAGGCCTTATGTCCCCAGGGGACCTGTGCCTGCCCTATCTTCTCACTGATCAAGCCTTCCCCAATGACCCCTCCGCTCCCGGAAAGTGAGACCAGTTGGAGTTGCCCAACCAGCTGTGTGGCCTGAAGTTATTTAATCTCACTGTGCCTCTGTTAACACAGGGCTCAGCTTCCCCAGAACTTGTAAGGATTCAGTAAGATAATGCATAGGGAGCGCCCAACAGGGCAGTGCATGGTACTTCCTGTTGGGTTGTCCTTGTAGGTTGGTGGCCGTCTCCTTTCTAGATCAAGAACCTCACAGAAGGCAGGGATTATACCCCAATGACCTCTGACCTGGGGTCTGGCAGGATGCCTGACACCTAGCAGGTGCTCAGTGAAAGCCTGTTGAATGAATGTGCTCCCTTTGCTGGCGTCCCCAGCAGTGTCTTGCACGTGATTGAGAGGCAGGACTGGGTGGAGGGGAGGAGGCTGGATTTGGGGGTCTGGTAGACCTGGCTTCACATCCTGCTTCTGATGCACCCTGGCTGTGATGCTTCAAGTCACTCACTTAACCTGCTTCCTTATCTGCAAAATAGGATTAACAGGCCACCTCTCCCAGGGTTCTGTGACAATCGCTGAAATCATATAACTCAAGCATGTGAAATGCTTAACACAGCCCATGAAGGGAACTGCAATTATGATGATTAGTCAATCAACTCCCATGTCCGTGACTGCCCAGTGTGGTGGCCCTGTGTGGGTGGCTTGCCCAGTGTCTGTCCCTCGCCCCTCCCAGATAACCTTGAGTTTGGGCTGGGCATCCATGTAGTTCCAGGGACTGACTCCACCTCGGATGCTGGGCAGGGCAGGACCAAGACATCAAGTGCGTTTCAATTCCTGGCTCAGTAATTGGCTTAGTGTTGGGCGTGTGACCCTGATCTGTCACATCAGCGTGAACCTCAGGACTTCTGCTGGGAATTCCAGGGCAAAGATGCTTCTCTAACACCACACGGAGCGCAAACGAGACGATCTCTGTCTTGGGAACTGCTGGCAGGTGTCTTGGGCCTGTACGGGGAGCCCGTCTGGAGCAAGGCAAGCACGGAGTGAGAGAAAGGAACTGGGGCCTGGTGGCCCGGAGCTGCCGGACCAAGCCTTTACCGGAGCACCTTTCAACAATGCGAGCCAGTAAGTCGCCTTTATTGTTTAAGGCCGTCTGAGTTGAGTTTTCTGTTCCGTGTAACCCAAATCATCCATGTTTGGATCCAGCCCATACATTTCCCCACCTTGTGTAGCTGTCACTTCCTTTCTGTGGGTGGGACGACATCGGCTCAGGCCACATTTCCTCCGTGAGCACACGGGCTCCGTGAGAACCAGCTGACGCTGCTGCCTGTAGGAAACCAGACCACCCAGGAGCCGAGAGATTATAGAAACATAAAGAAAACCAGAGCAGGGAAAAATCCAAGTGAATGCTTCCAGAATAACCAAAAAAAAAAAAAAAGCGGTGGCAACTCCAATCGTGAAATAATTGACCACCACACTCACAGCGGACAGTCTCCGGGTTGAGGAGGGCGTCTCCCGATCTGAGCCACCTGACGGGCATGTCGTCCCTGCGGCAAGTGTTCCGTGCTCCGGCTCCCAGCATCCAGGCCCCTGCAGGCCACCGTTCTGGTTTTCTTTCCTGGAATTCTCTCAAGGGTCCCACCTTCCCTGAGCTAAGGGCAGGCTCAAGAGAAGTCCCTTTACCGGAATTGGAACTTGAGCTGAAGAGACTGATCTGTCCCTTCCCGAGGCGGGATCCTCCCTGCACTATTCTGGTCCCCTCTGCTTTGTCACCTCCATAGTGGAGCTCCCGGCAGCCTTCCTATAGATTTCCTTTTGCTGCAGTTAGCAAGGTCATTTCTGTTGCTTGCAGCCAAAGGGTCCTCAGTGACACACCTGCTGAAGGGGCTGTGACAAGGTGGCAGAGGGGCCTGTCATTCATGGAGAAGGCTTGTCAAATGCAGTTGGGTGATTTCCCACAAGGCCCTGGCGATGCACCCGACAGGTGCACTCTCGGGAGGCCAAGTGGAGTCATGGTGAAGGGTCCTCTAACTCACACTCTTAGTGATTCAGGCACCGTCCACGGGCCGAATGCAACTAGACATGTAGATACAGATGCTGAAGTGGTGAATAAAATACAAATTAGTTTCAAGGAATTCCTGAATTTGCAGTAGTTTTCTTTCTTTCTTTTTTAAAATTATCATTAGGGAGTTTCTCATTTAACCAATACCAAACGTACAATCTGGGGAAATGTTCCCGTGGAGAAGGGGTGCTCCTCTTGAAAACATTAGAGCCACAGCTGTGTGGGTGTGATGAGCAGGGGACATGTCTTGCAGGACCACAGTGTGCATCTGTCCTTGCGTGCGGGGTGGGCACCCTGTTAGGGCTCTAGAGACCAGCTCCTCCCACTGGCTCCACAGGTGACTCAGATCTGGCCAAGCAGAGCAGTGAATTTCCCCGGCCACAGGATTGGTTCAGGGACGGGGAAGTGAGCCAATCAGAGCCAGCGGGAAGCCATGGGCATGGCTGGGTGGCCCGATGAGATTTCTCTTCACAAAGCTTCAGGCCCACCTGTGTTTCGACTGGAGATTTGAATCAGGAGGAAGTTTCTTGTGAGGCTTCTTTTAGATGTTGCCTGGAAGGGCTCATGGAGGAGTGGGGACCACTCAACTGATGCTCACTGAACTCCTGCCTGTGGTGGGGTCCTAACTAGGCCTTGGGGCTCCAGAGATGACCATAGTCTTGAGAGGCCCCCAATCTGGTGGGGAGAAGATCGCTAAGGAATGGATACTGTGTCTCTGTGAGGCATCGGGAGAGGTGTGAGATGTTCCTGAGACATAGAGGAAGAAGACTCCAACTCTGCATGGCAGATTGAGAAGGGCTTCCTGGAGGAGGTGGCCGTTGAGTAGAGCCATGAAGGATGCGTAGAAGTTTGCTGGGGAAGAAGTCAGGAGAGGCAGTGGAGGTGAAGGCACCAAGAAGCAAGAGTTCCTCATGTGCTCAGAAGGGGACGAGTTTGGATTAGAGATGAGGACCCGGGAGTTGCCTGTCTTGAAGCAACATACGGATAAGGCTTGGCCAAGGAGTGGGCAGAGACTGGGGTCACAGGCTGTTGCTTTTGGGGGCCAAGGCAGGCACTCAAATGAGCTAAGTTGGTCAGGTGTAAGGGCAATCCCATGACCTTCTGGGTCTGGCTTCTCTTGCTCTTTTTTTTTTTTTGAGACAGAGTCTCACTCTGTTGCCCCGACTAGAGTGCAGTGGCATCAGCCTAGCTCACAGCAACCTCAAACTCCTGGGCTCAAGTGATCCTCCTGCCTGTAGCTGGAACTACAGCCACATGCCACCATGCCTGGCTAATTTTTCTATTTTTGTAAAGACGGGGTCTTGCTCTTGCTTAGGCTGGTCTCAAGCTCCCAGCCTCAAGCAATCTTCCCACTTCAGCCTCCCAAAGCGCTAGGATTACAGGTGTGAGCCACCTTGTTCGGTCATCTTGCTCACTCTTAAAAGGACAGGGATCCAATAATTGTTCTCTAATTAAATGAAGCCACAGTGCAGTGACAAAGGGCAAATGTCACTGTGGCCAACTGGAAAGTCTGCAGTCTGCCAAAAGCAGCAGCCCTGGCTCCCGGCTGGGACTGGCAGGAGAACTTGACAACACAGGCTGCCTGGACCCTACCCCCAGAGGCCCTGACTGCACTGGTCCAGGGGTGCCCAGCAGCAAGGTATGTTAATAGCTGCCCAGGTGGTTCAATTTGATTCTAAGGTACAGCCTGGGCTGAGAGCCACTGGTCCAAAAAGAATGCCAGTTGGTGACTTGCAGAAATGTATCTTCCCAAATCTTTTGATTTTTCAAGAAAAGACAAAAATCAAGATTTTCCTGTGAAATCTCCTTATTGTTAAATGTTGGCTCAACTTGAAAAAAAAAGGCAGAATTGGGGAGTGCTTACGATGGCTGTTCTGAGCCCCTTATCCTAACAATAACTCCGCGAGGCACATGACTATTATCTTTATTTTGCAGATGAGGAAACAGGCCTGGAGAGGCTGCGCGACTTGCCCGAGGTCACACAGCGAGAAGGTGCCAGACCAAGATGCAAGCCCAGGCAGGCTGGCTCCGGAGCCGGAGCTTCTACCCACAGGACCCGTCTGCAGCCGGGGTCTGGCCCGCGGCCCGGAGCGTGTGGCCTCTGGCAGGTGAGGAAGAGGAGATGAGGGCTTGGGGCAGAGTCCTGGCCGTTACGGGAGGCAGGGTGGACGTGCGGGACAGGCTGGGAAGGGGCAGAGGGTGGGCAGTGGGCAGCGCGTTGCCATCAGGCAGGAGCTGACGAGCGGAAGCGCGGAGCCCTCCGCGTCTGTAACGGAAGCCCCACGTGGCCCTGCCCAGGGGGTAGAGCCCAGCGACTCTGCTTCACACGGGCTGGCAGGTGCGGACTTGAGTCCTCATCAGATGCCCTGCCGGCCCTGGCTTGGCCGGCAGAGATGCTCCAGATAAGCGGGCCTCGCCTGGTGGGGGAGCACTGCTGGGGGCGGCAGCAGGCTCTGCTTGTTGCGGTGACTCACCTGGCACAGCCATCGGCTCCAGGAAGGGCCCCGGAGGCGGCTCCTTCTGAGGCTGGTGCAGACCCACCCGGGTCAGAGCTGTGTCCCCCACTTGGTAGCACATTTACAGGCCGGCAGGCACCTTGGACAGACCTGACCCGGGGATGCTGAGTCTCCAGGGACGCGTGGCCTGCGAGCAGGTCAGTTGCAGAGAGGTCTGCAGCTGGTGATCAGATGTTAACACACTGATCATATAATAAAACGCTGGCCACCAAGCCAAGAATCATTTTAGTTGGGTTAAAAATAAGAACGAAGTATGTGTTTTTATCTAGGTTAAAAGTAGTGATTATTTTGTTTTCCACCTCATTTCTAGTGTCATAAAAGTAGATTAAGAATGAACATTGTTGTCTTTCCATCTCTGCTAAGAGCTCCCCTTCATGCCCCTCTGCAGACGGGCCGGCCAGGCAGCACGTGGGCCAAGCCTTTTGTCGCATGGTTCTCTTGCTGTTCTCTTCGGCCCTGCGGGGGAGGGCACAGGCTAGGCCCAGATAGAGACCCTTCGAGTGCAGAGTCTGGACGTGGGTGCTGGGTAGTGTCCTGGAAGAGCCCCTGGGCCCAGGCATGGACATTTCCCAGGACTGTCCCATTTTGTGGGTGGGCTGGGTGGCAGGTGGTGGCTGGATCCTGGCCCTGTTGGGACAGAGGAGGCCAGGCCAAGTCCCAGTGGCTGCCGAGTCTTTATCAAGAGTCCAGTTTCTTGGCCTGTTGTTCCAGGCCCCTCCAGCCTCCTCCCTGCCCTGCCTCCCCTGCCCCCTCCAGACACAGGGTCTCACACCTGCACACCTTCGCACGGGCCACTTGCTCTGCAGGGATTCCTTTCCTTACCTGCAGGTGCGAGAGAGCCCGGCACTGAGTTAAACATGTCATCGGTGCTGTGAAAGCTCATCTTCCTCCCTACCCACCTCTCTCCCTTCTTCCATCCTCTCTCTTTCCTTATGTGGAAGCATCGCCCTCCCTGATCTAGGGGAGCTCTCAGCATGACAGAAGCAGCACAGCACCAAGCCAGGGAAGCCTCTAGTCTAGAAGATGCCAGCAATGTCCGAGGCCCGTTGCAGAAGCAGTCGGTTGGGTTTTGACTGTTCAGCATGCAGGACCCCTGGGATCCTCCTCTGCCCACTCCCAGTCCGCTGCTTTGGGTGAGGCTCTTCCCTCGTGGAGGGGACCATGTGAACAGCCTAATCCAGCCTGGTCATCGTGTCCCCCCAGCTCCGGGCTTGGTTTCATCAGAGCCCACGGGACATGACGAGACGTTGCTGGGCTGCTGGGACAGACCCAAGCCCTCCCTGTCCTGGCCTCGGGTCTGAGCCTGGTTCTGCAGCTGGGCTTGCCCTCTGTGGGCTCTCCTCAGCCGCCCAGTAAATGCCCCTTGAGCATGAGGAGGCCGAATTGGCTTCTGCTTTGGGCCACCAAGGAGCTCCGAGGGAGACACCTCTCAAATCTACAAGCGTCCACCCCCAGCTCCCGGGACAGAGAAGCCCAGTGCCTCTCCAGCTGCTGCTGCACAGAGCTGAGAGCCAGGGCCCAAGGGGAGGGAAGGGTGGTGGCAGAAGTGTCCCATCTTGGTCCTGGACGGGGACCCAGGGATCAGCTGGTTCAGTCCCTGAGTGGTGCCCAATGTCCAGCTCCAGGGGCACCCTGGGCCCAGCAGCCAGGACTTTGCCCAGAGGGACTTCCCAGCCCCACACCTAATCCTTTCTGCTGAGCCTCAGTTTCCTTGTCTGTAAAATGGGAATAATCCTATGTGCTTCCTGGAATGACTGTGAAGCTTAAACATGATGAATTATGTAGAATGTTCGTCCTGGTGCCTGGCATAAGCAAAGAGTTCACAAGTGTTTGCTTTTATGGCTGTGAAGAATAAGAACCCTGCTTCGGATCAAGCTGGGTTAATCCCTGAAGAGTTGGCCCTGGTTATAATTCCCATTCTGAGCTGAGGGGCCTTGGGCAACTGACTCTGGGCTTCCTCTTTCGGTATCAGTTTGCTGATCTGTAAAATGGGGATAATAGTAGCTCCTACTTTAAGGGCAGATGTGAGGATTAAATGGCATAACCACCATGCCTGGCACATAGTAGGTGCTCTGTAAATGTCAGTTTCCTCCTTGCTGCCTTTCCTCCCTGTACAGGACGTGGGAGAGCAGGCGTTACAGGGAGTAGAGACTCCGCAGACCTGGAGTCAGAGACTAGGATCTGCCCCAGGCGTGGCACTAAATTGCTGGGCTTTCTTTGGGTGGGATCCTGACCTCCGGGTCTCAGTCGGCCTCTTACCTGTTAAGTGATGATATTGGACTTACTGGTCCCACCTCTGACTCTAATGCTCCATATTGTGAGGGAAAGAAAAACCCCTAAAAAACCCCCAAATCACTGCTGCTTAAATAAAGGACTGAGGGCTGCTTCTTGCCAGAGGTGGGGCTGGAACAGAAGGAAGCTGCGCTTTTGCTTCGGGAAAAGCCCTTGAGAGGCCCATTTTGGTTACAAAAGGGCACCCCCGGCCCGGCAGAGTGAAGGGTGTCTGCGTGATGAGGAGCGGGAGTTGGGAGTCCTCTCTCGGCAGCTGAAGAGTGTGAACAGGGAGACTCTGGCAGGCCTGGGGGCTCGGGGCAGAGCAGAGACGGGCAGGGGTCTGCTCTGCAAGAGGGCTCAGGAATGCCCCCAACAGTACGTGAAATGCTCGGTCTGATGTCGCCGCTGACTGGGTCCCGAAATCTCTCTCCTTTGCTCACCAAAGTCGATTGCACACACAGCTTGTGTCTGTGGGGCTTGGGGACAGGGAAAGACTGGTAGACAGCAGCGTGTGGCTCAGGCCGATGGCAGAACTAGCAGTGAAAGGACACAGGGACCCTAAGTCCTTCTTGGGAGATCTCAGAAGTATCGAGAAGGGCGTTGGGCACAGTATGGAGCACGGGGTCCCGAACTGTTTTATTGATTATAATTATTTTGTTTATTTATTTATTTTTTTGAGACAGAGTCTCACTCTGTTGCCCGGGCTAGAGTG
>CM052444.1:94478527-94495844 GCA_028533085.1 Varecia variegata | reverse complement strand
GCAGAGTGCTCTGTCACCTGCTCAGCCTGACACCCGCTCCCCACCCCTGCCACAATCCTGCTTTGCTTGGGGACACTCCTTTCCAACCCAGCTCTGCTCTACCAGGCTGGGGTCTTCTTTGTTGCTGTCCCTCACTGGCCTCCCTGACACCTTCCACGTTCCGTGAAGACTGGCACATGCTCTTTCCCTCCACCCATGCCACCAGCATCCTGGGTGACTTCAGTGACCTCGTGGACGCTGTGCCCAGCACCCTGGTGCTCAGTTCCTGGACCGTCTCATCTCCAGTGACTGCCTCTCTCCAGCTGCCCACCGCCTTGGCCACCCTGGGCCTTGCGGCCCCCTGGGGCTGCCCTCGTCTGGGACCCTGGATGCTGAGCCCCACTCTCTGGTGACATCCCCTGCCCTCCTGGGCCCTTGCCCCACCACGCCACACTGCGACCTCCAGGGCAGCCACCTGAGCAGCCTTCTCAAGTACACACAGTCCCCTCCCTGGGGCTCCCTGGCTCTGTCTGCCCTGCACCCCGAGTCCCATGTTCCCCCCGCACCGCTTGCAGCCCTCCTGATGGGACATGGCCACTGCAGAGCCATGGTTTCCGGTCTCGGCTGGGCCCTTCCTTCCACCCCTTTCCTCTTTGTGGGTGGCCCCTCCCAGGCCTTCATCACTGTCCTCACCTGTACCACCCTTCTCAGCCCCCCAGCTGCTTCACGGCCCCTAGCACTGAAGAGGTGACTTTGTCTGCCGCCCCATCCAGACCCCCAGGACCTTAGTGGGCACATCCTTGGCTTCCCACCCCTTTGCCTCAACCCACCAGCGACCCCTCCACTCCCTCTCCACCTGCCATCCTCTGGCCCCAGGCTCAAGGCTCCTGCCCAGGGCCCGGCTGCCCCCCACTCTCTCCCAGGTCCCCTGGGGCCTTGCACCTGCAGACACCCCCATTCTCTGCTACCCCTTCCTGTCCCTTCTCTGGCTCAGCCCTCCCAGCCTTTTGTGGCTAAATCCTCACATCTCAAAGTAAAGGAGCCCAAGCCTCCCGTCATCCTGCATCTCTTCTCTAGGTACCAAGCTCTTCCCTTGCCCTGGGACCTCCCAAGTGTGGTCCACTGACATGACTTCATTTCCCCCTTCATGCTTCAAGCCTCTGCCAGGGGCTCCATCTCCCCTCCCCCACCACCCAGCAGGATGCCAGTGACCTCATTGCCAAGTCCAATGGTTAACCCTTTAGCCAATACAGCTACCATTTTTTTTTTCCTTCTGGAAAGTTCTCCCTCTGTGTTAGAGCTTGCCAGTGGCCTCCCCTATAGCCCTTCTCCCTGGTTCTTTACTAACACAACCCATATTTTTTTCAGGAAAGCAATATGCTCTACTAAATGATCACATTTCTCAACCTTCCTTGTACTTGGGGATGCCAATGAGATGTAAGTGAAGGCCAGGGGGAGGGGTGGGAAAGGGCTTCCAGGAATGGTCTTTAAAGGAGTCTGGGCAGTCTTAGGAGGCAGGTCTTCTGCTCTTGCTTCTTCTCCTTCGTGTTGCTGGAACATGAATGTGATGGCTGGAGCTGCAACAGCAATCTTCTGACTATGAGGTGACCTTGAAGGTGAAAATCTGGGCCAAGAATAGCAGAACAAGAGAGACAGAGCTTGAGTCTCTGATGATGGTGGGCTGCCTTCCTCTGCACTTCTTTTCCAAGAGAGAGAACGGAACCTGTATCTTGATTAAGCCACTGATTTGGGTTTTCTGTTGCTTATAGCAGAATCTAATCATAGGTTATGCAATTCTATAATGGTGTTTTCTGGCTTTTCTCTTACATCTTGGGCCGATCTTCCTCTGTCTCCATTTGTGGGTGTCTTCATTGTCCCACTCCTAAAACATGGGGATCCCCAGGCTTCTGTACTGGCCCCACTTTTTTCTGCATCTCACACTTCCTCAGCAATCTTATATTTGCTTGTGACTTCCCATCGGCAGCACAGACTCTCTCAGACCTCCAGACCCCAGCACTCAACCAGGATGTGCCGCAGAACCTTCAAGCTCAACAGCCCCCAAATTCTTCCTTATGCCTGCTTCCCCTCCCAGCCCAGCTGGTGAAATTCATCTACCCAGTTGGCCAGGTTGCAAACCCAGCAGTCATTCTCCTCTTTTCCCTCAACTTCTATCCCGTCAACTCCTCACATAGGACACCTATTACCGAAAACCATTAGAATAACCATCAGGACAGCTATTACCAAAACCAGAAAATAATTAGTGTTGGGGAAGATGTGGAGGAACCAGAACCCTCGTGCACTCTTGGTGGGGATGTAGAATGGTGCAGCCACTGTGGAATACAGTATGGAGGTTCCTCCAGAGATTAAACAGAATTACCATATGATCTGGCGACTCCACTTCTGGGTATACACCCCAGGGAAGTGAACTCAGGGACTCAAACACACAGTTGTACTTCCATGTTCACAGCAGCACTATTTACAACAGCCAAGAGGCGGAAGCAACCCAGGTGTCCATTGACGCATGAATGGATAAACGAAATGTGGTATATACATACAAGGGGACATTACTCAGCCTAAAGAAGGAAATTCTGACACATGCTACAGCATGGACGAACCTTGAAGATGTTATGCTACGTGACATAAGCCAGACACAAAAGGACAAATACTGAATGATTCCACTGACATGAGGTACCCAGCTCAGATTCATACAAAGCATTAATACAACGGTGCTGCCGGGGCATGGGGAAAGGGAGTTCGCATTTACTGCGTACCGAGCTCCAGTTGTGAAAACGTTCTGGAGATGGGCGGTGGTGGTCGCTGCACAGCAATACAAGTGTACTCAATGCCACGAAGTGTCCATTAAAAATGGTTAAAGTGGCACATCTTGTTTTACCACAATAAGAAAGAGATGTAGCAGTTTTGCTTCCTAAATTGTCTCCGATCCTTTCCTCGTTCCTACATAGCAGTCGGGTCTCAGCGGCAGCGCTGCAGAGCCTTCCTCTGGGCCCCTCCGGTTACACTCCCAGCACCCACAGCCCGACACCTCTTTAGCAGAGTGTTTTTCTAAACCTCAAATCTGTTCGTGTTGATTCTTGACATAGAACCCTCCATAGCTCTCCATGGCCACAGGGCTGACTCTAAGCCCCTCTGCCTGGCCTTCAAGGCCCCCCCTGACCTGCCCCGTCTATCTTTCCCGTCACCACCTCCCTCTGTTTGGCCCAGTCATTCCTCAAGTGCCCTGGGCTCTTTCCTACCTCTGTGCCTTTGCAGGTGCTGTCCCCTGCACGACACCTCTGCCTTCTCTCCTGTGCCCAACCTGTTCACCCTTCAGGACCCTGTTCTGGAGACTTCTCCTCCATGACGCCTTCACTAAGCTGTCTCTTCTGTCCTCTGTGCCGCCCCTTGGCCAGGTGCATATGTTACAGCTCACATCAGGCTGTGCAGAGATGATTTGCTTGCACGTCTGTCTCCAGGAACTCCTTCGACGTCCCTCCTCTTCCTCCAGGAAATCCTTCCTGCCTCCTCCAGCCCACAGTGGCATCCACCTCCTGTGAGCTCTCTCTTGTAACCCACTGGAGGCACCGTTTCAGCATTTGATTGTTTCCTGTCTTGTCTTCAATTCTATCATGAAGAATTCTGTCTCGCCTCTCCGACTGGAGCTGGTATAAAAGCTCCTTGGTTGCGGGGACCATGGCCTCAGTTGTCCTGTTCCCTGGAGGAAGGGCAGGAGTGGACATTTAGTGGACGACTTTTGCCAGGCACTCTTGCGCCTGCCATGTGATTTCGTTCCTCCTGACAACTCTGAAACGAGCACCGTCGTTTCTGTTTTACAGGTGAGGTCGCAGCTCAGAAGGTCAAGGGGCTGGAGCCAGGCAGATGCCAGTGGGGGGTGAAGGTTAAACCCAGGCCAGTCAGACTCCCAAGCTCCTGCGCTGCTCTGGGCCAAGGCTGGGCCTGAGAAAGACTTGCTGGGTTGGACTGGGCTGATGGGCACCCGCCCAGTGCATGTCTCTGCACATGTGGCAGTGTTTGATTTTTCCAGCAAACTCCAGCACATGCAAGTTGGAGGTGGCATTGAGGGGAAACAGCTCATGTTGGTCCTGGCTCTGGGTCTGGGGAAGCGTCCAGGGCCGTGGGGGCCTGGCAGGGAGCTGGGCGGCAGTGGGGGCAGTGGGCGAGTCTCTGCGGTCATCCCAGGAAGTGCTTGGCTGTGACCTGTGACAGCTGCCCAAGGGCACAGCCCTCCCCAGCAGCAACGGCTCCTCACATTTTCCGGGACCGTGTTGGAGTGTGTGGTGCAGAGCACTGCAGTTACCACTCACCGGTTGCTAAGATCTCGGGCAACTCCTGTCACCTCTCTGGTTCTCATTTTCCTCATCTGCAGAGTGGGCATGTAGGCAGGCGCCTCTCGCAGGTTTCCAGGGGTGGCTCGTTTGCAAGGATGCCTGTGACAGTGCCTCGATGATGAAAAAGTCCTGTGTCCTTTTGAGATGCTTGGCTGTCTCCAGGAGCCCGAGGTTGGAGAGTCCCAACTCGCAGGTGCAGACAGGAGCTCCCGGCCATGGACAGGTCTGCTGTCTTCAAACAGCTGGTGAAGGAGGGAGCTGGACCCAGTGACATTAACTGAGGTTTTGGTAAGCCCGGCAGCCCTTCTACCCAGTAGACGGAAGGCAGCAGAGAAGAGGCTAAATAACTGGCATTTAGAGCAAAGGGACGGAGAGTTTAACGGTGAGGAAGTGGAGAAAGATCATCACATTATTACTAGTTTAGAGGACCAGAGAGGGAAGTTCAGTTGCCCAAAGTCACCACAGTGCAGGTTGGTGGTAAAGCTGACAATGACAGGGCAAGGACAAAGCAAAACAAGAATGAACGAAAGCAGGAAAAGAAACCCCGGCGATCACTGTTTATTTCATCTACTCCGGAACAGGTGCTCTGCCTGCACTAACAGCTAATCCTCCCGGCGGCCTACAGGGGTGAGCACCCCCATCACCGTTTCCACATGTAGAAATGGACGCCCGGCCAGGTGGCCCCACTAACCACACTTGAACCCAAGTCCGACACCAAAGCCGGGGTTCAGCCACACCGCCCCGCCCCCGCCCTGGCGCATGCGTGTGTGAGTTTGCGGAGAGCAGCGCATCGGCCAGGGCAGCAGCTACTTTGAAGCCCTAGAGAGCCGGTCAGGGCGGATGGCCAGGCTGGCGCTGGGTGCCACTTGTCAGGCCGTGGCCCGTGTGCAGCCAGGTGTGCAGCCTCCGTCGAAGGCGGCGTGCTGTGCCGGGTCGTGCTGGCCTGGGGATCAGGTGGCGCATGCTCTCCACCCAGACCTCGGTTTCCCCAGATGCAGGTGTTGATTGATCCCTAAGGTGCGTCCTCAACCCACACTCCTGGCCTCACGCCTCGAGGGGGCTCTGGGTTGAGGTTTGGTCGGGGGAGCCGGCCGGGCCCTTCCCTTTCCCCCAAGGTGTGAGCTACCCGGGGAACGTGGGGCCGGCTGCCATGGCAACCGTGTGTTGCGAAATGACGTAATTGGAGTTCCAAACGTGTGAAATCAAATACAACATCCGCAAACACAGCCTGGGGGTCGGCATGGCAACCGCAGGGCACCGGGACAGGCAGGCGCTCTCTGCCCTGCAGCAGCCAGCCTGGCTCGGCACCTGGGTGGGCACAGAGGGCACCCTGCCCCCCTCCATACGGGGTCCCCACCCCTCTTCTCTCCTCCCCATCTCTCCCCTCTTCCTCTTCTCCTTGCTTCCGGGAGGCAGTGGGCCCAGGTGGTTAGGGAAGTTGGCTTTAGCATCAGATAGACCTGGGTTCACGTCCTGCCACCTACCAGCTGGGAGATCTTGGGCAATCGGCTTCACCTCTTGAACCTTACTTGCCTCACCTGTAAAATGGACATATTAATAAAACTCAACTTAGAGTTTTGCTGGGAGGCCGGGGAAGAGAGCACAGCACCTGGTACTTGGGGCGTGTTGGATGTGAGCTAGTATCCCGTACTTTCTCCTCTTTCCTCCCTGCTGTTGTTCCTTTCCCTGCCTTCCACCTGTAGGGCACCCATCGGCTCCAGGAGTGGCAGTGGCCTGGAGCCTGGACACCCAGGTGATCCGTCAGGCCCTTTGCCATGTGCTCTCGTAGAGGGTCCTCCCCGCCAGAAAATAAGGGCGTGGCCCCTGGGCCATCTGCATCTGCCACACCCGGGCACCAGTTTACAGCGCAGATTCCTGGACTCTTCTCCCTTTATAATCGATTCAGTAGGTCTAGGGTAGGGCCCAGGAATCCGAGTTTCAACAGGCTTTCCAGGTGAACCTAAGAGACACTCAGTGGGAGAATCTCTGGACTAGATGGTTCTGGGGGCTTATATGCCTGGCTCTGATTGGCCCCCAAGACCCACACGCCTGGCTCTGATTGGCTACCTTCCAGGCTCTCTTTATTTCACACCAGGAGTGCCGCCTTCCTCTGGCTTCTGTCTCTGTCTCTCCCATTCATTCAATCAACAAATGTCTCTGTGTCAGGCCCTGTGCCAAATACTTACCTGTCCCACACCGGTGAAGAACTGGCACTGCCTTGTGTGTCTGGGGGGTGGGGGTGAGCAGGTCTCTCTGTGACTCAGTTTCTTCATGTGTAAAATGGGGATAATGATTTGATAATGAGAGTGTCCTGCCACTCCCGAGCTGGTGAGGGGCTCTGGTGTGAGGATGACAAGGACACATTCTCTGGGTCCTGTGGCATGCCAGGCACCATGCCAGACGCTTTACATAGTTAACTTGTTTGATGCTCCCAATAACTTTTAAGGTGGGGGCTATTTCCTTTCATTTTACAGTTGCCCCGGGAAACTGAGGTTCAGAGAGGTGACTTGACTCACCTGAGATCACTCAGCAAGTGACCAGTTTGGGATCTAACTCCTTCTGTGGTTCACGTTCCCCTCTAGCGACTGCTGTCCCTCTGCCCCTCCTCCCCCCCCCCCCGTCCCTCCCTCTCCTTTAGCCCCTCCCCTTCTCTCTCTTCCTCCTTCATCGAAAGGTCTAGAGGTCTAGAGGAGTTTTCCACACTCGCTGTCTCCATGTCTTCACTTGCCAGTCATTCCTTATCCCCTGTGGTCTGTCTCCCCACCCTCCAATCCCACCAAGGTTGCCAAGGACCGTTGTCGTGGGCAGCACCCAGTGGTTTTGACCTCTCAGCAGCCTTGACGCTGGAGGTTGCCCCCCACCCCAACCCTTTGCAGCCTACTCTTCTCCTGGGCTTAACTTTCCTCTGCCTTTCCTGGGTTTCCTTAATCTCTTAATATAAAGAATTTTTAAAAAAGCAAACCCTTGTTGAGCACCTGCCACGTGTCTGTGCTGTGCTGAGTAGGGGGTGTGCGGGGAACAGACCTCCTCGGTCCTTGTCCTCCCGAGCGTGGAGCACAGTGGGCTGTCCCTGCTCTGGCGTCCTCCCACCTCCCTTCCCTGCCGGCTGCTCCTCTCTCTGCACGCTCTTTCTTGACAGTCTTATCTGCTCCCGTGGCCTTAGCCACCAGCTACAGCCTGAGGACTCCCCAGCCTCCAGTCCAGAACCTTCTATAATGAACTCAGCCTGGGATGACCACAGGCTACCGGGATCCCACTGCCTTCCCTAACTGTTCTCTGGACTCCAGGTCCCTACTCCAGGTCCCCCTTCCTCAGCTGCCACAGTGCTTTCTCTAAGTTGCACTAGTCCACTGGTGTGACTTAGAGAAAGCTGCTTAGTGCCACAGGTGGAATCCTCACTCTTTCACCCACCCAACTCCTACTCATCCTGTGAGCCTCAGCCCAAGACCACCTCCTCCAGCAAGTCCTCCAGGATTGATCCAGTGGCTCTGCTCTATGTGCCCCGAGCACAAGGGCTCCCCTTCAGCATAGTAAGGTAGAGCCCTGGGCCTGGCACAGAGTAAGGCACCAGTGAATGTGCCTCACATGGAGACCCGGTGGCTGCAGGAGCTCACAAACATCTAGTCCAAACCTCTTGTTTTGCCCACGGGGGCACAGAGGCCTGAAGTCTCAAATGGAATTAGCATCAGAGCCAGGACTCCATCCCATGTGCCTGGATCCCATTTCAGAGTCTGCCCCATCAGGGCACAGGGCCAGGAAGGTGAATGCTGTTACCTTGAGAGAGGCCAGCGCTGGAAAGTGGCAGACATGCTGAATCATCCGTGGCCCCATCATATCTGGGCTTATTTTCCTCTGGATGGAAGCAGCCGGTTCTTTGTACTTGTCCAGCAAGGTGTTCCTCACAGTAAATAAGTGAGTGTTCACGAAGCACCTGCTATGCTTGGCCTGGGCTTGCAAGCACACGATCTCGCCTCCGTGTCTTGGGGGGGGAGCAGGAGGGATGTAGAGGACAGACAATTTCCTCAAAGTGGGGATCATGGTGTGGCACCTTGGCGTCTTCCCCGAGTGCCAGTGCACAGCAGGTGCTTGCTGAGGTTGCACGGCACAGAGGACGTGCTGGTTGGGCCCCGTGAGCTTGCCGAGCTGAGCTCGGTTAGAGAGTGATTGGAACACCAACAACTCCAGACTGAAGCTTCCTCCATCACTGGGGCCAGCTGGGCTGGTGGCCCCAGCTTCCCCAAGGACTCAGGGCCCTGGGCTCTCCTCCTGAGTCCCACCTGGCTGAACGTCTCTAGGATGGGGTCTGGTGCGTCATGGTGCCCCAGTATCCAGCACTGGCCCTGGCACCCAGGGCCCTCACACATGCTGAGTGAATGATTGAACTACCTGCGCCACCTTGGAACTGGCCACATCACTCGGGACCTCCATCTCTTAGTGCCAAGACAGGATGCTTTCTATCCCCAATTGACATGGCTTAAAAAAAGCCATTAAGGGTGAGCACTTATTGAGTACTTACTGCATGCCAGGCCCTGTTCTAACACTTCACATGTGCAAACTCATTAAGTTCTCACAACTGCTCTTTGAGGTTGGTACAATTTCAAGCCCCATTTTACAGATGAGGGAACTGAGGCCCAGAGAAATTAAGTGGCTCACCCAAGGTCCTGTAGCTGGTGAGTGGCAGAGTCAAGATTTGAACCCAGACCACCTGGCTGCACAGCCCATACTCCTAACCGCTCGGCTCTATGGCCTTTTTTTTTTTCTTTTTTGAGACAACTCGCTCTGTTGTGCAGGCTGAAGTGCTATGGCATCAGCCTAGTTCACAGCAACCTCAAACTCCTGGGTTCAAGCAATCCTCCTGCCTCAGCCTCCCTAGTAACTGGGACTACAGGCATGTGCTACCATGTCCGGCTAGTTTTTTTCTATTTTTAGTTGTCTGGCTAATTTCTTTCTATTTTTAGTAGAGATGGGGTCTTGCTCTTGCTGAGGCTGGTCTCAAACTCCTGGCCTCAAGTGATCCCCCCACCTCGGACTCCCAGAGTGCTAGGATTACAGGCTTGAGCCACCTCACCTGGCCCTCTATGACCTTTTTGATTGGTTTCCCATCTTGGCACAGAGATGTTACAATATAAGAGAAGCTACTGTTGTTTTTATTGCTAAAGGGCAAACCCACAGGCATGGCTGGAGATACAACCTCATTTCAGGGACTTGATTTGAGGAAAGGATGAAAAGGGGGCATGGTGAGTATCTTAGTTTGATCAAGGATTTGCAAAAGGCAAATCCCATTAAGACGTGAATCTAATCTTGTTTTGTCCTTCAATTGGCCTTGAGCTCAATCCTCTTCTCCATGCTTCTGTGGGAGTGATGGGAGCTGGCCGAGCTCCCAGGGCAGTGCAGGCCTGCCCTTCCCAGAGGGCTGGCCGCCGCTTAGACTGGGGGGCTTGGGAGCCCCCCAGCTGCCCCGTTAGGGCTTGCTGCATCTCCTACCCCAGCCTTGGCCACTGGCCCTGGGACAGGTGGGGGTGGGGGCACCAGAGTGGGGAGGGGTTGAGGCTGAGCCATGGTGACTCTGCTCTTGTCAGCCTCCAGCCTGCGAGTGTGAGCAGGAGACCTGGTGCATGTCGGGCAGACTGAGGTGTGCCCTTTCTCTTCTGGCAGAGCTTCCTGTAGGGCTCCCCTGGTGTCTGGGAGGTGCTGAGCCCTGGGAGATAGCAGAGTCTAGTGGGCTGGAGCAGGGAGAGTGGAGGATGGGCTGAGGGAGGCAGGAGGAGGCTGGTCTGGCCAAAGCTGTGGACTAGGGAGTCAGGTTCTTACCCTGCCTCCCACCCCGATGGCCTTGGGGAAGTCACTTCTCCACCCAGAGCTTTGCTTCTTTGTCACTAAGCTGGAGGTCATAATCCTGTCCTCGCAGGATCCTTGTGAAAATGAAATGGGAACGCAGATGTAGGACTAAGTGCAAGGTCTAAACTACACAAAGTCTGGAAGAAAGGTGGCTGCTGTTATCACAATTCATACCAGGGGCTCTAACCACCTGAGCCAATCAGAGAATTCCATCCCTTTGACCACAGGAATTGGCTCAGGGGTAGACACGTGACCCAAGCTTGGCCAATGACACCAAGTTCTGGGACTTTGGTTGGAACCGTTGGGAAAGAGAGGCCCTCTTCCTGCTGGCGTTGATGAGAGGCTAGGAGACCAGCCTGGAGCCGCTGGTTGGTGGCTGTCATGCCTCTGCAAGGGAAGAGACTGTCCCTCTGAGGATTAGGCTGGTCCAGAGGTGGAGGGAGGGAAATTGAGGCCAAATTTAATGGCTTGATCCTCTGCAGCCAGCTTTGCCTGAGATCAAAAGCAGACTTGTGTGTGTGAATCAATCTTTTCTTTTTAAAATTTGTTTCTGTCACTTGTAATCAAATGGTTCTGAGTAATGAAGGTCAGTAGGCTGTGACAAGCCTGGTAGATTTTGTTCTAAAATGCTTGGTTTTGGGGGAGTGGATTAGACACATCAGTAGATGAACTAAGAAATATCCTTCCCAGAATGTAGTTGGGGAAGGGGGAGGCTTCATGAGGGTCACGTGCTAGGGGAGACAGTGGTAACTGTGGTCATAGCCGTGTCATTGACATAGTCATTCATATGACCGTTCAAAGGTACTTACAGAGCACCTACTGTGTGCCAGACAGTGGGCACGACACAGCCCCTGTCTGCACGAAGCTTAGTGGGAAGATGCACATATATCAATGATGACAAGTGCCCAGGGTGGCCCCGGGTGGGAAGGGCAGGCTGCTGTGGGTGCATGTGATGGGGTTGGGAGAGGCTTTTCTGATTTAAGCTGAGATCTGAAGGAGGGGAAGTGTTGTCTGGGAAGGGGCCTGGTGGTGGGGGGCTGGGGGCAGAGGGTATGCCAAGCAGATCTGCCAGAGTGTTTGAAGGATTGGATGAAAGGAAATGCCTCTCTCGGTCTGCAGTGGGTGGGAGGGAGTCTGAGTGGGGCCAGAGACCACCGGAGGCTTTAAAGAGAGGATGCTGGCCAGGGAGAGCAGCAGGGCTGCTGCAGGGAGGGGAGGGGGACTAGGAAGAGGATGGGATGAGGGTCATGGGAGTGTCTGGGGTGGCCTTCAGCTGGAGAAAGTTGTCTAAGAACCTTGACATGGAGCTGGCGTTGGAATCTTCCAGCTGTCCGGGGAGAGGGCTCTGGCTTGGGGTTGGTGGGGGTGTTTGGGGGCATGGGGAGGAGGACCAGGTGGGAGCAAGTGTTCCCTCGCATGGTCCCCAAACACCCAGCACCCAGACCAAGGACGTCATCTGCACCCGAAGATGCCCCCTTGTGCCCCACTCTGTTGTCTAGCCATCCCTCAAAGGAAATCACTGTCCCGGCTTCTGTTAACATGGGTTAATGTTGCCTATGTTTGTATTTTATATAAATGGAATCACATGGCATGTTTCTTTTTGCGTGTGTCTTCTTCCTTTCAGCCTCATGTTTGTGAGAGCCACCCACATTGGTGTGTGCAGTTGTAGACGGCTCGTGCTCACTGCCAAGTCGAAGTGACCTGTGACTGTACCACAAGTTATTTATCTATTCTACTGTCAACGGACATGTGGGTAGTTTCCAGTTTTGGGCTGGTACGAATAATGCTGCTACGAACATTCTCGTACATGCCTGTTGGGCACATGGGCACTCATTTCTGTTGGTTTAAACCTACAGATGGGATTACTGGGCCGTGGAGTATGTATATGGTCACTCTAGTTAATTCTGCCAGCTTAACTAAGCCATCGTACCCTTTTATACTCCACCAGCCCTGAACGAGAGAAAGTTGCTCTGTATCTTTGCTGACACCTCATTGTCAATCTTTTCACTTTATTCTTTATGAGCTTGAAACAGTATCCCGTTGTGGTTTCAGTCTGGCCATTGGATAAGCTTTTGTCCATTTCTTCTGCCCATTTTTATATTGTGTTGTCTTCTTTTCTTATTGGTTTGTAAAGTTCTTTTTATATTCTGGCTGTAAGTTCTTTGTCATATGTACATATGTGTGTGTCAAATATTTTCTCCCACTCTTTAGCTTGTTTTTCTGCTCAGTGGTGTCTTTTGATGAATGGAAGTTCTAAATCTAAATGTGCTGAATTTATCAATTACTTTCTTTTATGATTAGCGCTTCTGTCTAAGAGATTTTTTGCCAGCCCAGAGGCCATGAAGGTATCTTTTATGTTTAGAAGCTTAGTTGTTTTATCTTTCACATGTAGATGGGCGCTTTATCTGGAATAATTTCGTGCATGGTGTGTGAAGCAGGAGTCCTTTTCTTCATGTGCAAACCCAGTTGATCCATTGCTGAAAAGACTTTCTGCACTGCACTGTAGTGTCACCTTTGTCATGCATCGAGTACCGCACGTGTGGTCTGTGCTGGGCTCTCTAGTCTCTCTATTGGCCTGTCTGTCCTGGCACCAATGCCACACTTCTTAATCACTGCAGGTTTACAACAATCTTGGTATCTAGTAGTACACGTCCTCTAGCTTGCTCTTCCTCAGGTTAGGCTTGGCTATGCTCGGTTCTTTGCCTGTCCAAATGTATTTTAGAATCATCTTGTCACCTTTTATGCACACACACACACACAAAGTAAACTTCTGAGATTTTTTTACGGTGATTTTATTGAATTTCCACATCAATTTGAGGAGAATTGATGTCTTTATGATATTAAATCTTCTGATCCATCTTATATTTTTCTTAAAAAATAAAGCTGATTTTTTATTATGTTTTCCTTTATAGAAGTTACAAGGCAGAAAAATTGGAAATGCAGACATGTAGAAAGAAGTCATTTTCTTTCATTTTCATTTAACACCTGTACTCACCAGTGCTAATGTGATGGTGAGTCTCTTTCTGGTCATTTCTGCACATTTTACTTTATGTAGTTGGGTGTCATACTTAGCGGGCAATTGTGCATTCCATTTTACACTTAACTTTAGAATACAAGTTTTTTTTCATGTTATTTCAAACTCTTTATAAACATATGTTTCAATTACTGGCAAGCCATTTATGAGTTGAAATTGCGTATTTCACCTAACTACTTCCCTGTTATTGGACACGTAGATTGTTTCCAAACGTTTGCTTTATGAATGACGCAGTGGTGACATCTTTGCAGAGGAGTCCTCATCTGGATGTGATTATGAGAGACTCCCAGTAATGAAGTTATTGGGCCAAAGGCATGAACATTTTAAGGCTCTTGAGCCTTATCATGGAGCCCGCCAGTGGCACAGCCGGGACTATAAGCTGAGAGCCTGACCCTGTGTGGTCCTTGCCCTCAGAGACCAAGTCCCTTGCTTTGGGGCTCCCAGGCAGTGGATGGGACTGACCTCCTTCCTGTGGGCTCAGGATCATTCTCAATGGGTCAGTGCAAAGACAGCCCTTTGCTGGGCCCTGTGGGAACATGGCTAAGGGACAACAGTCCTGCTGGTGAAACTCTGCCAAGGTTTCCTGTCTACTCTCCACACTCGGGGCAGTGTGGGGCAGTGGGAGTGGGGGGGCATGGGGCGAGAAAGTCATTATGTCCTATGCAACCATGAGCATGTGGTGATTTCAATTCTGTGAGCCTCAGTTGCCTTATCTGTTAAAATGGGAGGAACACAGCCATCTTACAGGGCTGCTGAGAGTTTAAATGAGATTAAGTGGAAGAAAGGCCATTTTCAATGGCTCAGGTATGGAGCATACACATAGGCATTCAGGGCGGGGTGGGGGGTAGATCTTTCATATGGCATAGCTAAGGAATGATCTCACCATGTTCTTAGATTCTTTCCTGTTTCTTCTCCCTGGGCTAGCCTAAGGGCCTGTGGCATGGTTTCTTCTGCTTCTAGGATTCCCTGTGGTTTTCTGACCAGGCATCAGATGGACGTGTGTCCTCCATTCCTGATGCTCTCAGACTCTTGGCAAGAGTCTTACGGGCCCTGGTCAGCATCTCAGTGGAGCTTGCCAGTTGTCCTAGGAGTTTCCTACTGTCTCATCTGATTAGCTTCGTGATTAGCACTCAGGACAATGACCCTCTGCTCCAATACTGGTTCCCACCCAAGGCTTGTCTTGGCAATTCCCATGGCAGATGTCGCCTCTTGGTCCTGGCCATGATGGGATGTGTTGCCATAGAGGTCCCATTGAATCATGGCTCCCCACGCTGGAAGAAGTGGTGGTGGCAGCACAAGCTTATGCTCACATAAGGTCAAATCTCGCACCCTGAGCTACCTATCCGTTCCTCTCATCAACTCACCTCTTGGGACAGAACCAGCCGGACAGGGGTAGACTTCTGCAGACATCTCCTGGGTTTCCTGCATGTAGAAGATGAAAAATGGTGAGCAGAAAGACCCCAGCAATGACCTTATACATGGCAGGTTCAGTGCGTGGGTGGCAGGGCCTTGTTCCGGTCTACCAGCAGGGCCATGGTGCAGGGATGGGGGCAGGAGGGGTTGGGCAGGGACTCAAGTGTCTGGGTGTCTGTTCCAAGTACTGGTGGGTTCTGGGCACCACACCCTGAGGGTTTTCTGGCCACCTGTCCGCGAGTCAAAGCTTGCCTCTGTCTCTTGGCAGCTGTGTGACCTTGAACAGTGCATGCAACTTCCTTAAGCTTTAATTTCCTCTTCTATTAAAGAGGGTATATAAAATATCGCTCCTTAAAATGAGGGTGATAATAATCTCTATAAAATAGCAGTAATAATAATCTTTCCATGTAGAGTTTTTCTTTTAAATTAACAGACTATTTTTTAGAACAGGTTTAGGTTTATAAAAAAATCGAGCAATATTACAGGGAGTTCCCCCACGCCCCTCCAACACACGCACGCGCGCGCACACACACACACACACACACACACACAGTTTCCCCTTTTATTAACACCTTGCACTGGTGTGGTACATTTGTTATAACTGATGAACCAATATTGACTTGTTGTTATTAACTAACATGTATAGCTTACATTCAATTTTGCTCTGTGTGTTGTACAGTTCTGTGGATTTTGACAAATGCGTAATGTCACGCGCCCTCCAGTACAGCATAGTGCAGAGGCGTTTCACCGCCTAAAAATCCCATGTGCTTCCTATTCCACTCTCTTCCCCCGCGCCGCCCCCCAACCCTGCCAAAAGAACCTCTGGAAACCACCGATCTTTTAGTTGTCTCCATAGTTTTGCCTTTTCCAGAATGTTATATAGTTGGAATCACACAGTGTGTAGCCTTTTTAGATTGGCTTCTTTCACTTAGTAATACGCGTTTAAGGTTCCTCCATGTCTTCTTTTGTGCCTTGACGCTCATTTCTTTTGATTGCAGAATAACATTCCGGTGTATGAATGCACCACTGTTTGTTTATCCATTCACCTTCTCAGGAACATCTTGGTTGCTTCTGGTTTTTGGCGGTTATGAATAATAAAGCTTCTGTAAACTTCATACGTTTTCAACTCATTTGGGTAGATACCTAGGAGCATGACTGTTGAATCGTGTGGTAGACTACGTTTAGCTCTGTAAGAAACTGCCAGACTGCCTTCCCAAGTGGCTGCACCACTTTAGGTGGCCCGCAGCAGTGAGTGAGAGTCCCTGTTGCTCCACATCCTCATCAGCATTTGGTGTTACCAGTTTTTTTGATTTTAGCTGTTCTAATAGGAGCATAGTTATATGTCATTGTTGTTTTAATTTGCAGTTCCCTAATGACGTAGAATGTTGAGCATTTTTTTCACGTTCTTATTTGTCCTCTATGTATCTTCTTTGGTGAGGTGCCTGTTCAGATCTTTTGCCCAATTTTTAATTTGGGTTTTTTGTTTTCTTTTTTTTTTTTTTTGACAGAGTCTCACTTTGTTGCCTGGGCTAGAGTGAGTGCCGTGGCATCAGCCTAGCTCACAGCAACCTCAAACTCCTGGGCTTAAGCGATCCTACTGCCTCAGCCTCCCGAGTAGCTGGGACTACAGGCATGCGCCACCATGCCCGGCTAAGTTTTTCTATATATATTTTTAGTTGGCCAGATAATTTCTTTCTATTTTTAGTAGAGACGGGGGTCTCGCTCTTGCTCAGGCTGGTCTCGAACTCCTGAGCTCAACCAATCTGCCCGCCTCGGCCTCCCAGAGAGCTAGGATTACAGGCGTGAGCCACCGTGCCCAGCCGGGTTCTTTGTTTTCTTATTGTTGAATTTCGGAGTTCTTCATATGTCTTGGATAGAAGTCCTTTATCAGATATGTGTTTTGCAAAAATTTTCTCTCAGTTTTTGACTTGTTTTTTCATTCCCTTCACAATGTCTTTCACAGGACAGAAATTTTTAATCTTAGTGAAGTCCAGCTTATTAATTTTTTCATTCAGGAGTCATGCTTTTGGTGTTGTATCTAAAAACTCATTGCCAAACTCAAGGTCACTTAGGTTTTCTCCTATGTTATCTTCTAGGGGTTTTATAGTTTTGTGTTTTACATTTAGGTCTGGGATCCATTTTGAGTTAATTTTTGTGAAAGGTGTAAGGTCAGTATCTAGAGTCATTTTTTTCTTTTGCATGTGGATGTGCGGGTGCTCCAACACTATTTGTGGAAAAGACTGTCCTTTCTGCATTGATTTGTCTTTGCTCCTTTGTCAAAGGTCAGTGGAGTATCTTTGTGTGGGTCAATTTTTGGGGCTCTGTCATTTCTTTTGCCCAAACCATGCCGTCTCGAATGCTAGAGCTTTTTGGTTAGTCTTGAAGTCAAGCAGTGTCAGTCCTCTGACTTTGTTCTCACTCAGTGTTGTGTTGACTATTCTGGATTTTTTGCCTTTCCATATAAATGTTGGAATCAGTTTGTTGATATCCACAAATAACTTGTTGGGATTTTAATTGGTATTGCATTGAATCTAAGGAGAAAATTGGGAAAAACTGGCATCTTAGCAATATTTAGTATTCCTATTCATGAGCATGGAATATCTCTCCATTTATTTAGATCTTCTTTGAGTTCTTTTGTCAATGTTTTGTAGTTTTCCTCATATAGATCTTGTACATATGCTGTTAGATTTATACCTAAGTATTCTAA
>CM052444.1:94440406-94478027 GCA_028533085.1 Varecia variegata | reverse complement strand
GTCACCCCCGCTTTGCTTAGCTGCTGCCTCTTCCTCATTTTCCAAATGGCAACTTAGAGGTTACTTCTACTAGGAGCCTTTGTGACACTCAGACTGGGCCTCTTTTCTGTGCCTTCCAGCCCCTGCCTGGGCTCTGGCAGAGCCTCCGTCTCCCTGATAGGTCCTTGTTTATTTGTCTGGATCCTCGAGGGCAGGGCCTTTTTCTGCGTCTCCACTGTGTGCCTGGAGTGGGGTCTGACTTAAGGAAGGAGCTCAGGAAATCGTTGTTGTATGAATGAATGAATGATGAATGAATGAATGAATGACAGATCTTACACTCCCAATCCATAACTTCTATCCAATTCTTAAAACCATTTCTGGTAAATAAATGCCACCATTTCTTCATTACAGGGATAGATGTCTCTCTTCATCCTGAATATATTTAATAGCTCACCAAACTCATTTGTAAAAGGGCATTCACTCTTCTTAAAGGGCAGGGGAACTCCTCTTAATCCTCTTTCTTTTCTTTTGCATTTTTGCCCAGTGAACTAAAAGCACAGAGAAGCTGAACAACTCGCTTAGGCTCACACAGCCAGATTGGAGTGTCATTGGAAGCCAGGTGGAGCCCTCAGGATCTTTCTTAACGTGGGAGCTGACAGCTCAGGGAGCCCAGGTGGAGAGTGGGTGGGTACTTCAGTCGCTGCTTCAGGGGGCCCTCCAGGAACTCTTGGATATGGTGACACAGTCCCCTCTTACCTAACCACATGCTGCCACTAACTCCCTGGTGCCCCACTTCCTGCTTGTGAGCACAGGTGGCCCCTTGCTGCACGAGTCAAAGATGTGACTCAGGCCCAAGTGAAGAGGTTCTGAAAAGTTTGTGGGACCAGACAGGGCCCAGGGATCGGGGGGGGGGGGGGGGCTTTCCCTGCCTCTCTCATCAGCCGCTCGGGCTGGACAGGACTCTCTATATCGGGCAGGCTGCCCCTCTCTCTAGCTGCTTCTAGAATTCCACCTGGAACCCAGAGTGACTTCCCACAGTCTACACTGTGGCACTCAGACGGCATTTCCTTCTAGAATCTTCTCCCTGGCATCCACCCAGCATTCTGTCCTGGGCCTGAGAACCCACAAACCTACCTTCTGGGATCTCTGGGCTCATCCATGTTGGTTCGGTGAAAGCTCATGTACGGTTGACGGACCCCACCATGTTTTCTCCTGTGACCATTAAAATGAGGTAAACGCCAATTCGCTGCTTCTATTTCTTTTATTAACAAGATATATGATTCTCTTTGCACCTGAGTAGGTCTGTGGTGACTGAAATGCAGAGTAACTGAAACCACCCTCAATTTTGTCTCCTGCTGTCTCTCCTCCCTTCCCCTTTCCCATCTCCGTCTGGGTCGGGACCACATGGTGCTGAGGAATTGAGATGTTGTAAATTACGACCGGGGCTCCTGGGGGCCCGGATCGGCAAAAGCAAACAGGGACCACAGGCGGTGCTGGCTGCAGTCCTCGTCCCCGCCTGTCCAGCCTGGTAATGAGGCTTCGCTAAGGAAGCAGCTGCCCAGAGCCAGACTTGGGGGGTGGACTCCCACATCCCCCTCTCCCACCGCTCTCTCCTGGGTGGGGACAGCAGCAGCAAATCCAGGGTGCGTGGCCCTGAGCCAAGTGTGGGGCCCTGTCAGGTGGGCTGTGCGTTGGCGTTGGAAACCTGGAGGCAGTCCTTGCACCATGCCTGTCTCCGTCCCTTGTCAACTGCAGTGACAGGCACGTCTCCTCAACCCCCCCACCCCCAGGCCCCTTCCCGTGCCAGGGTGCCCCTCACTCCCAGGCCACGGGCAAGTGCCGTGCTGAGCCCACGCCGGGGAGCGGCACAGACGCGGTCCCCGCTGTCTGGCATCTCCTGATCCGGGAGGAATTCGCCTGGAGAACAGAGCTCAGGCAGCTGGTGTGCTGTAACCGAGAGGCAGCTGGTTGGCACGGGCTGGGGCCTTCCGATTGGGCTGCGGTGTTTGGAAGCTCCAAATCCTTGGCTCTCCTTGAACAACGAGGAATTCAGGACGCTGACCCCACCGAGGATGAAAAGGCCACGGGCTCCCAGACACCCCACCCTCCACCCCCCAGGGGGTGTTTGGCTGGAGCTGTGTACGGCTGGAGACACAGTGGCTGGGGCAGGGGCAGGGAGGGGGGGCAGGTCTGCAGCCTGTGCGGCCAGTGCTACCTGGGGCAGAGCAGGGCAGCAGCAGCAGTCACAGCGCCCGCCACCGCCCGGCAGCACTGGCTGGATGTCGTTCCTTCAGGATCTCCTGTAATCCTCACAGCCTCCTCTTAAAGCCCGTTTTATTAGCTTTCTTTCTATTGAGGAAACTGAGGCCAGAGGGGCTGCGGCTTGCCTGAAGGCCCTGGGGTGGCGAGGACCTGTCTGGCATCCAGGCAGGGCTCACGGCTAAGATGGCCTTTAATGCAGACATGCTAGGAATCCCATCCTCCTCCTCCTCCTCCCCTCCCAGGATCTCCGAGGATTGTGACAAATTGAAAATCCTATTAGTGTTAAATTAATGGGCTTTTCTTGTGGGGCAGCCGGCTGGAACGGCGGCCGAGGGCCGAGAGCACTCGCTGGCAGAGGGTGTGGGCAGGGAGCGGCGGTGGGCCCGTCTTCCCAGAGCCCCTCCTGCGCCTTATTAACCAGCTCGTCTCTCCGGCTGAGCAGCCTTTTATCTGGGAAGGGGCAAAGGCGCTTTGAACCTTGGAATTAAATTCTGCCGGGTCCTGGGACAAAGGATGGAGCCCTGAGATGACCGCCCCCTCCTCCACTGCCCCGACCTGGAGACATCTGAGGGCTCTGGGGCCCCGGGGTGGTCGTCTCAGGACCGTGACCCCAAGGGCAGGGGGCATGTGCCCGGCAGGGTACGGAGGGGGCTTTGCGCTTTTCCAGGCTGCAAGAAGGTGCAGCGGGCTGGGATGGCACCACGGGGATTCTGAAGGCGTCTCTCTCCCCGCCCCACCTGCATGGCTCCCCAGAGCTGGGGGCACCTGCCAGGGCTCATTCACTGAAGGACTGCCACCTCCGGCTGGGTGCCGTGCAGGAAGGAGCCGTGCAGAGGTGGGAGGCAGATAGGAGTAGAGTTTGGGGCGCTGGGAAGAGCAAAGGCAAAGGCTTTGAGGCCCGAGTGTGGCTGGGAAGTTTGGGGAAGGGCGGGGAGGCCACAGGGGCTGGAGTGGAGGGAGCAAGGTGGGCAGGGAGAGAGGACCATCGGGGGCTGCCTTGCCTTCAAATCCTAGGAGGTCGGGACACGAAGGAAGCCGCATCTTAATTCTGCATGTCACAGTTCAGAAAATAGGGCGGACGAGGACGGAGGTTGTTCAGGGTTCCACAGCGAGGTGTTGGCAAGATTGAGACCAGAAATGTGCCTCTTGATGCCTGCTCCAGCGCTCCACAGCCAGCCACGGAATGAAGCAATAAAAATTTTGGCCATGATTTATTGAGCACTTACTCTGTGCCGGCTCTTTGGTAAACCACTTTGACATATGTTGACACATATAATGTTACATATATGCACCTCAAGCGAACTATTGTATGCCCACTACACAGATGTGGAAGCTGAGGCTCAGAGAAGCAGAGTGACTTGCCAAGGCCACCTGGGTGGTGGCTGGCAGAGCTGGGATCAAGCCCGGCTTGCCTGGTGTCAGAGCACCTCCTGTGTCATTCGGAGCTCCTGTAATCCCTCACTCGAGTCTGCAATTCAGGGTCTGTGGGGAGCGTTTAGTTCGGCCCTGCTGTGGCACAAGCCACACGGTGTCCTATGGAGGAGCTACTCTGCCCGTCTCCCCGCCTGGGCCATAAACTCCTGAAGGGCGGGAATCGAGATGTCCTCATCTCT
Source organism: Varecia variegata (assembly GCA_028533085.1). Classification (NCBI taxonomy): domain Eukaryota; kingdom Metazoa; phylum Chordata; class Mammalia; order Primates; family Lemuridae; genus Varecia; species Varecia variegata. The sequence continues at coordinate 94,474,173 of CM052444.1, read as the reverse complement.
GACCCTGGTGCCCTGTGCCGGCCCCTGTGCTGAGTGTTGGAATGAAGTGTGGGGGCTCCCAGGGCACTGCAGCCTCTCAGAGCCCAGGGGCACCATCCCTACCTCTCTGCTCCCCCCTCTGATGCCAGCGCTCTGGGCCACGTGCCCCACCTTGGCTGCTGGGGCAGGAGCAGCCGGGGAGGGCGGGAGGGCTGGGGCTGTACTGCCACTTCCTCCTCTGTGACCCCAGCCCGGGCCTGGCTCAGACTCGGTGCCCCGTGTTGGTTCAGAGGAATGGGCCATGATCTGTATGAGTTCCAGGGAGGGGATTAGGTGCACAGTGAGGAAGGAGAGAAACAGGTAGAGAAGCCCGAACAGAGGGAGCCGTGCACCAGCTGCCACTGAAACGCTCGCCCCGGGTGGAGGGAGGCAGAGGCCGGGCCAGACCACACAGAGCCCTGCAGAGGGGCAGGGAGACCAGAGGAGGCAGACACAAGGCCATCGCTGCCCGAGGATTGCTCCCTGGCAGGGGGACCTGCAAGCCGAGGTCTTCAGTGGGACCTAGGTGTGGACAGGAAACGGGCACGGAGGGGCTGGCCGAGAAGCACACGGAGGCGGCTGCTAGCGGGGCTTGTCTGTGCGGGGAAGAGGATGCAGCCGGGCAGAGGCCGAGGGGTGTGTGGGAAGGAGAGGGCCGTGCTGCTGGGTGGGCTGGGAAGGAGGGAGGCGTCGAGGGCCAGGGGCCAGGAGTTTGGAGTTCAAGGTCTCTAGTCCTGGTGTCTCATCCCTCTGTGCTGTAAGGGCAGGGAGGCTGGCCCAAGGCCACCCCGTCCCCACAAAGATCTAGTGCAAGCTGAACATGGGGCGCTGGCGATGGGGGTGGGGTGGGGAGCACAAAATCCTGGGGACCGTCAGACACCTGATTTCTTGTCAGACCGTGTGCCCTGATGGACAATAAGGCCACGAGGGTCAGAGGGCTTGTGTCTCTGTCACCGATGCCGCTGTCATGCCTCTCCTCTTCACTGTTACTGCTCAGGTTCCAAACTCCTCACTTCTCACCTGGGCTGTTACAAGCATCCCCAACCACTACCTGCATCCAGCAGCTCCCCACCCCCAATCCAGTCTCCACTCTGCAGCCAGAGGAGTTTTCGTAAAGCACAATCTGTGTCACCTCCCTGCCTACAATCTTCAATGACTCCCTAGTACCCACAGGGTGAGTACTTGTGTGACTTGGCCCTATCCACCCTTCCAGCCCCGATCACACCCTCCTCATCGGGGAGGTGGGGGCACACCTTTGCTCTGGCACACTGAGTTGTGGTTCAGCCTTGTCCTAGGACACTGTTCCTTCTACACAATGTCCTTTCCTCACCTGGTCCACCGGGGAACTTCTAGCCGTACTTCAAGACAGGGTTCTAATGCCTCTCCCTCCAGGAAGGCTTCTCCACAACCCCATTCTGCTCCCACAGCCCCCCATGCTCCCAGCGGGGCACTGAGGAGCCTGCATGTCATGATCGGGGTACTCGTCCCTTCTCTGTTAAACAGAGAGTGTGGGGACGGCAAGGCCACGTGTTATTTACTTGTATATCTGCAAAGCCTAGTACAAGGCCTTGTGCAAACTATCGCTCTCAGGAAATGTTTAGATGAATGAAGACTTGTGGGCCGCGGGAGCCGGGCAGTGACCACTGGGCCTAGCTCGGGGGACGCGGGTCCCGGAGCTCCCGTGCTGGCCACCGGGATGGGGCAGGAACTCAGCCTTCCCCTGGGGAGGTTATTTTGGTCGTGGCAAATAAACCCCTTTGGAAAATGTGACCAGCTTCTGATCCCCGTGTCTTCACTCCTGACGCCCTCCTTCCAGCGTGTAACGAAGGCAGCGGCCTCCGTTAATAAAGAATAATTATGGGGCTGGATTAGAGAGATTATCGGGAACAGGTGGAGCCCCTCGCCCCACCCGTTCTGCCCGCCGGCGGCGCGGCGGTGAGGATGAGCTCACACTTTCCCTCTTCCCTGGGAGGATGTGCCACCAGGGGCCTCCCCGCCACGCTAATCCTCTGGGGAGGGGAGAGAATCCTCCTCCCAGTCACTTCCCAAGTCCCAGGTGGGATTCCAGGGGATCAACAGAGAAAGGTCTCCCCAACACAGTAAGGGTCCCCGATGCTACCTTCCCACCCGCTGTTCAAGAAAGCTAAGCAGGAAGACAGCGGGGCTTGGAGGGGACAGCCCCCACCAGGGTGGCTTGTCCTGGCCTGGTCCCTCACCCAGGCCTGAGGGACTTGGGCCGCTGCTTCACCTCTGGGCTTCAGCTTCCTCGTGTCGGATGAGGCAGGGGGATGCCCCAGCATTTCCCGAGCTGGGCTCTGCAGAAATCAGTCCCAGTTTTTCAATCTCTAAGGACTCAGAGAATAGAAGTCCTGTGATCCTTTCTTGAAAATGAACGCAGAAAGGAGACACTACAGCCAAAGGACTGAGAACTGACTAGGAAATTAAAGCTATTCCCCTCCAAGACTTTCACTAGGTGAGGGTTCTGATTGTTACATGAAGATGAAGCCTTCGGAGATGAACGAGACCGCGTAGAATGACAACTGACACCGACTGGGAAGGGATGGGCAAGGAGGCACCAAGTAATATAAATACACAGATTTCCTCCTCTTTTACAGTCAGAGGGCAAAAGATAGGGTTTAAATGTGAAATTAATGGAGATGTAATTATATTACAGATGTGCAGGTAAACATTAGGAAGTACAAAATAATAAATTGAGTCATGGAAGAGAAGGGGAAGGGGGAGGAAATAAGAGAATTTCACCATTGCTCCTAATAATAATGTTCACGATGCAATACAACAAGAAATTAACAATGAAATAGACATTTTAACCCTCTCTCTTGCATCAAAAAGGAAATCAAAGCAGATGGCAGAAACCCAGAAGACTGAGATAATAGGAGCGATCCATGTCAGGACTGTGGACTACTGCTGAAACCATGCCCAGAGGAAAAATTCATAGCTCTGAGTGCTTTCATAAATACATAATAAAGATCAAAAGTACGTAAATTCAGTATCTAATCCAAGTAGTTAGGAAAACAGCAATAAAATAAACCTAAAGAAATCACAAGGAAGAAATCTATAGAGATAAAATTGGATAGTAATGAATTAGAAATGAAAAAACATTAGAACTAACAGAGGTTATTTTTAAAAGACAAGTAAAACAGAAAAAATGTTAGGTAATCGAATCCAGAAAAAAAAATGGAAAACGCACAAGTTCCTAAAATAAGAAATGATTATGCAGAAATAACCCCAGTTTCAGAGGAAATCAAAAGAATATGCAAATATACTTGAGAATTTAGATGAAATGGATGATTTTAAGGAAAATATAGAAATGTACCTAGAAGAGCTGGAAAAACGAAACAGATCAAAAACCACAGAAAAAATAGAGATAGGTTACTCCTAAAAAAGAAATCACTGGGCCCAGGTGGTTTCTTCAAGGGAATTCGACCAAACATTTAAGGAACTATTTAAATGATTTAAATTGTTATGTAAATTGGTTTGAGGCTAGTTTCCTTCCTATATAAAGAGCTCTTGTAAATAAAAAAGAAATGGCTGACAACTTAATAGAAAAATAGATGAAGTATAAGAATAGATCAGTCACAGAGAAGGAAAACAAAGGGCTCTTAGAGAAAAATATGAAAGGATGGTCAATCCCACTGAAAGAAAATTGCATTAAAAATTACAGCGTGATGCCGTTTTTCACCTGTCAAAGTTATGAAATTGGATAAATCCCTGGGGAAATGGGAATGTTTATAGAATTCTGATAGAAATGCCAATTGTTACAACCTCCATGGAAAGGAGCTTGGGAATATCTTCACGTTTGACATAGCCTTTGACCCGACAATCTTCCTTCTAGGAGCTTATCCCAGAAATAAACTTGCGTACATGTGAAATGACATTTAAGGGCCATATTGTTTGTGGCAGCAAGAGATGGGAAACAACCTTACATCCACCAGGAGGAGAAGGGCACTGTGTTCGCTGCTGTGGAACATCATGCAGCCACTAACAAACAAGGAGGCAGCTTTTATGTACCAAGGTGGATAATCAACAAAATTGGCAAAAATTAAGTATGGTGTGCTATTACTTGTGTGAAAAAGAACATATATATGTATTTGCCAGTATCCACCTAGAGTAAGTCTCGGTGTGCACACAGAAAGCTAATAAGAGGGGCTTTCTTAGCAGTGATGACTTGGATGGCTGGGAAGAGCAGCTGGAGGGGAACTGTGCTTCTAGGGTCTGTCTTTTTATGTCTCTTGAATTTTGCGCCATGTGCATGTGGTACCTTTTACACACTGGAATAATTAAGAAATTCAAAGATGAGTAGGAGTTGGCTGGATAAAAAGGTGATGGGATTTAAACCTACAAAACTGCTTAAATTTACTAGCATCAGGGAAGCACAAATGCAAATATTTTTTGTTGATGGCTCCTTAGTTTGGCAAAAGTCAGAATGATTCTTAATCTTCAGAGCAGAGTTTAGACTTTACGCTGAGCACAAGAGGAGACCTGGACGGGCTGTGAGCAGGCCAGAGGCGGCTGATTTCGGGGGCCGAGGCTGGAGGCAGGTGGTCATCCTGGTGAGACTCAGGCAGGGCAGTGGGCTGGGGAGGAGAGGGTGCCTGAGATGATCCTGGATGGTGGAATTGACAGACAGGGAGCTGAGTGGATGAGGGGGGTGGAGAAGGGGAAGTTGGCGGGAGTGCAGCCCCAGGCCTTTCTTGCGGGTGCCCTGGTGCCAGGTGAGGTTGGCCAGCCTCTTGAGGGACTCTGGACACAGGCCTGAAACTATTTACCCAGGGAATCGGCCACCAGCTGTCCTGTTGCTGGATAGTCCTTCCAGCCCAACCAAAGAGCTTCTGCTCTATGCGTTTGTTCACTCCACTTATCCTTGTGGCGAAGATGGTGCTGCAGTGCTCAGGTAAGGTTTAGAGTGAGTAGGTGACCTGCTAGAGTCCCCCCAACAGATCTCAGCCAGAGTCTCCCAGGGGACCTCTCTGCCTGCTCCAGACCACACTTTTTGTCCCCTCTGCCCAGGACAGCTTGGGACCGGAGGCTAGAGCAGATGTTGCCCAGAGCAGATACCTGTGTGTCACCAGGAGTCACTAGGGCCCTGGGAGTCTCCTAAAGCTGACGAAATCTCACTAGTGGCTCCTTAACCTAAGCGGTCAGCAGTGGGCGGGCTCAACCGAGTTCTCTGCTCCAGTCTCAGTCTCAGAGGCTGAAACCGAGGTGTCAGCTGGGCTGGGTTTTTAGCTAGAGGCTCCAAGAGACTCCGCTTCCAAGCTCTTTCAGATTGTTGGCCAAATTTAGTGCTTTGCAACTGTTGGACCAAGGTCCCATCTTCTTGCTGGCTGTTGGGGTGGTCACTCTCAGATCCCAGGGGCTGCTCATGTGGCCCCCCATCTCAGCAATGGTGAGGTTGCTCCCTTGTGTCAACCCACCTGTGCTTTGAGTCTTTCCGACTTCTGCTCAGTGACTAGAGAAAGCTCGGCTTTTAAAGGGCCGGTGTGATTAGACTTGGCCCACTTGGATACTCTCCCTCCTGCCATATGATGGAGTGTGATCATGGGAGTGACATCAGATCATATTCACGGCTCCACCCACACTGAGAGGGAGGCGGTTATACAAGGGTCATTCGGGATCGTTCTTAGAATTCTGCTGGCCACACATTCTCACGTGTGTGCGCCCATCCACGTGTGATATGGAAGTATGTTCATTAAACACGTGCTAAGTTCCAGGCACTTCTGTATGAACAGTATCACTTTTTCCTCACACGAATACATAGTAGCTACTACCACTGTTACTGTCCTCAGCTTACAAATGAAGAAGTAGGGGCTCAGAGAAGTTAAGTAAGTTGCTCAGGGTGACCCAGCTAGAAAGGAGTGGGGCCTGAACTTGAACCCAGGTCTGTCTGATTCTGGAGCCTGTATTCTTAACCAGTGCTCTGATCTGTCTCACACACATGCACATGGAGGACCATGCAACAGACACACTGTTGCATACACATGTGCATCAATATACCTGCACACATGCATTCGTGCACACTCCTAGAAGGATCCACGCACAGATACACATGCACCCTGTGTGTCTGCCTGGTTCCCTGGGGCCTCGAGTTAATGAAGATGCACCGAGAGCCCACGCAGAGCTGCCACGGGCAGAGATGAAAGGCGGGGTGTGCCTAACAGCCCTGCGGGGATCCGGTTACCCATGGCAGTGGCTTCTCGACCGGGTGATTAATTGCCCGGCACTGCCTCGCCCGGTCAGCTCCCAAGGCCTCCTGCCCTCTTATTAAAAACATCCCTTGATGTCATCCCACCAGGGAGATCAATGGAGGCGGCAGAGGGGAGTGGGGCTGCTAGGGGACAGGGGTCTTAGTGGCCTCTCCCTGGTGCCACCTGGCTTCGTGGTGCTCAGCTCTGGGAGCTGGCTGGGGCTGATCTTCCCAAAGAGGCTTCCAGAGGCCGGGTCCTGCCTGGCTGTGGTTCACGTGGCATGGTCAGTGTGACTGGGCAGCTGGGCTGGTGACAGAGGTCAGAGGAGGCCAGAGGACTTGAGCCGGTGCTTTGGGGCCTCGGGAAGCTGAGAAGGCCTGGGGTCCTCCTCCTTGCCGCAGCCTCTTCTGTGTGTTCTGGCATCGGATCTTCCTGGGTTGGAATCTGGACTTGCCTTGTGTCGACCTCCCAGCACCTCTGGGTCCTCCTGTGCAAAATGGGGGGAAAGGGACATCTCTTGCAGGTCTCAAAGGTCATTTGCCTTCTCAAAACTCCTTCTCCTTTGTCTTGGGTGACCCTGCATGCTCCCGTTTCCCTGCTACTTCTCTGGCCGCACCTCTTCGCTCTCCACCTCTCCACCGTCTTCACTCACTTCCAGCCAGTCCAGCGGTGAGCCGGGCTCTGGAGCAGGACTCCTGGATTCAGGACCCCGTGCCGTCACGTACTAGCACAGTGTTGCTGGTCAAGTGGCTTAGCCTCGCAAGCCCCCCATTTCCTCTTCTCCAGAAGGAGGCCAGTCCTGGCCTCAGAGAGGTGTGGCGAGACTCCAGCTAGTTGATCAAGGTAAAGCCCTTCGAAGCGTTGGCACCGGCAGGCGGAAGTGCTGGGCAGGCGAAGGCCCTCCCCTCGGCCCGCGCCGGGAGTGCTGCTCTCAGGGCTGTGCCACCCGGCCCTCCTCATCCTGCCCACTCTGCCTGGGTGAGCTCATCCCTTCCCCCATCTCCCTCGGGGGTGCCCCGCGTCGCTGGTCCTGCCTCCTGAATGGCAGACCCCAGCCCTGACTGCAGCGCCCTGACCCCTCACCACTGCAGGGCCCCAGCAGGTATCACCGACAGGGCAGATTGGTTGAACTCGAGTTCTTTCCTGCTGCCCTTCCTGGGAGCCACCTGGTTGAAAACTGTGGTCTCAACGTGGGTTCTTCCCTCTGCCTGAAACCTATAATGCATCCATCACCAGGCCCAGTTAGGCAGATGTCTCCCAAGCACCTCTTGAATCGTCCCTCTCTCTGCATCCCCCTGGCCCCTGCCTGGGGGCCACTTGGACGATGCAGTCGCTTCCCAGTGGGCCCCTCTGCCTCCAGGCTTCCCTCCCCTCCAATCCACTCTCCACCCACCCACCAGAGTGGTTCTTCTCGAACAGACATTCGGTCACGGTCATGTCCCTGGGTCCCCTGTTAACATTCGTCAGCAGGTTTCTGTGGTTTCTGGGCAGAAGTCCAACCTCCCTGGGCCTCCAGGATCTGGGTACCACCCCCTCTCTCGCCAGTTTCCCACTCACTTTCTGCTCCGGGCAAGCAGGTAGCCTTTCCTCTCCTGCCTTTTGGCCTTTGCACATGCTGTTCCATCTGTGTGAAACACTTTTCCTCCCTGCCTGCTCTGTGTCCAAACTGGCTGGTGGTTTAGAAGTTGTCCAAGGTCCTTTTGCCCTGGCCATCTAGAATTCCCATGGGGGAGTGGCTGATCTTTTGGGTCTGGGTACCACACGGACTTGGGCTCACCACTGTTCAGCTGTGTGGCCTGGGCAAGTCTTTTGACCCTTCTGAGCTTCAGTGAAACCATCCATAGACCGGGCTGATAATAGCTGCAGTTGTGCAGAGAATTGCATGAATTAGAGCCACGGTATGGTTAGCACAGAGCAGCTGGTGCATAAATGTTCAGTAGTGGTGACGATGATGATGGCTCTTGTACCCCAACCCCTTCAGGAAAGAACGTCTTATCCCTGGCCCAGACATGGCTGTGGTCTGTGCTTCTCCCTGGAGCCCTGGAAGGCTGGTAGGATCATCTGAACTGTACAGAAGGGTAAACTGAGGCTGGGACAGGAGGAGCTGTCTTAACATCAGACAGCTGGAGGCCTGGCCACCTGCTAAGTCCCCGCCTGCTGTCCCAGTCTGGGGCTCCTAGTCCAGTGCTCCTGCTACAGAAGGTTCAGCTTCTCTGAATCCCCTTCCTTTGTGCTCCGCGTTTTAACAACAGTGACAATAGTAAAACCACTGTTCCAAGAACTTTGCATATATTAACAAGAGCTCTGCTCACCCTTAGTTTTTATGTTCCATTGACATACATTTAATCCACATGGCAAATCCTAGGAAGATGGCACTATGGTCCCTATTTTGCAGTGAGTAGACTGAGACCCACAGAGGTTAAGCCTCTTATTCAAGGGCGCACAGCTACCTGGCGGGAGGGAGGACTGGGAGCTGCGGCTCTCTCCTCCTCAACATCCTGGCGCCTTTCGCCCTTGGATGACTGCCCCCGTCCCCCGTCCTAGCCCGCCTGCCGCAGGGTGTCCCTGCCTCTCTGGAGCTGTGGGCCGGACTTCGGCTTTGACAGTGCTCAGTGCTGAGAGAGGACCAAGACAATGTTCATGTTCATGTGAGTTTAAGTTTTTTTCCTTTGTCAGTTGCTTTATTTTGGGGGAATTTCACAAACAGCTGTTGGGAGAGAAAGAGATCCATCCCATGGAGTGTTGCAAAACCATTGCTCTTCGAGCTTCCTCAGTCTGCCTCTTCTGTCCTCCTATTGCGAATCTGTGTTCTAGTCTTGTGTGATTCTCCCACATAATTTTGGAGCTACTTTGGGGTGCACAGACACAGACACACACACACACACACACACACACATACTCACTCATGTGCAAGGAAATCAGATTGGGGACGGACTATGTCTTACTCAGCGACATGCTGGTACATGTTCAACAACAGGCCCTCTGGAAAGAGAAAGCCCTGATCTGGGTTTGCCGATTCCCATGGTGTAAATACACACAACGGTCAATTTCAAGCCACCAATGTGAAGTTGCTAAACTTGGAGTTGGGAGGCGATGTAGTTAGTGTCCCGCTGTGTCCAGATGCATTGTGTGCACGTGTGCGGGACACCAGATCCTGCAGGCTTACCCCAGACCTGATCACTGCCTCTGCCACACCTGTGCACACTCACAGAGTCAGTCATGCACTCAGTGGCTCCCAACACTGGTTCAGTGCCCCGGCAAACACACTCTAGCACCATCTTGCTCAAACAACATGTGCACAGCACATAGAAATCACGCATACACCTGAAGTGTGGCACACACGGCTCTACTCATGGCCACAGTCACAGTTCCTCCTGCACACACGTTCTCATACAGTTGTGCACCTTCAATCACAAACACAGACACATGCACCAGGGCATGCCCGTGCACACACAGGTGTCTCAGAGGCACTGGCGCGCAAGTCCTGGCGCACACATCTCCAATGCGCATTCTTTGAGCAGATGCAAGGGTGTGAACCTAGATGCTCCGCTCACGCGAACAAGCAGGAGCTGAAACCCAGCCTTTCTCACCGTGGTGCATGCACGCCACGGCACTCCCATGGCTCACTCACCACCACGCCTGCCCTCTGTCCCCCACATCCCCTGCAGGCATCTCCCCCACCCCGCCGTAACCAGGGAAGCAGGCCGGGCTGGGTTGGTGGGTGTGGTGTTTGGGAGTTAGAGAGGAATTCCAGGCGGGCCCCCTTCTGCTCCCCTGGCCAGCGTTAAGTGCCTTCAGACTGAAAAGAACCGTCCAGAGAGGCTTTTCCGGCTAGAGATTAATGTCACTGAAAAATGTGGGTCCCGAGCTATTAATGCAGCCTTCTTTGCCGCACATTATGTGAGTGCACTAAAGCGAGAGGGGGCTCATTTTTGGCATGTTTTTAACCTGCTTGGCTCAAAGTGAAAGAAGAAAAGAAGAAGAGCCCGGGGCCCGGGAACCTGAGGGTGGGGCCCTCATGGTCAGAAAACACCCCAGAGGCCAGTAGGGTGAGACTGGGTCAACCAGGTCCTTGGGGGGTCCCAGCCAAGTCACCGTGAGTCTTGGAGGAGAGGTAATGGTGGGCCCCACCCACAGTCTGGGAGTCCCTGGTGGCATAGCTGTGGAGGTACACTGAGACTCCTGGCTACGTCACATTGGCTAGGGGAACCAGTTCTCTGCGAACAGTCTCCCAGCACAGGTGGAAGATCCTGTATTCAAACCCCAGCTCTGCTGAGTGACCCTGGGCATGTGACTCCACCTCCTGGGGCCTCATCTTCTCCATCTGCAAAATGGCCATGATGCAGTATCTTCCCCACGGGTTTGTGGTGAGGGTTAAACAAGATCCTTCACGTGAACCTCTCGGCAGTTTCGTTATGGGTCCTTGAGCAAGTGTCATTTCTCCCTGAGCCTCAGTTTCTTTGCCTGAAAGATGGCGTTGAATAATACCCCTGTCTCCAGGTTACTGTCGTATATATCAGGTGCCCGGCACAGTGCCCGCTGCAGACCAGGGGCCCTAAACACACGGCAGTGGTGAGCGGGCCAGTGTGAGGGTTCGGCTCTCAGCGATGGGCTCCCTCCCCTGCCTGCAGATGGGCTTGGAGTCAAACCCGTTGGATGCACGCCATACCCTCTTGCGGTCAGTCCCTGCGGGTTGGGTGGAGCAGGGGAGGGGTGGGGGGGGCTGGCACAGGAGGAGCAAACAGGGCGGGGGTGGTGAAGGCAGGTACAGGAGCCTCCCTGCCAAGGTGCTGGCAGGCTGGGGGACGGGGAGCCCACCACGATGTCCCAGAAGCCTCTGAGGAGGGGCAGAGGAGATGAGCTGGGTGGGGGCACTGTGACACCTGTTGTCTGTGACATAGGACACGTGACAGGCACTGAGGAACTCAGCGTCTGTCCCCCCATCGGTTCTGCTAGGAAACCCTGGGGAAATTGAGGCACAGAGTGGGTGAGCGACCTGCCTTTGGTCATGCAGCCAGGAAGTGGTCAAGACACAGGTTCCCTCAGCATGGATGGCTCCTTGGCTAGGCAGGAATGGCTGGCATGTTGAGGGGACCGGGAACATGCAGAAGAACGTGTTCCTCATGTGTTCAGAAACACCAAATGGGGCCATGTTATTTCTTGACACAAAACTCGTCCGCAGCTTCCCCTGCTCCCAGGAGGGCGCCTGAGCACTGACCCGTCGGCCGTGGGGTCTGGGCCCTGCCGCCTCTCCAGCCTCTCTCTACTCTCCCTGCCCCATCCCCGGGCTCCACCCCTCCGAGCCCAGCTCCAGGGAGCCTCCCCCTCCCACCCCTACCTTGGGAGACCCGGTGCCCAGACACTTGGGCTGTTGACAGTTTGCCTTCTCTGCGCTAGGCCAGCTCTGTGGGTGGAAGCTGAGTCCCGCCTGTGCTGTGTCGGCAGCTACACAGCACCTGTCCTGGAGCAGGTGCTCCCTGCGCGTTTGCTTGGGAGGAGCAGCCGAGCGGTGGACGGCCAGGCTGGCATCTGGCCCCAGCGGGATCCAGGGGGCGTTTGGGCCCCACATGGCTGGGGTCTCAGTTCCACAGCAGGGGCGTCGACTGGAAGCTCAGTGATGGGAGGGGGCGTCGGGCATCTCAGGCCACCTTCTGCTGGGGAGGCGGGAAAGACAACGGGGGTTTCTGTAAGAAGATTTGTCGGACTTATTTGGAATCTTCTACAAGCCTTTGACTTGACTTCCCACTCAAGATGATAGAATAAATGCCCCCCGGGAATGGAATTCAGGGACAAGGGACTTCCCTGGGAATTCAATCTTCAGAGTTGCCCTAAGTGGGCACTGTTGTTAACCCTGTTTTTCACGGCAGGAGCTTGGGGCTCAGAGCGGCTCTTGGCCAAGCTGAGGCCAGACTTGGGCCTGTCATGCAGAGGGATGGCTTTTCCCCTGAGCGCCGTCACCTCAGCACTGATAGAACTGCGGGAGGACACGTCAGCCCCATTCCCCAGGACCGAGGACACTGATCTTGATGCAAAAAGAAATTGTTGCTTGTTTGTTTGTTTGTGAGACACCATCTCGCTCTGTTGCCCAGGCTAGAGTGCAGTGACATCACCATAGCTCACTGCAACCTCACACTCCTGGGCTCAAGCAATCCTCCTGCCTCGGTCTCCCAAAGTGGTAGGATCACAGGCATGAGCCCTCACATTCTTTGATATTATTCCCTTCAAGAGGTGGCTTAATTCTCCTCCTCTTGAGTGTGGGCGTAGCGACTTGCTTCTTAATGAATAGAATATGGCAGCTATGTGTGATTCATAAGGCTAGGTCACAAAGGGTGTTGCAACTTGCTGTTCCTCATTCTCTTTACATCCCTTGCCCCGGGGGAAGCCGCCACCATGTTGTGAGGACGCTCAAGCGCTGCTGCGGAGAGGCCACCCGGGGGGAGACTGAGGCCTGCTGCCGGCAGCTTGGGAGCGAGCCGTCTTGGAAGCGGATCTCCCTGCTGCAGTCGAGCCTTCCGCCAGCGGCCGTCGGACCTGACGTCTAGACTGCAACCCCCTGACAGATCCAGAGCCCAGACCACTCCGCTAAATGGCTTCCAAATTCCTGCCCCAAAGACACGGTGAAATAATAAATGTTTATTGTTTTGAGCCGCTAGATTTCGGCATAACTTGTTCTACAGCAGTAGATAACGAATACTCAGTAGATAACTCATTTTGGTGGAAACGGCTCAGATGCTCATCAACAGTAGATGACGGTGTAGTCACAGGATACGACGCTACCCAGCAACCAGAAGGAAGGACTCTCACCACCGGCAACAACGTTGGTGCATCCCCCAAACGTGGAGACTGAAAGAGGCTGGACCACACAGCACCTGCCGCGGGGCTCCATTCCTAGAAAGTTCCACGATGGGCAGGACCAATGACAGTGGCAGAGGCAGGATGAGGGTTAGCCTTGGGCAGGGGTGGGTGGAGTGGCCGGGAGGGTCTGAAGGGGGCTTCTGGGTGCTGCTGACACGGATGTCTTTGTGAAAGGCTTGGATGCATTTCTGAGAGCTCACTGAGCCGTAGATTTATGACTTGTCCACACTTTTTTTTTTTTTTTTGAGACAGAGTCTCGCTCTGTTCCCTGGGCTAGAGTGAGTGCCGTGGCGTCAGCCTAGCTCACAGCAACCTCAAACTCCTGGGCTCAAGCGATCCTCCTGCCTCAGCCTCCCGAGTAGCTGGGACTACAGGCATGTGCCACCATGCCCGGCTAATTTTTTCTATATATTTTTAGCTGGCCAGATAATTTCTTTCTATTTTTAGTAGAGACGGGGTCTCGCTCTTGCTCAGGCTGGTCTCGAACTCCTGAGCTCAAGCGTTCCTCTTGCCTCGGCCTCCCAGAGTGCTAGGATTACAGGTTGTCTACACTTTTGTGCATTAGATCTTAATGAAAGGTTTTCAAACATTCTACCAGTTTGGAATAGGGTCCACGCAGGGTGAACTGGGCAGATCAGGAATCACACCTGGCTGTAGGGTGAGCACTGACTCGCAGGTTCCAGGCCTGGAAGCCTCTGAGCAGGCTGGAGGGGGGTGGCGAGCGTTGGAGGTGGGAAGCAAAAGGGTTGGGATGGTGGCCGAGTTGGGACCTCCCACTCCCTCGGGCTTTGCCGGGGGTCTCACCTCCACAGCTCCTCTGAGCTGCTGGACAGGAACGGACAAAGGCTCAGCCCCCGACGGGGGTGGGGGTCAGCTGGGGGCTTTCCGGGGCGGCAGCGAGGGCAGGGGGAGCCCCGGTTGGCTTTGTGCCTCAGGGATTTGCCATAATCCCGGTCGTTCCCTGTAGCCGGTCTAATCCCCACCCACGGGGCTGAGCCTTTTCAAGATCTGACTTTGGCCTGAAAGGCTCCCAGAGGGGCCCACATTCCTGCCCACGGCATCCCCGCTCCTAGGAGGGCGCTCCTCAGGGTCCCACCCCGCCCCGGCGTGGTGCCCCTCACCCTCGGGGAAAAGACGGCGCTCACAAATCCAGGACAACTTGAAAGGCCGTGCGAGGAGCCCCAGCGCCTGACCTGCCTCCCTGAAGGAGACGGAGGTCTCTGCCCGCTGGGTCCTGGGCCTGGTTGTGCCCCCCAGGGAACGGTGGGGGGCTGCTGCAAAGACCTGCCTGGCGGAGCTGAGCAGCCTCCAAGGCCGCGGGGAGCTTCCTCTTTAGCCGCATTGCTCACTTGCCAAGCTCCGGCCGCCCGGGCGTCTCTGTCCCTAATCCCACCACAGTGGGACCTCACAGGGACCCTTCCTCTGCTCCAGCGTCTCTCCCCTGATGCTCACGTGGCTGCTGTCACTTGTAACTGAGGGTTCAGCTCAAATGTCACTTCCCCCAAGGGACTGTCTCAGAAGCCCCAGAGTCCCACTCCGTCAGGTCACCCACCCTGTGTCTTGTCTCTCCCGACTGGAATGGGAGACTCTTAAGAGCAGGGGCCTCATCTGCTGGGCGGGTGGCCGTTCCCCCCACCCCTGGGATAACACCCAGTGCTGAGTGGGTTCTTGTGACGAATGAATGAATGAATGAATGAGAGAGGACAGAGTGACTTGGGGAAGAACGAGGAAAAATACTTGGAAGGCAGTGATTCTGCTCAACTTGTGGATCACATATATGATCTCCCTTAACACTTAAAACTACCCGGTGAAACCAGTATCATTACCCCACTTTTACAGATGAGAACACTAGGCAGGTGAAGGTTCGTAACTTGACCAAGGCCTCAGAGCCTGTAAGTGGTAATTGACCCCATTCAGTGACGGTGGGTCCTGTGACAGAGGACAGACATGCAGGAAAAGAATCCTTGCTGGCCTTGAATTTCACTCTTAGCCATACATTGAAATTCCCAGCACCTGAAATTTTGCTCTTAGACATGCATTCCTTTTGCTTAGACATTGCCCTCTCAAGAACTCCTCTGTTTTCACTCTTGGTAGCGAGAGAATTTTGCATGAATGATCTTCGTAGATGCATAACGTGGTAGCTGTAGCAGGAATGTCAGAGGCTGTGTTCTAACCTGCTCATTTTATAAGCAGAGATACTGAGGTCCAAAAAGCAGGAATAATGTCTTCAAAGTCACCCACTAGGTGCTCACTGAGTGCTTGCTGACTGAATCAACATAAGTACATGTATTATAGAGAGAGGGAGCGTGGCTGGTTTGCCAAGTCCCAGGGGGTGCTGCTTTGACTCCCAGGCTGTGTCCAGCACTTCACAGTGTCCAAAAGCACATGCATATACATGGCTGAAGGTAAGCACTGCCTTTATTCCCTTTTTACAGACGGGGAAAGTGAGGCCCAGAGAGGTAAAGTGTCTGTCCAACCTCACACAGCAAGTTAAGAGGTAGTGTTGGGATTTGCACTTAGCTGTTGTGTAATCTCCAGGGCTTTCTCTGGAACTCTGGTAGAGGGTTCAACAGCTTTTCCTGTGGCCCTTCCCGGTGGTCCCTGGGCTGGTCCATGGGGACACTGGCATGGAGGTCAGGGCTGGCCCCGAGCTTACTCAGCCGGGGGGTGTGAGTGTGTACATATATGTGAGGGAGAAGTCAGTGGCCTCAGCCCTGCTGCTCCTGAGGTTTCTGGCGGCTGCAGCTCATGATTTATGTGGGGCACAGGCTGCCCAGGAGTGTCTGGGACCCCTTCCCACCTGGCTGTCACCCCCACCCCTCCCAGTCCCGGGCAGATGGGCAGATCCTGTGCTGGGACTTGCCGGAGCCTCCGCATCAGGCGAGGCTGCAGGTACTTTCCTCCTGCCTGGACTCCTCCTGCAGCAGCCGGGGGCCAGGCACTGACTAATTCTATACAAATTGGCTAATATTCCGAAGAATGCCATTCTGTAAGAAAGCAAATATTTAAATACTCAAGGATGGGCCCTCTCCGCCCCCGCACCCAGGCCCTGCCACCTGCCAAATGCTGGCAGAGCCTCTGGGAGGCATTTTGGGGCTGACACCTGGTGGCCCCCTGAGAGCTCTGTGTCCCCCTATACTGGGGTGGGGGGCTTGCCAATGGGTCTCTGGAAGCAGGACCCCAGAGGGGGCTGTGCTGATGTCCCCACTAGACAGGTGCTATCCAAAGGGGAAGGGGGAGTCTTGGTGAGCACCAGGCTGGAGAACTAGGAACCCTGATATGGGCTGTGTCAGCTCTTTGGGCCTCAGTTTCCCTGTATGGAATATGGGGTGTAAGAGGGACCAAATGAGTCGCTCTCTAACCTGGCTGGCCCCCGCCCAGATCTATAGAAGCAGAATCTGAGAAGGCAGCCCTGCACCCTGCATTTTGACCAAGCCCCGTGAGGAGTGTGATGCCTCTGGTCCAGCCCCCTCTGCCTGTTCATGCCACACTGGCCAGAGAGGATCACCATGGGTGGAGCTCAGCGAGGCCTCCCTCAGCTCTGGGGGGAGGGCAGGGCACATGAAGGCCTACGGAACAGCACAGCAAGGCCAGAGAACCTGTGCAGTCCTCTGGGAATGCGATGGGATCATGGGTTGTGGGGTGGGGACAAGGTCTAGCTCAAGGCCTAAGAGGGCAATGTCTTAGCAAAAGCAATGCATTTTGCGTTACTTTATGCATTTCCTTCTTAACAACAGCAATGGTGACAATGGCGCTGCCTTCCCTTTGTCACACACTGTGTGTGGGTCAGGCCGTGTGCTGGACACGTCTCTTGCATTCTCTCTCTTTCTCTTCACAGAAGCCCCAAGAAGTGTGTTCTTATGCTATCTCCACCTGACAGAAAGGTAAACTGAGGCACAGAGCAATTGTGTGCCTGCCCAGGAGCCCCCAGAGAGGATAAATAGAGCTAGGACTTGCCTCTGGTTCTTCCAGCCCCGTGGCCTGTTCTCATACCCAACCCCTCCGTCGTCTTGGGCAGTTCCTCCGGGACAGGGACTGTGGCTGGTCCCTGTGCCCTCAGCACCCAGCGTGAGGTGGGGCACATGGTAGGCCCTGCCAGTGCCGACCACACGGGTCTGTCGTGGATGTTAAATAATTACCCCATTTCACAGACGAGGAAACTGAGCCACAGGATATCGAATGACTTGTCCAAGGTCCTAGAATGGACAAGCTGCAGGGTGATTGTCTTAAGTTGGGTCCCCCCGAAAGCAGACCCTGAGTCAAGGATTCGAGTGCAAACAGTTTACCTGGGAGGTGATTTCCGGATGTCCAGGTAGACGAGTCGGGAAGAGGATGGAAAGGGAAGGAAGCCGACGGGGCTGCGTCGATAGCAGGTGAGCACCGTGGACAGCTGGGACACTGTGCAGAATGTGCCTTGCGTTGTTCCTCCATGGTGTGAGGAAGCTGGGGTATTTGTCCTCCAACTCCCACCTGTGTCTGGCTGAAGGGGTCGCAGGCAGTTCTGGCCAGGGAGGTGGACAGTCACAGGGACGTGCGGTGAGAAGACCGTGGCATGGCAAGCGTAGGCAGGGCACTGACGGCTGCTGCCACAGAAGTGTTCACAACTTGGATTTTCAGAATCCAAACCCATCTGTCCATCCATCCGTCATCGCCCTGGGCCCCTGAGTGCTAGGCACAGTCCCAGGCCCTGGAGGTCCAGAAGGGACGTCTCAGTCACCCCCTTTCTCTAAAGAGGCTGCACTTCTCTGGCGATTACTGTGAGGTGACCAGATGGTGGGGGCGGGGGCCAGGGTGGCTCCTATGGCAGCACCCCCTGCTCTCCTGCCCCAGCATGTCTGGGCTCGTAGCTCCCCAGCTCCTCAGAGGCTCCCAGAGGTGCCACTGTCATTTCAGGAAGCCCCTTGAAGGAAACACAGCCCTATCCATGGGCCAGCTGTTTGTAACCCTAGAGCCCAGTGCTGGCACAGGGACTAGCACAGGCTTTACCTGCCTGCCTGTCCCAGTGCCAGTGGGGGCTCTGTGCCTGACTCCCCCAGCAGGGCCAGTTTGGGGACATTGATTGGGTCTTTGCTGAGCAGCCTTGGAAGCTGGGGCCGTGCCACGATGCTACTGGCACCAGCTTCCCTTTCTGTTGTCCTGGTGCCCAGACACTGCCTGCTTGGATGACGGTTGTGCCGGGCTCGCAGCCTGGAGGGGAAGGGGGCACAGAGACCATCACCGCGCACCTGGTGGGGGCAGGCGCTCTGCATGGCGGGCGTCCCTGAACGCTCATGTCAACACGAGAGGGGGCTTCTCACCTCCTCTGTGCCCTCGCGAAAAGTGAGGCTCAGAGAGGGGAAGCGCTACACCTGAGGCCACACAGCCGGTGGATGTGGGTGCAGGAATGAGTCCCAGTGTTTCTCCTACCGCGTACCTGGAACCTCTGTTCTGGGCCCGGCTCCTCTGAGAATGTCCCTTCCTCCTTCATCGCCACCATCACCGTCACGGGACACAGACTGGCTGAGCGGCTCTTCCCTTCCCCAGAGGCCACAGTTCTGGAGCCCAGGCCACATGCGCATGGCAGAGGATGCAAGGAGCACAGGTGACCTGCCGCAGGCCATAGACTGGTGCCTCACAGGCGGAGCACAGGTTTGGAGCAGGCCAGACATGCAGGACATGGGTTATGGTCTTGGCTTTGCCCGTTCCTGACTGTGTGACCCTGGGTAAGTGGCCTCGCCTTTCTTTCTGGGCTGCTCAGTTTTCTCAACAGTAGACAGGGAGAAATGCACACCCGTCCTGCAGGGAAGGTGCAGGCGGGAACGGGACAAAATGTGCAAAGTGCCCCCTGTTTGCGCCCTGCATTTGTGAGGTCCCCACGACCCCAGGAGCGTGAGGAACCCAGGGGTTCCAGCCCTTGGAAGGGGGTGTGGGGAGGAGGGGGTGGTGTGGCAGGTGTTGGAAGGGCCCCCCCAGGCCTGGCTCGGGGTGTGTGTTTGTGCACGCAGGTGGGGGCCTGGTGGCAAAGGGGCAGCCCTGTCACTCCCCACTCACACCTGCAGTCCTCTCCTGCCCCTCCCAGGGGCTGTCTTCACTCACTCAGCCTCCTCTCGTCCCCCAAGGGCTGGGGGGCACTCTTGGGTCACCTCTGGGTTTTGTAATGATGGTTGGTGGGTGGGGTGTGACCCATCCTCAGGCCTGAGTCCCTGCTGGGCAGGAAGTTCCTCACCCACCTCTGGCTCCTCCTCTCCATCTGAGTCTGAGTTCTTCCCCCAATCACCCACCCACAAGGGGGGAAACTGAGGTTCAGAGAAGGCGGGGCTTGCCTGAGCTGCGCAGCCCCTTGGGGCCAGGGCTGGGTTGGGCACAGAGGGCTGGGTCTGCGCTGGCACAGGGGGCCTGGCTGCTGGGTGGGGTGGGGGACAAACCTGCTCTCAAATGTCGGGGATCGCTGGCGCAGGGGCCTAATGATGTGGGGTCCCGGGAATGACATTTAGGGGGCACCTCTGTTCATTCAGCAGTCACCGAGCACTGCTGTCTGCCAGTCCCTGTGCTCGGGGTTGAGGACTCAGAACCGGGGCACATCTCTGCCCCCAGGAGCCTGCTGTCTGTCTGGGGGGCACAGGGCGGGCAGGCCAGAGCCTCGGCCTCTCAGCTGCTGGACCGTGTGACCCTGGGGACACCCCTTAACCTTGGTGCCTCGGTTTTCTCTCCTGTCCAGGGACGCGTTGGGATATCACCTTCCTAGGGCCATCGTGACGCTGAAGGTCGGGACGTGTGAGGCTCACAGCGCAGTGCTCACCGCGGGAAGCTCAGTGCCGGCTGCTATCTATCAGGACAGTGGTTTCCACTCCCGCCTGCTGCGGGCCAGACACAGGATACTACCTGTGTGTCTCATGTGGCGCTGAGATGTAGGGTTACCAGAGGGGAAACTGAGGCTCAGGCCAGGAGGTGCCATGCTCGAGGTCATGCGTCCAGGAAGTGGTTGGGCTGGATGTGAAGCCAGTTCTGTCTGCCACACCCCCTGGCTTCCCTGTGCCACCTTCCCGCCTCAGCAGAGCCCCGGGAGGGCAGAGCCACCCTCGCCAGGCAGCCGTGGGCCCACTGGGCGCCCCCTCCCCTCAGGGCCTGCCGGGGTCTCAGCCCCCATGATGGATGAGTCTGGGGTTGTTTTTTTCTGGGGCGGCCGCCAAGGCCAAGGGCCCTGCCAGGGTCTTCTCTGGCTTATGTCCCCCCTCCCCCCTTTCCCCAGGGGGCCGTGCTGCGACTGTCCGGGCCTGCCTGCCCCCTCCTCCCTCATAGCTTACATTCCTCCAGAAGCTTCTCCCCCCGGCCAGCGGGCGGTCAGCGCCTCCCTGTGCACAGCCGTGCCCTCCCTTGCTGCTCCCCACATGTTGGCAGGGGGTCCCAGGGTGCCACTGGCTCCTTCGGCCCCGTCCAGCTTCTGCCCTGCCCTCCCGGCCCATCCCAGGTGCCGCCCCCAGCGTCCTGTCCCCAGGCTGCCCAGACGGGGCGATGCCTAACCAGAGGGACGGAGGCCCAGTGCTGGGGTCTCGGGCTTAAGAGGA
Source organism: Varecia variegata (assembly GCA_028533085.1). Lineage (NCBI taxonomy): Eukaryota > Metazoa > Chordata > Mammalia > Primates > Lemuridae > Varecia > Varecia variegata. The sequence continues at coordinate 94,453,550 of CM052444.1, read as the reverse complement.
GGAAACGCAAGTGGGCAAGCGAAATGCTCTTCAAACCATGTTGGGAAGGCGTCTGCCCATGTGGTCCCTGCGGATGGCAGTGCCCGGCACAGTCTGTCCCCACCCAAGAAGGTTATCCTTCAACTGACAGATCTTGCCAAGCCTCAGTTTCCTCATCTGAAAAATGGGGCCGTAAAATCTCCCTCATAGAGTCAAGAGGGTTCAATGAGATTCTAATGAATCTTACATGGTATCTTCGCAGAGAGGGGATTTAAAAAATTACCTTATCTAGATTATTGCGGAAGCGGGGAGTTTGCCCAGGGAGAAGGCGTGCTGGAAAGGGCATTCCGAGCAGAATAAACGGCTTATTCGAAAGCGAGGCTGTGTGATATGATACGGACGGTAACATCAGCGCGCTGGGGCCAGCCTGCACCGGCTTGCAGGAGCCGACTGCTAAGGGCTCAGGAATTTGGAGCTGATTGTTAGGCACAGCTATCACCAAAAGTAAAATTATATAAATTTACAGTTAAATTATATTACCAACAGAGGTGATAAATACTCAAAGTTCGTTACTTCCTAATCATTCTACTATTACCTATAGTAGATAATAGGACACAGAATATTATCTGTTCTAAAGTTGTTCACTTCGATTCTGTGTGTTGGGAATACTATGTATTGATACAACTGTGCTACCTCTCTGTTCTTCCCAGCTTTGTGTTCAGGGTGTCATGTTGGTAGCGTGCAGTTGGACACGGTGAGCGTATTTACACCAGGGAAACTGGCCAGTGCTACACACCCAGGACCCTCCCCCACCCCCAGGAGCCTGTTGTTAAGCATTTGCCAGCACACCACTGCCTGGCGCCTGGCTGTACTGTCCCCGTGCCATACGTGCCTTGTGTCATCTCTTCCCTATTTTATGTGTCATTATCCCCATTTTACAGTTTTAAAACTGAGGCACGAGGGAGATGAAGCCATTTTCTCAAAGTCATAGAATGAGTGGAACTTGGGGGTGTTCCTGGTATGGGGGTGTCTGGGTGAGAGTGTGGTTTGGGGGTGTTCCTGGTGTGGGGTGTCTGGGTGAGAGTGTGGTTTGGGGTGTTCCTGGTATGGGGGTGTCTGGGTGAGAGTGTGGTTTGGGGGTGTTCCTGGTATGGGGGTGTCTGGGTGAGAGTGTGGTTGGGGTGTTCCTGGTGTGGGGTATCTGGGTGAGAGTGTGGTTGGGGGGGTGTTCCTGGTGTGGGGGTGTCTGGGTGAGACTGTGGTTTGGGGTGTTCCAAGTCCTGACCTTTTCCTTGTCCTCTTCTCCCCTCAAGGAAGGCTGGATGTGACCTTGGAGGAGATGGAGGCAGAAGGAGCCTCGAAGGTGTTCCCAGGGGACCCTCAGACCAGCCCTGCCTCCGGCTTCACAGCTGGGAGACCGGGGCGTAGGGTCTGACCCTGGCCCAGAGAGTACAGGGCTGACTCTGCCCAGCCTCCCTGCGGGGCTGCCCTCTGAGTGTCACCTGCCTGCAGTGGCCCTGCTCGGCCCTTGGCATCCATGGCTCAGACGGTGCCAGTCTGGGCTCCAGCACCGGCCTGGGAGCCACCTCCAAGGCCCACCTGCCAGGCCTGGTTTCGCAACCACCCTGGGCTGCAGCTTGGCTGGGTGGCGGCCGGTTTGTAAATACACGTGTTTTTGGCACCTTCTCCCTTTAGGCTGTGTAATTAATTGCTTTGACCACACATGGCCGACACCGTCCCAGTGGGACCCTGCTGGTGCTGTGCCCAGCCCCACAGCTCCTGGGGAGCGCGGGTCCGGGCCTCTTTGGGGGTGATGCCTCCCTTCCTAGGTTCTGGGACAGGGGGACCCAGAGGCGTCTGACCCTTGGGGAGCCCCTGCTGTGTGCAGGAGACTTTCCACTCTGAGAGGTGGCGTGGGCTGGTGGCTGAGGACCTGGGCTGTGTGTCCACCCAGACGCGGGGGCTGTGTGGCCTGGGCTTCAGTAGCCTCATCTGTAAAATGGGCATAACGACCGCTCCCTCCATTGCTGGGGGGAGAGTGGAATGAGTGCCATCGGTGGAAGGTTCAGGAAGGAGAGTCTGTGGGCATAGAGGCCACTCTCCTTCCCATCTTGCATGGGAGGCAACTGAGGCACAGACAGGCGAAGCCGCTGCCTGAAGCCATGTGGCTGGATCGTGGACACCTTCCTCACAGCCAGCGGGGCTGGAAATTGTTTCCTTTCAAAGGAGAAACAGAGGGAGGGAGATCTTCATTGCTTAAAACCGACCAGCATCAACAAGCCTCTTCTCCAGGCTCTTTAAGCAGCTCCCTGTGTGCGTGGAAGTCAGTTTATAGCAGGAGCCCAGAAAGGTTGGTGGCACAGCAGGGAAGGGCTAGTTCTGTAGGTGAAAGGTGGCTCGTCTCTAAATCAGGGATTGAGACCCAGATTCTGGCCCTGCTGAGGGATTTGGGGCAGGTGACATCCTGCTCCGGGCCTCAGTGTGTCTGCTGGAAGCGATGGTGGGAGAGAGCATGAGGAGGTTAGGGGCTGGTTGGGTCGGGCTGTGTGTCACCATTGCTCACCTGTACACTCACCTGTGTGCAGCTCCGGGCGGGCCTTCCTACACACAAGTGCACATAAATGCAGTTGTACGGCTGCTTGAATGCACATGCTGCTCCCCTACACATGTGTTCATTCCACGTGAACCCTTGCACACACATGCTCATATGCACCATACACACACCTGAGCATGCACATACCCTTCCCTGACCCCAGAAAAATATGCCACCAGGTGGCAATTGATTTGCCCCTTCTTCCTACCCTCACTGACCAAAAGTCTTCCAGGGACACAATCAAAGCAAAAGAGAGATAGGAGAGAGAAAAGAAGGTTTAGAAAGAGAAGAGGTTTCTGGGATGTTAAATGCTCAATTTAGCCTTTGAATTTCCTAGTGGCCAAGGTAAAAAGGGGTAAGTGACCTTTGTATCCCACTCCATGGGAGGATTGCAACAAGGACCAAGTAAGATCTCAGATATGAAAGCACTTCACAAATCACGAGACCTCTGTCAAATTGGGGTGAGAGTAACAATTGTTAACAATATCTGACTTCACAGCTGGGACTGAACCTTAGGCCTTAACCTTACCCACCACACCTGCTGCTGGTGCCGAAGGCCTTTCCAGCGCTGTCTCCATCATTCCTTACCCCCAAGATGGACGCTTACCCAGCACCAGGCCTTTGTTCAAGCTGTTCCCTCAGCCTGGGACACCTGGCTCACTGTCTTATCTCCGTACCCTACTCCTCCAGAACCCTTTGCTGGACTCCCCAGGCTGGGTCTGGGGCCTGTCATTCCCTGTCACTCCTTCTGGGCTTCTGCGATTCCATCACTACACACACCGCATGGATTAAAACCTCATCCATCCCCAGATGCCTTGAGGACAGGGGTGGGAGCCCTGTTGATTTTGGCATCCCTAGTGCCTGGCACAGGGTTAGTGCCTAGAAGGGGTTTGCTGAATGAATCCATGTCGACAATGAGCCCACACCCTGTCCTCCAATCTCCACCTGTCCCTGTCGGGGCAGAGCACCTGGGGTTCTGGGCGTTGCTCCCCAGGAGCCCTGGTTCCCCCGGGCCTGCCCTTGCCCGCCAGGAGGGTGGGTCCTGACCCCAGGTGTCTCCTACTTCCCAGAGCTGCCTAGAGCCTGGAACTTTCTGGGGCCTTGGCTGGAGGGGAGTGGCCAGGGTGGGAGGAGGGTCCCCGATGAGGCCCGCTGCTCAGTCATGCATATTCACTCATTCCGCTGCTGAATTCTTTACCTGTATTTTGCCATTTACTCTTGTTGACGTCGCCTAGCAACCTCCTGAGCACTTTTACCCCTGCTGTGCAGATGTGTAAACTGAGGCTCAGAGGCAAGTGCTCTCCACGGTGTGTAAGAAGTGGCTTAGGGTGTCGTGTCTGCCTCTGCACACTCATGGCCTGATGGGGAGTCAAGAAGGAGAGAAAAATAAATCAGGCCCTGGGGGGTGACAGCCATTTAGGAGAGGGGACATAATGAGTGTGCACACTCCCACCACACGCCTGTGGTGACACTAGTACCCACGTGTTCCTGGTCCGCCGTTACCCTCTGCTCAGCACACCCCGCGTGTGTCTCCCAGGTACCCACAGTTTCCCACTCCGTGGCTCGTCCCTTGCACACCCGTGATGCCCACTGTGCTTGCCTTTTCCAGGCCAGGAAGGACACCCCAGACACACTGCACCCCCAGCTGGCACAGCGTCCTCACCTGATGCTCACATACCACGCAAGTGCACACGGCCTATGTACCCTCCCAAGCCTCTACCCCCCATGCCTGGCCACCACTCCACTCCCAGATGCCACCCCAGAGGCACCAGGCACCTCGGGCACCCAGGGTGATTCCCATGAGGTGGGGCAGGTGTTTCCAGACGCTTGGGCTTGCCCCCAGGGTGGGGACGGCCTGGCCTGGGGTGCAGGGCTGGGCAGCAGCGGGGGCAGAGCTGGATGCCCACACCTGTGTGGACCTGCCCGGGGCTGGTGCTAGCACGGTGGCCGCTCCCTCTACCCTGCAGCCTATCGGAGGGCGGCCCGTGCCAGCTGGGGACGCCAGCCTCGCATTCCTGAAGTGTCGGGGAAGCCCGCGGAGGGGCACGGTGGGCAGGCCCGGGCCGGGCCCTTCTCTCGGGTTTCAAGTCCCAGTTTCCCAGCTGCGTGACCTCAGGCGGCGTGTTCTGCGCCTCGGCTTGCTGCTCTGTGAAATGGGTGTGACCACAACCTTCGCTGCACGGCCGGAGGGAGGACAAGGAAGAGACTGGGCTGCCTGGGCTCTTTCTCCCCCAGCTGGAGGCCTACGCCCTGCACCTGTCCCCACCTGTATTTTTTTTAAAAATATCTCGATTGAGCTATAATTCATACACCCTACAATTCACCTATTTCTGTAGTTTAATGGCTTTTAGTATATTCACAGGTAGCGCAACGGTCACCACCGCCAGTTTTAGAGCATTTCCGCCGCCACAAAGAGAAACCCCGGATCTTCAGGTGTCAGTCTCCTCCTGTCCTCCCACCCCCACGAAGCCACTGCTAGCTCACGCTCTGCCTGCAGGATGGCCCATTCGGGACGTGTCGTATGAATGGAATTATATAACACATGGTCTGAATGCCACCACATTTTCTATCATAAGTGGCTTCTTTCTCTCAGCCCAGTGTCTCCAAGGTCCGTCCACGCTGTAGTCTGGGCAGTACTTCCTTGTATGGCCACATAATGTGCCATCGTGCGGATAGGGCAAATTTGCTTATCTGTCATCTGGTGATGACATTCGGGTGGCACTGCTTCCCACCTGATCCTGCCTGCCTTGGTCATTTTAGCCTCTGATCTAGCTGGGAAGCGGGACGGCCAGTGTCGGGGGACGGTTGGGCAGCAGGGGCTCAGGGCCCAAGGCTGGGATTCTGGGGCTGGTGGGACCAGCCAGTCTTAAGGGGCTGGGACACCCTGTCTTTCCCAGCGGCCATGATTTGGATACTTACCTCCTTTCCCTATTGTCCTCTCTCTTCTCACCTCCCTAGTAGTGACAATCAGAGGCAATATTATGCTGAGACCTTCTACACAACAAATGTCCATGGATCCTAAAACATACACACCCATGCACACAAAACAAAAACCAGCAAAGTGTATATTATCTGCACACTCAGTTTATAGACAGGGAAACTGAGGCTGAGGGGCTTGAAGTGACTTTGCCAAGTCATACAAGGAACTCCTACTGGGGCAGGAATTTTTTTGGATTTGTTTTGAGACCAGGTCTCGCTCTGTTGCCCAGGCTAGAGTGCAGTGGTATAATCATAGCTCCCTGCAGCTCGAATTCCTGGGTTCAAGTGATCTTCCTGCCTCAGCCTCCAGAGTAGCCGGACTACAGGTGCACACCACTATGCCCAGATTGCTTTTCTTATTTTTTGCAGAGGTGAGGTCTCACTATGTTGCCCGGGCAGATCTCGACCTCCTGGGCTCAAGCCTTCCTCCTGCCTCAGCCCCTCAAGGTGCTGGGATTACAGGAATGAGCCACCGTGTCAGCCAGGAGCAGGATTTGAACACAGCCTGTCCAGTTCTTGGAGAACCTGATGTGACCCCTCCTTCCTGCCCATCCTACCGCTTTGGGTCTCAGTTCTGCCACCGTGCTACATTGCTGATTCAATTCCATCCAGTCCAGTTTCTCTGTGCCCAGGTGTGTGCCAGGCCAGAGCTGAAGAGGGTAAGGGGAGAGGCAGTGGCAGGACCTTGCTCAGATTTATTATGTGCCAACTCTGGCTTGGGCCCCGGAATCCAGATCTGAACCAGACACCGTCCCTGGAAGCTGGAAGTCAGGGTGGGGGAGGGGTGCAGGCCAGGGGGGTTGGCACAGGGGACCTGGTCCGGGCGGGGCGGGGAGAGCAAGGCAGGCTCCCGGACAGCAGTGCTTGAGCAGGATGCAGACGGCTCCTGAGGGAGAGACTTCCGGCAGAGGGAACAGCATGGGGAGAGGCAGGGAAAAGAGAAAGAGGGAGAAAGAACGCAGTGCCTTTGCCTAGAGCTGTCCCGTGGGTGGAGCCCAGAGCGGGACGGAAGAGATTTCAGAGACGGAGAGGGGCTAGACCCTGCGGGGCCTAGAATGCCAGGCGGAGAGGCTCAGATCTTCTTCCGTGTGCACTGGGGAGACATTGAGGGTTCCAGAGGGCGAGTGACATGCGTTTGGAAAGCTCTGGAGTGGAAGTGGGGGTGGGGGCACCAGGAGGAGGGAAGGACCTGGGACTGGGGTGGGGACAGGAAAGGCATGGAGGGTTTCGAAACGTCCAGGGAGTGAATCCGTAGGATCGAATGTGTAGGTCCCCCAACCCCAGGCCTGGGAAGACCCCAGGGAACCCTCTGCTTGGACGACTCCTCCGCAGAAACGTGGCATCTCACACGACCGCGTGGGTGAATCCACAGTGCGGCGGCCGGCAGGACTCCACCCGTGGAAGAGGCAGACTGATTCGTGGGGACAGAAGGCAGATCAGGGAGGGTGGGGACGCTGACAGGGAGGGGTATGAGGGAAACTTCGGGGGTGACAAAAATGTTTTTGATCTTCATCACGGTGGTCCCCTGGTATAGACACTGCCAGACTCATCCACCTGCACATGGGAGGTCTGTGCACTTTGCGGCGTGTAAATTACACCTCATAGAGAGAAGGAGAAAAAATTCAGTAGCTAAAAGCTGGTGAAATAGAAATAGCTCTTGGATGCGGCAAGGGTCGGAGGGGTCTCTGCTCCCTTCAGCCCCAGGGCTGCCCCCAGGCTCCCAGGGCTCGGAGCAGCAGGGGATGGGGGTGTCTCGGGGCCTCCGTGGCCCAGGACCCCTGCCCCGCCTCCCTTTCCCATGGCTCCCAGAGTGTCCCCACCTCCAGCACCCACCTGCCCTGCTCGGGTTGCTGCCTGCAGGGAGGGACACCGGGCAGCCCTTCCTGCAAATCCTGAATTAATGAATCCCAGGAATCTCCTGCCCGTCAACAGCCTCTTCTTCGGGGTTTTGGTGAGAACTACAGGGATTAGGGCCTGGCAGGCAGGGTGCCTCCTCCCGGGGGGCTCAGTTTTCACCCTGGGAGAAATCTGAACTAGTCCCCTGACCCCCCACTCTCGTTTCCCCTTTGCAACAATCCCTTGTTCTTACAAGAGGCATTATCTGCCTAATCCCTGCCCGCCCTGGCTGGCTCCTGGGGTACAGGAGTGTGGGGGCCCCCACTGCCCCCCTCCAGGCTGCCCCCTGCCCTGGGCGCCTGGGGCATCTCCTCCTCAATCCTCCTGGCCAAGGTGGCCCGACTACGGGGAGAGGAAATGGCAGACCATGAATGGGCTCCCGTCCCAGGCCCGCCCGGAACCGCCCTGAACACACACATGCACGCACACTTTGGGGGCGGTTCTTGGGTTGGCTGATGTGAATGGAAGGGGTGGGTGAGTGGTACCTCTGTACCCCCACTTAGCTCTGAAGGGTCAGCCATGCAAAGGGCAGGCCTGATGCCACAGCATGTGACCGGAGTGGTGGGTGTTAGACACTTTGTACACCTCCTTGCAGACGGGGGTCAGAGAGACCTGACTTTGAACCCAAGCTCTAGTACTCCCTGGCCATGTGACCCTGGGCAGTTTCCTTGTCTGCAAAATGGGAGTAATGAGAACGTTTTCCCCCAGAGGAAGGGAGGCTAAACAGAGCTCTTGGAGGAAAGGCCCAATAAATGGTGGCTTATTATTATTAATTAAGCAATTATCCTGGACACAGGCCTGCCTCCCTGCACACCCAGCGATGCCCGCAACTCAAGCAGGTACCTGCTGGATGTCTACACATATGTGCACGGTGGCAGAGCACTGTTTCCCAGATATCCCATCATGGTGCCTGACATTGCACCATTGGGGAGGGGACCTAGTGGTTGGTCACTTGAAGGCTCATGGTGTCTCCCAGATCCCTGCCTCTGAGCATTCGCCTCTGTGGTCTCCCCTGTGGGGATTAGCCACTAGCCTGGGTATAATGTGCGTGGCGTGTTGGGGTGAGGCAGGCGGGGGCAGGAAAGGGACCTCTGCCAGGGGCAGTGGGCAGGACCAAAGACAACCTCAGCCAGTGCTGAAGCTATTGGAAGCCCCAGGAACAGTGGGAGAGGACCCCTGGGATAAGCCAGGTGGCTCTGACCTCCATGTCCGATGTTCGGATGGCTGGAGTCACTGGGGTGGCAGGTCTGGGAGAAGACACTGAGCTGGGGCCTTGGAGGGAAGGTTTAGCTTCTGGAATTCCAGAAGGGATGACAAAGGATTGGCCGGCATCTTCACTCCTGTGGGCGCAGGAAGGCCTGCCCTGCAGCTCTGAACGCCCGGGGCAGTTCTCCTATACCCCCCAGGGGTCCTCACTCCAGCCGCAGGAGGAAGGCTGGAGGCTCGCTGCCTCTACAGCCTCCTGGACACCTGATGCCAACGCCTCTGGGTCCCTCCTAGGGTGACAGATTCCGTGCGCAGGACAAGCTGGTGATTCCACGCAGAGAGTTTCGTGCTGAGACAGGAGACCTGGAGTTTGTCCCAGGTCTGCCTCTGCCCTGCTGTGTGGCCTCAGGAGCATCCAACCTCTCTGGGCCTCGGCGACCTGTCCCTCAATGAGTGGGTGGTGCTCAGCGGCAGAGTCCCTTTGGCTTGGAGCCCAGGAGAGAGGGTGCCAGCTGGGCAGGTTCGGGGTTCAGGCTCTGCGGCTTGGGGCCTCAGTTTCCTCTCTGCGCAAAGAGGAGGCCGGGCTCTCTCAGTAGGGAGTTGAGGGCCGGCAGGGTGCGGGGAGGGAGGGGCAGGAGACAGTGGCCGGGTGGGGCAGGGCAGGAGTGGCCGTCGCCCGGGGCACACAAAGGGGCCGTGTGTCCTCGGTGGGCACTGAGGGGCGGGATGGGGATTTGGCTTCAGAGCGGGGCTTTATTATGTTTCCTTTTTAATTACAATGGTCCTGGCTCCCACAAGGGCAGCTTTTGTTGGGGCGGCTTAGGAGAGGGAGGGAGGCAGGGCTGGGCAGTCTGGGTGGGGGCCGTGCTCAGAGCCCCCATCAGCGCCCTGGGAAGGGAGGTGTGGGGGCGGGGCGGCTGAGTTTGCAGCCAAACCGACTCTTCTCCCTGCTCCGTCTGCCACACCACAGATTCTGACACCCAACACGGCCGGAGAGCTGACCAGCCCCCGCCCTTGGTGGCCCACGGGCCTCAAGTTCAACATCAACTTCCCCCTAGACTGGCTCCAGATTCTGGGTTCTGCATCTCAGCCAAATCATTCACCCATTCTGCAAGTATTTGCTGGGCACCTACTGTGCGGCGGATCCTGCTCCAGGAGCTCAGGGCCCCTCAGGGAACAGACACAAATCCCCTGTCCTTGTGGAGCCGATAGGCTAGCGTGTACCTGAGTGTGCGTTTGTCCTCATGGCTTCCAGGCAGGTGGGATTTTGTCATGAGCCCACCTGGCGCTCACGACAGAGCTTGGTGCACAGTGGGCTCTTAGGAAATGTTTCTGTGCTGAAGAAGGAAAGAACCATCCAGAAGGCAGGTGGACCTGAGGGGTGGGAGGGCACTTTCTGCAGAAAAGCCTGGAAGGAGACACTCAAGGCTGTGAACACCAGGAGGTGGGCAAGAGATGACTAACTTGCCTTCACGCATCTTGTGTGTCCCTGTGTCCCTGTGGCATTTGTCCCAATGTGCCTTTGCTATTTTTTGTTTTGAAAAAGCAAATAAGAAAATCTTCAAAGGAAAAAGAGCAACTACTTTAGCAACAACCACAAACCCAGTATAAGATTTTTAAAAACTGAATTCATTTTTTTCCCTGAAAAATAAAATTCATGGGGGCTGGGAGTGGTGGTGCACACCTGTAGTCCCAGCGCTTTGGGAGGCCAAGCGGGGAGGATCACTTGAGCCCAGGAGGTGGAGGTTGCTGTGAGCTATGATGATGCCACTACACTCTAGCCTGAGCAACAGAGCAAGACCCTATCTTTTAAAAGTAAATAAGTAAATAAATAAAACGTGAATTTTAGGCTCAGCCAGCCACACCTCTACTGTTTCCCAGATGTGTGGCCCTGGGCAAGTCGCTCCGTCTCCCCGAGTGTCAGTGTCCCTGTCTGCACCCTTGCAGGGCGCCGAGGGTTTTAAGTGGGGTCATGGTGAAGGTCAGGTGTATTATTACTGCTCTCAAGCCCCTGGATTACCGGGGCACGGAACCTCATAGGAAGGAGCCCCTCACCGTGGGACCCTCACAGCCCCCCACCCACCAAAGACACTAGCACCCCTGGAGGTCGAGGGCCCCAACCCTACAATGCAGGGGTGTCCCCGAGGCTGAGGACTTCATACCACAGCCTCCTGCTCACTCCACAGGCCCCAGGTGAGAAGCCAGCTGGGACACCAGCTACTTCCCGTTGCCTTAGGGCTGGAGTGGGGACCCTTGTGCTGTCCAGGCCCTTGGACCCCGGCCCCTCCGTCCCCAGCTGGCTGGGCTCCTCTGGGTTGCAGGGGCCTGGCGCTGCTGAGTCTCAGGGGAACGGGAGAGGGCTGGGGGAGGGGGCGTGGTTCTTCTGGTCCCACCTATAGTCCCCATCCCTCTGGTCCAGGGTGGAGATCTACGCCTGGATCCTCAGGCCTTCCTGAACCAGCCTAAATAAAATGGCCCAGCCCCTCCTCCTGCCTTCCCTGTCCCACAGGGACTTAGCCCATGGCTGCTAACACGGGCTCTAGAACCCCACTGCCTGGGCCGAGTTTGCCGACCCATGGACAGGGACGCCTTGTGGATGGGGACTTTTGTCTGTTCACTGCTGTGTCACAGCCCCTGCATGAGCTGGGACACTCTCCCTGTTTTACAGACAGGGAGACTGAGGTTCAGAAAGGACAATGACTCTCCCAAGACCACATGGCAGGTGCACAGCGGGAAAAGAACCCTCGAATCACCCTTCTCTCTGGGCCCCACTGTTTCTTCTGTCACTAACGTCAATCCTGCCCTGCTCCTGGAACCCCCCCAACCCCCGCCCCAGGCACTGCTCCCATCGCTCCTGTCCCCACAGCCTCCAGAAAAGGCCACGTCCTCCAGGGGGAGGCTGTGATTTAAGGCTTGGCCCAAGCGCTGACATGCGAGGGGGGAGCAGGTGGGGGCAGCATGAGGGGGAAGCGCTTCCCGCCCTGCCAGGCGCCCCATCTGGACAGCAAGGCTGCAACCTGATCTTCGGGTGAGAGCTAGGCTATTTCGGGGGTGGCACCGGAGGCCCAGGCACCCTGACCGGGGGAAGGGGAGACTCCCGCCCCTGCTGCAGTCTTGGGACATAAGCCCTGGCTCGTGGGCCCTTCCAGAGAGCAGGGGCAGGGGACCTCCTCCTGGGACTGGGTGGGCAGACTTGGAAGGCAGGGCCGGGTCCCAGAGGAAGTCTTCCTCGCCCCATGGCTGGAGGCTCCAGAGCCATAGGCATGGACAGAGGAACCACCCAGCGGGGGCCTTGTCCCAGCCCTGCCACCGTCTCGCCATGCGACCGACCCTGGGCAAGTCACTCTCCCTCTCTGGGCCTCAGTTTGCTCATTTGTTTCATTGGGAGACTTCACATCTTGTCTAGCTCAGGGTTCCATCATCTCGATCACAAAGCAAAAAATCCTCATGCTCTAAGTGCTAAGGTCAGAGGGGATGGTTCAAACATGCTGAGATTAAAGGGAGAATTCATAAGAATAAAAAGACGGATTCAAACATTCCGGGTTAGTGGTGTCGGGTGGTCGTTATCACTAGGGTGGCCCAGCAGGGTGTTTTTCCCCAGAGCACAGCCCATGGGAGTGGGAGACCCAGGGAGGGAGAACCGGAGGTTTGGCAGTAGCCATGATGGGCACAGGTGGGCCCCTCGGGCCAGTTCTGGTCCTGAGCCGAGGCCAGGAGAGCGGCGATGCCCCCCCCCCCCGCCCCGCCCAGCCCTGGCTTTTCCGCCACCACCCACCCAGCTGCCGCTGGGCTGCTGCTGGCCGCAGTGCCTGCCAGGGGTGCAGAGCGGGCGGGTTAGCGTGTACACAGTAGCCCCTGAGGACGCCGTGCTCCTGCCCCGCCCTTGCAGCCTCCCGGTTGGGCGCTGGCCGCTTTCCTGGCATGGCCTGGGCCCTGGGGACAAGCTTCCTTGGGCACAAGCTCTCACAGAGCCGTTGAGCCAGGGTTTCTGGGAAGACGGTGAGACTCGATCCAGCAGGGCAAGGTCTGGGGGTGAGGGCAGCGGGGAGAAGCTCCCAGCCACCTACCCCTCCCACGTCCCCTGTCTCAGACACAGGGCTCCTCCTGGAGCCCCTGCTGCTCCATCTGTAAAATGGGGACAAGGGTTCTCCTGGATTAAATGAGGTAAACAGTGGGCGATGCTTCGCAAGCCCAATGGGCACGGGAATCCCCAGGGCAGTGATGGGGCAGTGGGAAGCACAGGGCCCTGGGGGAGGAAGGAGGAGCTTCCCAGGGGAGGCATGTTGCACCTGAGACCCCCAGCGCCTCCCGCAGGGGCAGGGCCAGGCCCCAGGTCTCCTGCCTGTGGCCCAGGACTCAGTGCGGACGTCCCGCAGCTGCCTTTCCCTCTGCCCCAGAGCTCACAAATATGGAAAATCCGGATTTACCAGGCAACGAAAGGCCGATCGGGCCGGGTGTAAGGAGGAGGCTGCAGCGGCAGTTCCAGGTCCA
>CM052444.1:94406362-94439906 GCA_028533085.1 Varecia variegata | reverse complement strand
CTCTGTGTCTTGTTTGCGTTTGCACAATTAATCCTCACAACATGCCTCTGAGTGAGATGATTACCCCCATTTTACAGATGGGGAAACTGAGGCTCAGTGAGGTTTGCTCACTTGCTCATGAACATAGAGCAGGCATCAGAGTCAGGATTTGAACCCAGGAAGGGCTGTTTACTTCCAATTCTCATATCTTCTTATCCATATCAGACACCTTTGGGCGATGAGAAGTTCTAGAATGTTCTGTGTGTTCTGGCAGTTACCTGCTGAGGTGGGGGTGGGCGAGTAGCACCGGGGGGCGGGGGGGGTCCACGGTGGGGTGGAGTCAGGGCATGTGGCTTTCGGGTCCCGTTCTGTCGGAGTGGCTGGCGTCTGTGGCGATCAGCTGTGTGGGTTTCGGGGGCTGGTCGTAGGGCAGGGGGTACCAGTGTCCACAGTCACAGGAGCCTGGGAGGAGGGCTGGGGTCTGCCCTGGCCAGGTGGGTGGAGGTGGCAGGCAGCTGTGTGTGCCCAGGGCCTTGGGTGACCCTGTCTTTGGTTTATAAGGCCATGTGGGGATGTGAATGGGTGTGAGTGTGAGACAGGGTGGGTGTGATTGACTGAATATTTGAATGTTCTCGGGCGGGGGGCGGGTCAGGCTTGCTGAGCCCCGAAATGTCTTCCATTCTGGGATCGTTCTTGATGAAAATTGCAAAAATGGAAGAGTCTTTAAAATGAGAAAAGAAATCACAACAAATTACACAATGTTAAGCTGACAAATGCTGCAAACATTACCAAATCCAGAAAAATACCATGCTATTTTCATTAATTAACTCCCTGGCACACCTCGATACTACTGACTTCCTTTCCTTTTCTCGGCTTTGACCATGGTGTGAACACATCGCTGGGCCCCCCGGGCCGTGGGAGGAGGCTGCAGCTTGAGCCTGGGGGTGTGAGTCTGTGCGGCCGCCTCGCGGGCACGCGTGTGAGACTGTGACCAGACGTGCGGCTGAATCGCACGCGCGAGAGAGAGAGCAAGACCATCACAGCAGACGGGCTCAATGAATGTTTGTTGAATGAATAAAGAAGAGTAGTGCATGTGTGTGTCGGTGTGTGTGGATAGAACATGCAGGTTTAAGCATGTGCACACGTGTGAATGCATTAGTCCGTGAGGAAAGAGTGTGTGTGAGTCTGCGTGAGTCCTCGGGTGTCTTTTCTTTGGCCTCCCCTCCCTGCCTGTTCCTCCACCCCCACCCCGCACCCTGCCCAGAGGCAGATGGGCACAGACACGCCATGGCATTCGGGGCAGGCCTTGTGGGGACAGGCTCGGTGCGCGGAATTCACAGCTCCTTCCCTGGCCCCACCTCCCTTCCTCCCACTGTTGAAATGTGGGTAATTCAATCCACGGAGAAGCTTGGTGTCCTGAGGAGAGGCTGGCACTGGGCGTGAGCGCGTGCGTGCATGTGCAGGAGAGAGAGGAGACGCTTGCATGGCATCTGCGCCCGCGAGCTCCCGACAGGGAGTGCTGCCCGTGCCCTTCCTGAGCGCATGGGGGGCTGGGGGCTCCGGGTGGGGAGGGGGGTGTCTGAGCAATGAGTGGCAGCAAGTTGGGACCCAAATTCTGCTCTCCCAGGCCAGTGGCTCCGATGCAAGTGACCGTTGCCCAGCCCTTGCTGTGGGCAAAGCACTGGGTCAGGCCAACAGGGGGTTGTGGTTGATGGATAGAACCGTCCCTGAGCTGCTTCTAGAAAAGTAGGGCAACGTGCAAGGGGTGCTGTTTGTGTTGGGGGCACAATGGAGAAGCAGACGAGGCGGGACGGCGGCGTGCACACCGCCAGCCTAGGGAGCCTGGTTTGCTCCCGTGGGAGCTGGGAGGTAGAGGGAAGGGCAGGTGCAGATCTGTGTTCAGACGGAGAACCTGCCTTCTGCCACGAGGTGGAGGGGTTGCTGGGGCCCCAGGCCACCAAGGAGGCTGGAGCCCCAACTGGGCAAGAGGTGGTGGATCTGATGGGGTGGGGGGCAGGGCTGCCGGGGTGGAGGTGACCCCAGACTCTGGCCTTTCTCACCACTCACCCCCTTCGCCATGGGCTTTCCCGACAGACGGTCTCCCCCAGCCCTGTCCAGCAGAGGCCTGCACTTGAGCTTGGAGGAGGACAGGTGGCACTCAGGCAGTCCTGGCCTCAGGCGGCTTCCTTCCGACTAGCGGGAGGCGGGCATGTCAGAGCCACCCTGGAAGGGAGGCAGCACTGGGCAGGGGCCAAGGACAAAGACTCCAGAGCTCGGCTGCATGGGTTCAAACGCTGACCTCTGTGGCTGAGTGACTTAACCTTTCTGTGCCCCAGATGTCTCATCAGTGGGGCTGACAACGGAAATGACCAAATAGAGTTGTTCTGAGGACTAAATGCGTGCGAGCGCCCATGCCTGGCATGCTACTCCGTGCACCGTACATGTGCTAGCTGTTATCCTAATTATAGGAGTGGCACCCAAGACGCAGGATTTCTTCTCACTCAGACGACCTAGGGAGGCTTCTTGCAGAAAGCGGAAGCTGCTACAGTGACAAGAGGGCTGGCTTCGCAGTGACACCAGGGTTGGGATCCCAGCTTGGTCCCTTGACCTGTGTGCCCTGGGTATGTCATGGCCCCTCTCTGAGCCTCAGTTTCTTCCTCGTGAAGAAGGTGAGTGCGGTAGAAATGGTCGAGTCCGGAGCACGTTCTGCATTGCAAACATGATGCCAGCGCTCAGGCCCACGTTTAATCCTCGTACACACCCCGCAGGGAGGTGGGACTGTTTCAGATAAGGACATGCAGGCCCAGGAAGGGAGGTCACCTGCCTACACTCACATGGTTTGGAAGGGCAGAGCTGGGATTTGAACCCACGTCTGACTGACTTCCGGTGATCTTAACCTGAAGCTTAGATGCTGGCACCTATTTCTGGTTCAGTAGACAGCTGCCATCATCCACAAAGAGTGAGTGGCATGGAGCTGGCCCTAGTCTGCAGGAGCAGGGAGAGGTGAGGGCAAGCCCAGGAGAGGCACACGTTGAGCAAAGGCAGGGGTGGTAGAGGGTCTGGCTCCCTGATGGCCTGTGTCTTCTACCTGCTCCCTTACTTATTCCCCCAGAGAACAGAGCTGCATGCTGCCAGGGTCTTTGGGAGGCCTGGAAATTTAGGTCAAGGCCAAGGTAGAAACCTGAAACTCACAGTAGGCCCTGCTCAAACTCTACCCTGCAGAAGGAAGACCCCAGGGCCTGTGAGAGCTGCTCGCCCCCCGAGACTCCCTCTGCCCCTTCCCTGACCTGCTCTGGGCAGACCTCG
This sequence comes from Varecia variegata, assembly GCA_028533085.1. Lineage (NCBI taxonomy): Eukaryota > Metazoa > Chordata > Mammalia > Primates > Lemuridae > Varecia > Varecia variegata. The sequence goes on along the minus strand of CM052444.1, from coordinate 94,436,621 downwards.
TCACCTGGGCCCTTGCTTTCTGGCTTCTTGTTGGCTCGGGCCAGCAGGAGGGTCATGGCTGAAGGGGTCGTGGGATTTATTTCCCTGCTACTTCTCTGCTGAGTCACCATGGGCCAGCTTCATCCTTCTACAGTTCTTGCTGTAGCCCCTCTCAGGGTTCTAGTAACTGCTCCCTCCCCTCAGCCTCCAGGCTTGGAGGTGGTAGCAGCTCCCCACTGTCACCAGCCCCTGGGTGCGGCACCCGTGGCTCCTTGGTTTCCCTTAGCCCCACCCACACCACTGCAGATCCCTTCCTGTGAGTCTGTTTCCTGCTGGGACCCTGAGCCATCTCCCCCAGCCTGCCCCCAGCTACCCTTCCCTTCACTCTCTCCTCTGGCTGGGGCCCTGCCGGCCCTTAGCTGGGCTGAGGAATGTCACTTTCAAGTTCTCAGAGGGACCAGGAGCTCACGGAAGGAAAGCTCCAGAGTCACTTGGACCAACGTGGAACTCAGCAGCTACAGAGCTGGGTAAGTGAGGTCTGGCAGGCTGGGCGGCTGCTCTGCCCCAGAGCTGTGGGGAAGGCCTTCGCTCCTGTCCAGCCAGTCTGGTCTGGCCACATCCTGATCTTGCCAACGTTCTGGTGTCTGCAACTCTCTGGGGTCTTCTGGGCCTCCGCTGGGCCTTCGCCCTCCCGAGAGGCTAAATAAGCCCTGCATGGCAGCACTGAGGCTCGGGCCTCTCCAGATTCTCCGGAGGGTGCATTGAGGATGCTTCTTCCATGAGGTCAGGAAGTTCTTCCCACATCCAACCACCTCTTCTGCTTTCTGTCCATTTCACGGGGTTCCTCTCGGCCACCCCCAACCACTTCCAAGGTACAGGAACACACCGGCTGCTGTGCGAAGACCGTGGTGGGCAAGGGCGGAGGAAGGGCCAGCCAGGAGGCTACCGGCGTAGTCCAGGCAGGAGAGGACAGTGGCCTGGACCAGGTGGTGGCGGTGCAGGTGGAGAGAACTGTCTGGATTCCAGAAATGCTCCCATTTCAGTGCCCACACCCCGTGCAGGAAACACCATAGAATTCCTTGGTCAACTGAGGCCCTTGAATTTGGGTTCAGACATTTTGCATCCTGTCCCCCGTGAGGTGGCCTGTGCATTATTCCCTTTAGCTGGGTGGGCTACTGATTCAGTGTGGCTCTCTGCGGGCAGCGTCCTGAGTGTCCCAGCGCCCTGGTGCTGCCGGCTCCTTGGACGGTCACAGCTTACATGTGACACCTCCTCCTCCACCCTGATTTTCCTAATAAAAATACCTGCTGCTTTTGCTTTCTTCCCGCAGGATCTCAAGAGCCTGCTCGGTGCCTGGCACGGAGTCGGAAGTGACTGAGCTCCCACCCTGTTCTAGGCATGCGTCACCTCCTTGACTCTTCCATCCACCCGCAGAGGTTGAGGTGCTCTTAGCGCCGCCGTGTTTCCGGGAAGGACACAGGCACGGGGCGCGAGGACCCCACGCTGGGCAGTGGCAGGGCTGGGGTTTGAGCCCAGGCTTGCCTGACTCTCAGCCTCGCCCCGTCCTCTTGGGGGCTGCACCCTCCCTTCCGCCCTCTCCTCCTCCCCCGCCGCCAAGCAGGGCTGAGCCAGACTGGGGTTCCAAAGACCTTCCTCCTTCTCCGTCCAGAGATAAATATTTGTTTCTCCCAGTGTAAATACCCCTTAGTGTTTAATGAGGCGGTCCCGGGGCCATTTCCTGGCACGGCTCAGTGCCTGGAAGTCTCTCTCACTCTGGGAGGAACAGGCCTGGTGGGAGAGCGGATAACGAGGGGCTCAGAACCTCTCGGCGAGTCCTCCCACCTACAGATGAGGAAACTGCAGCTCAGAGAGGGCAGCTGACCCACCCAAGGTCACAGAGCCAGAATTCAAACCCAGCCCTTGGCTCTGCCACCTTTGCACCGTGGTTTCTCTTGACTTCTCTCGCTCCTGGACACTTGTCTGCCCTCGCAGCGGCTGTGCTGTGACAGTGGCCGGGTGAGCACTGAGGCTCTGCCCTTCCCCCCCTCCCTTGGCATCTCCGGTCAATATGGCACTCACAGCCCCCCGGGCACGGACCCCCTCCTGCCATCCCCACTTAAAGTGATACTTTAATAAATTATGCTTTTATGTTATTACACGTGGAGCTATAAAAGCAGAGAGTGTGCAGCGGGGCTGAGGTAAGGCACCCGCGACTTTGCAATTTCCTGGTCTGGCCTGGCTCTGCTCCGCGCCGTGAGTTTTTCATTAATGTGCACAGGTGACGCCACAGGGGCAGCCGCGGGCCAGGGATGCTCCCACGCGGCACGGCCCCTCCCGGGCCTCGCGGGGCTGGACCGGGGATGGTGCATGGGTTTACCCCACAGGGATTAGAAGTGACATTGCGCTGGGTTCAGGATCAAGCTCTGGGTTCAAACAGCGAGTGGTGAGAGACCCTCTGCGTCCGGAGGAAGGAGGGGCATCTGCTGGCCTGGGCCAGACCCTGGGCCAGGCGTTTGACACACATGACCTCATTTCATTCTCAAAAAGCCATGAGCTTGGCATTAGGAGCCCCACTTGACAGATGAGGACTGTGAGCTGTGCTAACAGGTGGTAGTGTTGGCCTTGAACCTGGTCTGATCCTAGAACCGTGTCTGTAAGTGCTAGACTGGCCTCATTTATTTCCCTCTCTGCCTCCTCTTCCGCCCCGAGTCTGTGGATCCTTCCACGCAGTCACAGTTAGTTACTGGGGCAATGGGCACAATGAACAGAGAAAACAAAAAGCAAAACCAAAAATGACTTGGAATCTGTGGGGAATTAAGCCTTCCAGACCTCAGACCTTCCGTGTCCAGAGCTGTCCGTCTTCCCGTCTGTGAAGTGGGGCTGCCCTGTGTGTTTACCCCAGAGAAGGGGCCTTGGGACATCTGCGAGGGCACAGCGGTTGCCTTGGCAGAAACCACGGCCACCCTGGGAAACCGTGTTTGGTCCCCGCCCGTGCTAGCCTCCCCCGTGGACCAGCCAGGCATCAGAGCAACACAGTGAAAATGGGCCCAAAGCAGCCCACAAGGGCTCTGTCTGGTTCTTGAATGATTCTAGAAGGTTCCAGAATGAGAAAGGCAGCAAGGCAGCAGGAACTCTGGACCAGTAAGTGGACAACTTGGGTACGTTCGCCTGTGCAGTGGGCACAGGAATCAGCGTGGGGGTCAAACGAGAACAGCGCTGCCTCCCAGGCCCAGGCCTAGCGGACGTCAGAGCGCCTCTCCCTCCCTGGCTCTTTTGGGAAATCATCCCGGAGGCGAAGACAAAACCGAAGTTGAAATAAACACTCGGGTTGCAAACACTCCACAGTCCCGGGTGAGTGACTCTCCTCTCGAGCCGGCTGGCCTCCACGCTGGCCCGAATGCAAACAAGAGGCAAAAGGGGTGGCGTGGGCCCCTCGCTCGGAACCGGGGAGATTAGCTGAGAACTGGAGCCCAGCAGATGTCCCCGCTCTGGTCGTGGTGACTCACTTGCCTCCCTGGTTGAGAGTGGCGTCCAGCCGGGCTGAGCGGTCCTGGCGGGTGGAGAGCTGGACGGGGGGCGGAGGTCAGGGTAAACACCGTGGCCGGGCGGGACATGTCCCCTGAGCAGAAGGCAGAGCGCTTGGAGGCCTGCGCTGCCCTGGGGACGAGGGGCTGCCAGGGAGGTGGTGAGGACCTGGTGGCAGAGGTGCACTCTTGTCACTTTGGAGGTCGGGGGGATTCCAGCCAGCATCGGGAGGGTCCCAGGCACCAGGCTCTCCTAGACAGACGGGCAAACATTTTCTGGGAAGGGCCAGAGAGTAAATATTTCAGACTTTACAGGTCGTACTGTCTCTGTCGTGACGGCCAGCTCTGACACTGTAGTAAGTCACCATAGACAATATATAAATGAATGAGTGTTGCTGTGTCCCAATAAAACTTTATTTACAAAACAGGCATTGGGGCAGTTTGGACCCTGAGCCATAGTTTGCCAACCTTGTAGAACTGCAGTGGGTGTTGGGGCTCTCCCAGAAACTGACCTGCCCTCTCATGCACTTGACCTTGTGGCGGTGCCCCTCCACCAGGACAGTTTGTCTTCCCTCCCTTCCTTTGCATCCACTCACTCCATCTCTCTGTTCACGCATTTACTTCGTTCTTTCCACAAATCTCTGATTCATATTCTAACTCTCTAACTCGTTTGCTCACTAAGTCATTCGCTCACTGACTCACTCTCTCTTGCATTCACGCCGTCATTTATTCACTCGCTTATCCGTTTATTCCCCTACTGGAAGCTCAGGGTTCTAGCAGTTAAAATACGGAAATGCTGAAGGAACTGGGGTTGTTTTATCTGGAGAGACTCTGGAAAAAATGTAGGGTCTTGATTATCGTCTCTTAGGCTCTGTTACATTTCCAGGAAGAAGAGTCTGAGCAGTTCTTCATTATTAATTAAGGCCAGCATTGTTTACGAACCCAAAGCCTCCTCCGTCTGAGGCTCTGCACTCTGCCTACAACAGCAAAGACGTTGTCCTTGTGCTCTGGGAGCCCCGTTCCAGCCTAACACAAACTGTAAGTGGGTGGGCTGTTCCAGGCAGGGAGCAGAGCCAGGGCAAAGACCAGGAGGTGAGACAGAGTGAAGTATGTTCCAGAAACAGAAATTCACGCGATTGGAGCATGGAGTGTGCACGCTGGTGTGTGCGTGTGCGTGCTGGTGTGCAGCAGGTCGTGAGAAATGGGGCCGGATCCTGAAGAGCCTCGAGTGCCAGGCTGAGGGACTTTGGGGAGCCGTAACAGACAGCTGTGAGCAGGGGAGGGCGAGGCCAGGCTTGGAATCTAGAAGCATCTGCTTGGTCACCTGCAGAGAATGGGTCATGGGGATGGGGAGGGGGCACTTCAGCTGGGCCAGGACAGGTAGCCTGGGGCATTTGCAGCGTGGGACTTCTTCCAACTGGAGCCCCTCCCCCCTTGGGCACCTCCCCCAGGGCTTTCCGGCAGGTGGAGGGGTGGTGGAGGCAGTAGCAGTGCTTTCTGGGAGTCCGGCTGCTGGGCAGGGGCAGGGGCTGAGGGGCAGGAGGTGGGGGGACATGGCTCTCTCCTCTCCTCGCCTCCACACACGGGCCCGTCCAGGACTCACGCTCGTCCTCCTGATCGCACCATTCCCTCCTTCTCCCGCCTCCTGGGCTCCGCCCTGGGCTGGGGCTGGGGTCGGCACAGTGGGTCCTCCTGGGGCCCTCCCAGGACTCCCACAGTGCCCTTGTGCCATGGAGAGGCAGCCTCAGCTCTGACACCAGCTTGCTGTGTGACCCTGGGGAAGCCTCTGCCCCTCTCTGGGCTTCAGTTTCCTTACTCGTATCACAGTTCTGACCTCACAGGGTTGGCACAAAGGTTACAGAGCACTTAGCTCAGCACGTGCTAGTTATTATCAAGGGCTAATAAACATTGGCCACTAATTATTGTTATTCATAACGATTACTATTACGTGAGTGAAAAAATGAAGCAATGGATGAAGATTGTGCTGCCGGCCTGCAGAATGGAGTGTGGGATGAGGATGGAGGTCCCGGCCCTGTCGGGGCCTGTTACGAGTTCAGCCAAAAATAACCAAAGGAAAACAGTGGTATTAGCAGCTCACACTAACTGGCCACTTATAAGCGGTGCTATTGGGGCAATTTCCTCACCTCTTCGAACGTCAGTGTTTTGTGAGATGTGGATGACAGTGAGGCCCTCGTCCCAGGCTGCCCTGTGCACTGGATGACGATGCACTCGCAGGGCTTGTCCTCCAAACGTGGTGACTGATATCTTGGTTATTAGAACCAACTCCCTACCCATGTCCTATGGGCCTAGCACATTCGGATCTTCACAACGGTTGCTATGGTTCCCACTCGGCAGGAGAGGAGGCCAAGGCCGGGAGAAGTGCAGTGCTGTGCCCCAGGTCACACGGCAGGCTGGGGCCAGGGTGGGATGAGGGGGACATGGGGATCAAGAACCCCCAGGAGGAAGCACTGACCGCTCCTGCCTGTCCCTGTCTCAGTCTCCGAGTTTCAAGGCCCTCCTGCCACTCCCAGGGACCCCTCAATCTTTTCCCACGCCCGCTGGCCTCTCCCTCCTGCCCCACTGGGCTCCTGGTGCCCTGAGTCTGGAAAGTTCCCTGGGCCTGGGAGAGATAAGGGGTGCCCTGCCCTGGCCCCTGGGCAGCGCCGGCTGGCGGCCCCTTTGATCGCAGACCAGATGGTCCTGCCAGCCCGGCGGCTGGAGGAGCCGGCTGTGGTGATGGGGGCAGGCCCAGGGAGGGGCTGGGCCTGGTATCAGCCACCTGGAGGGGGAACCTCCTGCTGTCACCATGGAAACAGCACCCATCCCTGCAAACAGGAAGCTGCTCCTGCGCTGGGGTGGGATAGACAGGCGTGGTGGAGACCCAGCCCCTTTAATCTCCTTGAGGAAGTGGTCCAGGGGGTGGGGCCTGGTGTAGGCCACCAAACTCCTGTCTCTCTGATGAGCGTGGGGGTGGGCACAGCAGGGAGGGGCCCGAACTACACAGTTGCCCCAGTCCTGACCGAGGTTAGACTGTGGGAAGAACTTCCCCAGGCAGCTTGGGCTCACCACCCTGGAGTCCGGGCAGACTCCTTTCCTAGGGTGCATCCCGGCTGGATGCTTCTGGGCGCTGGCACTCTGCTGTCCCAGGTGGGTGGCAGCACCGGTGCACAGGGCTTCCCAACACCCCTTAGAGCCCCCTGGCCTGCTGTGGGTGCCATGGGAGCCTTGGGGTCCTTGTTCTTGGCCGGGTAACCCCAAGCAAATCACCATTGGCTTGTGTGTAAATGGGGCTGCACCCTCTTCCTCACGGGCCAGTGTGAGGAGCTAACGAGATGGCCTAGGAGATGAGTTCAGGTCAAGAGTGACTGCAACCTCACATTCGGTGTCTCCGCCTCCGGAGCCCCGACCCGAGGGCAGCACCAGCACCCCCATCCCACGCAGCACCGGGGACGAGGACCAGGGAATGCCCCCACTAGATGCCAGGCCCTGAGTGGGCCACCTCTCCTGCTGTCTCTCACTTCATGCTTCCAGCAGCCCTGAAAGGCAGGGCCTGTGATCCCCGTTTTACAAACCAGGAAACGGAGGCTGGGGGGCTCCACTGTCCGCATTTGCAGTGTGTCTCTGTGGGGCCTGGGGATTCAAGCTGGAGGCTCAGCCCAGTTTCTGGAGAAGAACTTGGGGACTGAGACAGAAATTATTCCCTTGGCAGCCCTGCTGGTCCTGGCAGTCAGGGCAGGGGCAGTGGCATCGGAGGGACACTGGGATGGTCTTAGACCTTGGGCCCTCTTCTATTCCATCCTCGTCTATTGGCTCCCAAGCTGGAGGGAGGGGGCCCAGGTCATGGGAGGCCCCTCACCCGCATCCACGGAGCCCTTCCTTCCTCAGTCCACAGCATGGAGCTTCTAGAACATGCCAGGTTCTCTGCTGGGGGCTGGGGATATAGAGAGGAAAAAGACACAGTTGTGCTTTGGAGGAGGACACAATCCTGTGTGCGTGTGCGCATGAGCATGCCTGAACGCGATGACGCGGGAGTTGTGTGGGTGACAGGGAAGACAGTGGTGTTGATGACAGGTGGTGCCGGAGCAACCCTGGGGACGGTGGTGCTGGTGAGGGTGATGGTCTCAGGGATGGTGCTGGCGACTGTGTTGCTGGTGACAGGGTAAAGATGTGTGCAAGGAGCCACAGGCATCTGTCCCTCAACCCCGAGGGCTGCGCCTGGCTCCCTCCTGGCCATAGCAGCTGCCTCTAGGGACAGAGGGAGACAAGGACAACACAGAGAGATGAGGACAGGCAGCGGGCAGTGACAGCCCCAGCCAGGAGGTGCCTGAGGCCCCGGAGGGTGTGGAGGAGTTTTCTAGCTGGGGAATCAAGGGCAGAGGTGCAGAGGGGACTGAGGCTGGAGTCAGGGTGGGGCGGGGCCGGGTCTCTCAGTGGCAGCACAAGCAACTCGGAGGCTGCCCCACCCTGAGGGGCATCCCCTCTGCTCCCCGGCCCCCACCCCCACCCCCACCCCTCCTGGGAGTCACAGTACCACCCCTCCCCCCAAATAACTGGAATTGTTTGAAAATACCCAGCAAGAATTCCGCTCAGCAGGTTATACTGGTGCAGGGAGAAGCAGCTGAGTGGGGGACAGGGGTGGGGAGGACTCAGTGGGACTTCCTGGGAGAAGGTGAGAGGTCCTGACCTCAGGCCGGGGCCAGTGCCCCAGCGAGCACTGATCCCGGAGCAGATTACAAGGGAGGCTTGGAGCCAAATCAGCTTTGAAAAGGAGCTGGTGGAGTTTAACTCCCGGCTCAGTGAGGTCACCTGGAAAAGCCCCGCCCCTGCCTAGGGGGGGTGGAGTTGGGGGCGGGGCCGGACCCGGAGCTGGGAAGGGGCTCCGTGCAGGGTGTGCAGGGTGATGGGGCATGCATAGGTCCCTTTGGGGATGGTTTGTGTGTGAGTGTACGTGGGGTTTGTGTCTGTGTGTTAGGAGAGGAGAGTTGGCTGCATTTGTCTTTGCCTGTTGCCTCTGTTCACCCACAGTTACCATGCAGGTGCCTGTGCATGGGCTTCCGTGTGTGTGTGTGTGTGTGTGTGTGTGTGTGTGTGTATGTGTGTCCACCTCTGTGTCCTGCACACACACATGTCTGTGTGTCTATTTCATGTCTGTTCCTATGCATCTCCCTTTCCCCTTCCTCTGCCCTCCCTACTTTCCTAACCCTCGGCCGCCACTGTGGCAACATTCCTGCATTCATTCAGAAAACATTTATCGAGGGTCTGCCACGTGCCAGGCACTGTCGCAGGCCTGGGAGATGAAAAGGCAGAGGTGCTGCTCCCGCAGGAGCAGGTGTCCTCCTGGGATGAGACAGACACTGAACAGACAAGCCACCTGGTACTATGCCATGTGGTGACAAGTGCTAGGGGACAAAACGAAGCAGGCTGGGGGAAAAGGGACTGCCAGGCTGGGAGGGTGACTCTACATGGCCTGTCCGGGGGCCACTGAGAAGACTGAGCAGAGACCTGAAGTACAAGAGGCAGGAGACGCGACTATCTGGGGAGGGTGTCCCAGGGCACAGCAAGTGCAAAGGCCCTGAGATGGGTGCGCTTAGTGTATTCTAGGGACAGCAAGGAGGCTGGTATGGCTGGGGTGGAATGAACGAGGGGACAGTGGGAGGAGAGGAGTCAGCAAAGCCCCTGGGACACGTAGAGCCCTGTGGGGCCCGTGGGGAGCCGGGTTTTTGGTCTGAGTGGCGGTAGGCGGGGGAGGCATTGCCGACTTTGAGCAGGATCTTTTGGGGGTAAGTGGGAGTCGGGGAGAAGTGAGGAGGCTGTCACAAGAATCCATTGCAAGGTGGGGGTGGCGTGGAGAGGGGAGAGAGGGCAGAGCAGGGAAGGTACGAGGTAGGAGGTAGAGACACGCTGAGTTTGATGTCACTGTTGGATGTCAGGGATTTGCTAACCCAAGCCTGCAGCTGGAGATATAAACTTAGGAGCCCTGTGCATTCAGGGAGCATTTAAAGCCCCGCGGAGCCACACTGTGCATTTGCCTGGGAGTGTTGCTTCTCGTGTGTGCACCCCCTCCAGCTGGCCAAAGGGCCAGCGCCCCTCCCCTCGCAGCCCTGGCAGAGGCGTGGGGGCAGCAAGACCGGCTGAGTGAGCTGAGGGGATGGTGCCAGGCGTTAAGGGCGCTTGGGTGTTGGTGTCAGACAGACCTGGGTTTGCATCTTGGTGTGACCTTGGCCAAGTCCTTAACCGCTCTGAGCCCTGCTGTGAGGTGGAGATGATAACAGTATCTCCCTGGCAGGGCAGTCGTGGGAATTGAACAAGAAGATGCGCGTGTACGCGTGCAGAGTTTAGACGTAGACACGGTCCCTGTTATTGTTCTTACTAACCCCGAGACGTGGCGGGAGCCCTTTTGGACGATTCTGTGTCTTCCTCTGGGTGGGGTTTAGGAGACTGGTGTTTACTATGTGCCTGGCTCCTCCACAGCTGGGAAAGGAGGGATCTGAGGCTCAGAGAGGTTGAGTGACTTGCCCAAGGCCACAAGGGCAGGGTGAAGCTGGCACTGGAACTGATTCCACGCCTCGGAGGAGTTGATGTGTCAACACTGACCCACATGTCCAGGATCCGCTGCCCAGGGCCGTGAGGACTGTGGCTGGCCAGCGTAGCCTCTGGTGTCCCCTGTTCTCTCTTCAGCAGGGCCCTGGGCGTTCATTTCCGTCCGACTGTGAGCGGTGTGGTGGGACCATCCCTCGGAGCACAAGGCTTTGGTTTGGGCAGGGACACCGGACTTCACACCCACGGGGCCGTGCGGGGTGGCCGGCTCCTTGCTCTGTGGTGTGTGTGCAGCATGGGCTTGCATGTGTGTGCACACGTGTGTGTGCGTTGTCAGGGTGGGAGGGGGAGGTCAGACCCGTGTGGCGAGAGCCCCAGTCTGGTGGCAGGCCCCCCTGCCCCACCCATCCTCCTTCCTGGCAGAGGGGCTGGGCAGTGCCCGGAGGGAGCTCCGCTGGGCTGGGATCTTCCAGGGTCCTTGAACCACATCTGAGCTGCTCTGGGAAGGCTCCGTGGTGCGTGGAGAGCAGAGAGGGAGGCTCCTGCGGCTGATTTATGGGAGCCTTCCCCTTTGATCTTCCTGCTTCCCCCAGAGACTCCCTCCTCCACCTGGGGCTGCCGGGAGGCCTGGCGTGGCGGCTGCCAGCTGGTCTGGGGCCGCAGGGTTTGGTATCCCTGGGGTGTAGGAAGCTTCCTTCTCCCTTGCATGGCCTTGCTGGGCCCGGGTTCCCTGTCCATGTCACAGGCTGGCTCCCCATGCCACGGAGGCCCTGAGGGCTTCCTGTCCTGCTGGGGGGGTGGGTCCAGGGCACACCTCCGGGCTCTGGGCTCACTCGCCTCCCTGTCTCTGGTTCTGCCTCCACTCTTCTATGTCAGTCCTGCTGTTTCTCTGCCCTTCTCCTTCTGCCTCTTCCTCCAGCCTCCCTGCCTGACATCCCAAGCCTCCACTCCAGGGTTTGGAGCACCTGGGTGACCCGACGGTTTCAACTTTTCCTCTGGTTCCAAGGGGCGAAGGAGCCCAGCTTTCAGGCGGGGTCTGGGCATGGCCCACAGGGTGGGCCCCAGTGGGCAGGTGCAGAGGGAGAGGAGGATGGGCCCAGCCAGAGCTGTGCCACCTCCCAGCTGTGTGGCCACAGGTGAGCAGGCTGCCGAGGCTGTGGAAGGCCCTGGGCAGGTCCAGGAAGGACATCCAAGCCATGGCGCCCAGGATGCCCAGCGTGTCTGCCAGGGAGGTGGCAGCTCTGGGGAGGGGGAGGGCAGCAGCCTTCAGACTCCCTCAGGCCTGACCATCTTCGGGAGGAACTCTGGCATGTCCCAGGCAGGGCCGGGGGCCTGGGGATACGGCCAGGGAGAGGAAGAGATGGTGTTCTCAGCAGACCTGGATAGGGCAGGGATAGGTGCCTTCCTCAGGGCCCAAGTGCCCAGTTCTACCTCCTCTGAAGGTCATGTCCAAGGGCAGGAATGGAGGCAGAGGAAATAGCAGCTGAACAGGGGACCTGCCAGGCCAGGGGCAGCCGGACCCAGAGTTCCCAGACTGGGGCCGTGGAGCTGAGAAAGGAAGGGCTGGGAGGCCTCAGCCACTGTCCCTGAGCCACTCTCAGGCCTGGCAGGGCAGGAATGGAGTGAGCACGGGGTGATGGGAGGAGGTGTGTGCAGGGCCACCCCCCATCTACCCACAGTCCAGGCCTCGTGGGCCCAGGGCCACCAATTGACTGGGGTCCTGGTCATTTCTTTCCCTCTTCCCCCTTCTCCTGCCCAAAGCCTTCTTGCTCTTCAAGGCTTAATGCTCACATATTTAAATTAATCAGTGGTTCCCTTCATGGCTTCTGGGTTTTGCAACTTGCTGGGGAAGGGCTCCCCTACTCAAGATTATGAAAATATTTCCTTTTAGTGCTTACGGCTATGTTCCCTTCCTGCCCCGCCACACCATGGTTATTGTATGTTTCTGTATGTGATGTCCATGGCCACCCACTGGAACAGAGGCTCCTTGGGGACAGGGACTCTTGTCTATCTAGTTCGACGCTGTGTTCCCAGCACTTAGAAGGTACCCGATACACGTATGTTGCATGAACAACCAGGACATGTGCCCAGACCCCAGACCGAGAGGGTGTTCAGCAGAGACACTGTTCTGCAGCCGTGCAAATTGAGGCTGATAGCAGTTGTTCCTGAGCACATGTGTCAAGCATTTACCTGTGCAGCATGCAGGTAAATCTTCTGTCCCCAGTCCCACCTCCTGCTCCGTTCCTGAACATCCCCCGCTTCCAGGGGCCCCCTCCCTCCTGCAGTCTCTTCTTTCTCCGCTCCCCACAGCCTGCATACTCCTCAGCTACTCTCTCTCCCCCTAACTAGGACAGGTGAAAGGGTGTTGGAGGAATCCTTTCCACACAGGCTGGTTGGGCACCTGCAGTGCTCAGAGCTGGGTGCAGAGATGGGGGAGCCATCCCCCCCAGAGTCCCAGAGGGCAGGCTGACTTCACTCTCCCCTCGTCCCTACTGTCCGGCCGCTGAAGACCATCCTGAGAGCAAGGCCTGCTGCCAGGATGCTGGCTGGCCGGCCTGTCTGACGGATGCAGTTTTATTCCTCGTGATTCACATGTAATGGGCCCCAAATGATTGCCCGTGAGCTCACTCGTACAGAAGTAGCCATTAATTCCCATCGTAATTGCTGGAGAGGAGCGGCAGGGCTTCTATTAAGGGCTGAGAAAGTTCCAGCCTCAAGCTGCTAATCGATAAAACGAGTGCATAATTATATATCGCAACTCCATAAACTCACTCATCACACTCGTAAAATGAAAGCATTCCTGAAGCAACGTCAGGGCTGTGGTTTTTGCCGGTGGTTCTGCGGCTGCCCAAATTGAGGCCGATAAGAGTATTCCCAGGACGCGTTTGCGGGCATGACCTGTGCGTGCGGGAGCAGTGGGAGTGAAGAGGCGGAGCCTCAGGACTCTGGGGGCTTCAGATGTGGGGTGAGGGGGAGGGAGCCACCAAGGACCACTCCCAGATGCCTGGCCTGCACCTCTGGGCAGGGGTGGGCAACGGCGGTGACCACAATCAAAGCAGGAGAAAAGGCCCAGTGACAGTGCAGAGAATGAGAATGGCTGGGTGGCTTTGTGCAAATCATGTCACCTCTCTGAGCCTCAGTTTCCTCATCCGTCAAGTGGGGTTCAGAATCTCTGCCTCACCGCACCTCTGAGAGTGTGGAAGTGCACGGAGAAGTTCCTAACACCGCCCGTTTGAGACACATGACTTTAATACATTCTGCCTGACTTCAGTTGAATGTGTGGCCCCACCCTGAGGCACCGGGCACAGAAGTGGGCACTCATTCACATGGCTGTGTGACTCTGCCTGCATAAGAAGTGACCTTGAAACGCTCTTGCAGTCAGATCCCAAGAGGGCGTAGGGCCCCCCTGCCAGGGACAGAGACCCCCACGGGACTGGTTGGACACAAAAAGCCTTTAGACCAGCACCCCTGAGGTCCCTTCTAAGCCAGCCCAGGGAGGAGCCCTCCCTGAAAAGGACAGCCGTGGACGGTGCAGGGTTAAGGTCAATGTTAGGAGCAGAAAATTGGTCCAGGCTTCAGGGGGAGTGGGAGGCTCAGAGACGTGGGGTCTTCATGTACATCAAAACCAATCACGATGTTGTCACTGGCAGCTGGGGATGAAAATGAAGCTGTCTGGTGGCCCGGGCTTGGCCGCAGGGGTTGGGGAGGCAGAGAAACGGCTCCAGGCTCTTCATCTTCAAGTGGAAACACAAGGAATCATCTTTGAATAGTTTCCCCAGTGGCTGCGGGATGCTCCTCCCAAGGGAGAGTTTGAAGGCAGCACCGGTTTCTCCAGCTGAGCTGCAGCATCCTCTCGGGCCAGCTTCCACACTCACTCACTCATTCACTTCTCCACGCATGTATTCACTCGTGTTCATTCACTCACTCGTTCATGAATTTATTCACTATCATTTATTCACGCATTCATTTATTCACTCATTCATTTGTTCACACTTTCATTTATTCACTCATTCATTTATTCACTTTAGTTAGGTAGGACCAGCAAAAAACTAGAACATAGACCAGTAAAGCTAGAAGAAATTGCCTGAGTGCTACAAAGACAGCCAACAAGGAGCTGCAGTGGCCAATAACAGCCTCAAGCTGCTAATCGACAAAATGGGTGCATAATTATATATCACAACTCCATAAACTCACTCATCACACTCATAAAATGAAAAAATTCCTGAAGCAACATCAGGGTCTCTACTTTGGATGAGGTAGTCGGGAATGTCTTTCAGAGGAGGTGACAGTCAAGCTGAGACCTTCCTGGGAAGAGTAGAGCACTGGGAATCCCGGGCAGAGGGAGGCGTGGGCCCAGGCCCTGAGGTGGGCAGAGTTTGGCATGTCTGGGAAGTGATGCGGCTAGAGGGGAAGCCACGGAGGATGGAGGGGCGGGGACGCGGCTGGGGAGGGATGTAGGGGCCAGATCTGCAGGAGAGGAGGAGGCTGGACAGTGGGTGGGGCAGGGACAAGGTGACCTGGACAGCTCTTCCCTTCTTCCCACCTGGGGGGGCCCTGGAGCCAGCCCCTTCTTTGGGTCCACCCGGAAGCTGTGCCTTGACCCCCGGTGCAGCAGACAGGACCCTCCAGCCCGTCCTGGCGCGGGACCCTGCTGGGGCTGGGCGAGGCGTGATGCATCAATGCCAGCCCCAGTCTGCCCTCTCCACATGCCATTCCAAATTGGCTCGGTGAAACCAGAACCGTGAAATCCCGTTAGGGCAGCTGGAGGTAAGCACAGCAGTGGAAGGATTTAGACCACGTCGAAACGGCTCGTGTGCAAGAGGGTGAGAACTCGCGGGCTCCCAGGCAAAGGCACCGTCGGGGAAAATGAAGAAAGAAATCCCGCCTCAAACCCACAACCAAAATATTTCATAAGAACCCTCCCTTTGCCGCCCCCTTGTCTTTTTTGTCAAGAAAGGATACACACGGCCTTTCTACTTGTAACCTGGCCAAGAATAATTTGTGGCAGGAAAGTTTGAGCATTTGTCAAAATAAAATAAAAATGTAAAAAAAAAAAATTGCGAGCACTTGAGTGTACATTTGTGTGAAACTAAACAGAGGGAAAGTTATTTAGGTGGTAAAATGTCTCTGCGTTTCCCTCCTGTCCCCTGCGCCCTGACACGTGGCCCCCCTCCCCAAGTGTTGAAATCGAGATTGTTCGGGTATTTGTTTAGTTAATCTCCCGCCAGGGCCGAGGGGCTGCAGGCCGGGTTTCTTCTTGTTCACGCAGGGCTGCGGCTGCCAAACAAGCTCCCCCGTCACCTAGCACAGGGCCGGGGACCCGTGCACCTGTTCCCTGCCCGTCTGGGGAACTGGTGGGGTTGGGGGAGAAAGCTCTTCCTCCCAGAGAATGTAGCTTCTCCCCACCTGAGACCCCCAGCTCTCATATTAGGGTGCCTAATATGAGAACTCCCCTCTCCAAAACACCCTGGAGCCCTGGAGGTCTGGCCTACACCAGGGTGGTGCTGAGGTCCCATGGGAGTGCCAGGCTCCAGGTGGGGTCTGGGGCAGAGGTTCAGAGAACCAGGCGGAGGAGTCCGTCGCCCAAACCTGGGTTTGACTCTGGCTCAGTCATTTGCTGATTGGATGAGTGGCTCAGTTTCTTGCCTGTAAAATGGGGTCAATGACAGTAGCTACCGTGTGGTGTTATTGGGAGGCTCGAAGAGACTAACACAGGGAAGGGATTAAAACACTGTCTGGTGCACAGTAGCTACTCAATAAACCCAAGTGCTTACTCTCCATGAGCTTTAAGCAACACTGGAAGCCTTGAGAGGATGGCATTTTGCTTCCTTTGGGGCTCAGTTTCCATCTCTGTAAAATGGGATAACAGCTCTGCCCACCGCACAATGCTGTCTAGGAAGATTGAGTTAAATTAGCAAAATCCTTAGGCCAGTCTCAGGCACATGGTAAGTGCTCATTAAATATTAGCTATAGGCCAGGCCAGGTGGCTCAGGCCTGTAATCCCAGCTCTTTGGGAGGCTGAGGCGAGAGGATTGCTTGAGGCCAGGAGTTCAAGTCCAGCCTGGGCAACATAATGAGACCCTGTCTCTACAAACAAATTTAAAAAATAAACTAGGCGTGGTGGCATGCACTTGTAGTCCCAGCTACTTGGGAGGCTAAGGTGGGAGGATTGCTTAGCCCAGGAGTTTGAGGCTGCAGTGAGCTATGATGGTGCCACTGCACTCTAGCCTGGGTGACAGAGTGAGACCCTATCTCAAAAAAAAAAAAAAATATCTATATATTAGCTGTAGCATTATTGTGTATTTGCTCTGCTCTGTCATAAAATTTCATTTTGATCCACAAAGAAGGAAGGAAACAAGTGCTCACTGGCAACTTCCATTGGCCAGCTTGTGCCAGGCAGCTTTCCACGAGTAGTCTCACTGCATGTCCATAAAACTTTTCCTGCAGATCTTTGCTGGCTTCATTTTGCAGGTGAAGAAACTGAGGCTTGGGCGACTCAGTGGGTTAGTGGCAGAGCCAGGGCTAGCACCATGGCTTCGCTGATGTCAGGTCAGGAGCTTCCTTTTAAGGCTGAGCCCTGCACCGGCCGGAGTAGACCAGAAGAAGAGGATGGTGAGGATGATGGTGATGATGTTGATGACAGTTTTGAGTGCTGGGGGGTGGGTGCTGTGTGAGGCACTTTGCATACATTATCACAGTGGGCTCGCCCTGCAGCTCTGTGAGGTAGGTTTATCATCTCAACTAGACAGATAGGGAAACTGAGGCTCAGGAGGGTAGGGAAAAGAGTGTCCTTTAACCATGAGCCTCCTGGGCAGCATCTGCCTTTGACTGCCCTGTGCCCCCAGCAGAGAACCCGGCACTTGGTACCGAGCACATCATGGATGCCCGATACACAGCCCTTCCTGTGCCCTTGGCTTATCTTGCCCTCGCCCTTTTCCCTAGAGGGGTCAGACCATGAGAGCCGAAAGGCCAAACCCAAAGCCCAACTTGCTCGTGTTGCAGATGGGGAAACTGAGTCCCACATTGAGGAAGGGATCTGCCTAAGTCAGGCAGAGAAAACAAGATCTGATGGTCAGTGGTGGCCTAGCTAGCTCTCTGGGGGCTGCAGGAGAGGAGAGGAGGGGAGGGCAGAGGAGGGAAGAGAGGGGAGGAGAGGGGAGAGGAGAGAGGGGAGGGGAGCGGAGGGGGTGAGATGTAGCTGGCTGGGGCAGAGCCTGGCAGAGGTTCAGCGGGGTGGGTGAGAGCAGAGTCTGGGAGGAGGAGAAACACTCTGAGCCTCCCCCAACCTGCACTTCCCAGCTTGACTCCCCCATAGAGCTCAGCCTTCCCTGCCTCCCCCACTTCCATTGCACCTCTCCAGGCCCCCATGGCTCCCTCGGTGACTCTGGGCCTAGGAGCTGGGACCTGGTCCCAACACTCTGGGAACTTGGGTGTGCCCCTTCCTCCCCGGAACAGAGCAAAGGAGGGACAGTGGCGCGCACCTCCCCCAGCAGGTGAGAGGACAGGTGAGGTAATGCAGGTGAAAGGCTGAAAACCAGGCAGCAGTGGGAGTTGTTGTTATTTTTATTATTACTGCATCAGATAACTGGTTGGACTGCATTTTTCTCAGTTGCCCCCGGGGCCCTGTAGAAACAGCTTCAAACTGTGCTGGAAATTGCTGAGGATACAAATCAGGAAATCTAGGTTCTACTCCAGCTCCCGCCTGACTTGTGGGGCACTTTGGACAAGATCCTGTCCCTGTCCCTCTCTTGGTCTCTGTCTCCCATCCGGATAAGGCAGAGGGCTGAGATGTTCTGTCTTGGTTCTGGAACTTTGTAGGGGGCAGCGCCTGGCCCTGTTTGGGTTGGGGGAGGCCCCGCTGGGGCAAAGGGGGTGGGGAGACCGGCAAGGACGGGTTCCTGGCTGACCCCTGGGTGCCTGAACCAGAGGCTTAGTGGTCTGACCATGGACGTGAGTAAGCCCTGCCCGCACCCCCTGCTCCCCGCTCCCCAAAACATTGTGGGAAAGGAGTTGGCCCATTCCAAGCCCCGCCATGGTGACAAACATCAGCTGGGGGGGGCCCTGGTCAGCAGGGACAGAGGCTGTGCTGGTCCCCGAGACTGCCCGGGAGGGGAAGTTGGGGAAAGAGGGACGTGCCTGGGCGGTCGAATCCTGAGCTGAAGGTGGACGCCTGCAGGGGCCGGGGACAGGAGCGTGCACATCGCCACCTAGGCCCTGAGGAGAGCAGTGCAGCCCCACCGGGCTCCAGGGCGTCTCCTCAGCTTCCTGCCCAGAGCGGAGCACCCACTGTGTGCCCTGCCTGTGCTGGGACCTGGGCAATTCCAGTGTCACCCACCACCCCTGCCTCCAAGGCGTCCACAGCAGGCACAATGACTGACCTTGGAACGGGACTGCGCTGAGTACCTGTCCCTGCTTTCTCACTTACCAGCTGACTGTGTGACCTTGGGCAAGAGACTTAACCTCTCTGAGCCCATTTTTCTCCTCTGCAAAAAGGGGAACAATTTGCTCCCTTGCAGAATTGCTGAGAGCCTGAAGAAGGAAGTTGCCTGTGACATCCCTAATGCACTGTCTGGGGCAGAGTGAGTTTTCAATGGCTGGTTGTTCCCTGTCTGTCTTCTCTACAAGTGGATACCCAGGGAGCCAGGGGTACAGTCTGCACACTCAGCTCTGCCTTATGGGCTCTCTCTGATTGGCCTCTGTCCGTTTCTCCAGCCTGGTAAGGTTCTGTCTGATGACACTTTGTGCTATAAGGCCACTAGAGCAGGGCAAAGGCCGGGGGAGGCTGCAGCAGGGGTTGCTGATTTAGGGGGTGTCAGTGAGGGGACCTCCCTGAGAAGATGAAGCTAAAGCAGAACTTTTCTCCTTCACTGACTGACTTCTCCTCTGGCCCTGGGAGCAAAGCCTGTCTTGCCCTCCTGGCTGGGCTGGCCATCCTCTGCTACCCTGTGGCCTTCAAGTGCCCCTTCTCCCTGGATCCAGGCTGCCTGGCCCAGCCACTTTTTAGCCATGTGACCCAGGCAATTCCTTTGCCTCAATTTCCTCATCTGTTAAATGGGCATAAAATAGTACCTACTTCCAAGGTGGCTGTGGGCATTGTGTCTGTTACCACTTGCAGAGAGCTCAGGGTGGCACCTTTATGTCACAAACACTCCATAAATGGGGCTGTACTCGTTGTCAGTGTTATACATTTATCCCGTTTTTATCTGTCCCTCTAAATGCACCAACCCTTCAGCCTCGTCCAGTCCTCTGGGAATGGAAACGGGAGCAACTTCCCAGGGAGCTGCGAGATTCGCACTGCTGGATGTGAACGGTGACTAATGGAGCAGTTATGTGGCAAGACAGTGCTTAGTCCCTTGCAGTATTGTTATCTCAAATCATCCTCGTGACACCCCCGGGAAGGCGGCCCCACTCTGCGCATGAGGAACCCCCCAAACCAGGAACCAATAACTTAGCTCCGATTTGAACGCAGATCAGCTCAATCCTGTGCTAAACTGCCTCACTGGAGAAATGGTTAATACTTTCCTGCTCACACGAGGCTGACCCCAGCTGGGAACTCCACGGATCAAGGGGACCAAAGTAAGGGTTTTAGAAGTGAGTTGGAATTGGAGCAGATCTGGTGGGGGCGGTGTGGGTGGCCACGGCCTCTCAGGAGTGGCCGACACGGTGGTCGTACAGCCCATTCCACTGTATTTCTTCGGGGTCGAGAGATAAAAGAGCGAGGAGCAAGAGAAGGAGGGTGGATGGGAGGTAATTCCACGTGGAGGGCAGCTCTGCCCGCTGCTCGGCGATCGGCTTTGCGTGGACTTGGTGCCCGTGAGCCCGGCAGGTCGCAGGCAGGCTCCGGTCCACGGGCCCCACCAGAGCCTCTCGTGGGCCAAGGCACTTCTGCACCATAGAGACGCTGGATTTCATGCTGCCCAGCACAGGACCCCTCCAGGCATGAGACGTGGAGGAAAGAGCACCAGGCTGGGGTCACGAAACCAGGTGCTCGTCCTGGCTCTGAGCTTGTGTGACCTTGGGCAAGTCCCTTCCCTTTTCTGGGCCTGCAATCTCCCTTTGTAAGGATGGGTGATCTCCCTTCCAGCTCTAACATTGGACACGGCTCAGTCAACAAACCTTCGTTGAGCACCTATTATGTGCCGGGCACCAATGAGAAGGGGATAGACAGAGCCTGCTCTCGGGAGCTTGTATTCTTGGTGGAGAGACAGTGAGCACACCGACAGTAAACAAGGTAGTTTCAGATGGTGACAAGGGACAATGAAACAGGGTCACGTGGGAGAGAGCGAGGGGCCTGCTTTAGGCAGGGTAGTTGGACAAAGGCTTCCTGGGGAGGTGCTATTTGATCTGAGACCTATGGGATGAAATCTGTCACGTGAGGCTCCAGGATAAGAGCATGAAGGGCAGGGGGAGCAGCAAGTGCAAAGGCCCTGAGGCAGGACTGAGGGGGAGGTGACTGGGGAACAGAGAGAAGGCAAGTGGCCAAGGTGGTGAGCAAGGGGGAGCGTTGTAGCAGATGAAACAGGGGAGGTGAGCAGGAGCTAGTGGCTTTCACCCGGCTCTCACCCGGGGGTGGGTGCCACCCTCCCAGTGAGTATTTTCTGATTGTCACAAGGACTGGGGGACATGCTACTGACACTTGCTGCTGGGAAGGATGACAAATGTCCTGCAATATGCAGGAGTCCTACTCAATACCAGTATTTCTCCCGTTAAGAGGCATCAGATCCCACGTCCCACCTAGTAAGATGCTACTACCGAAAACCCCAGAAAATGCCAAGTGTCCGTGGGGATGTGGAGAGACCGGACCCCTCGTGCACTGCTGGGGGATGTCAACTGGTGCAACTGTGGAATACAGAATGCAGGCTCCTCAAAAAATCAAACGTCACATCACCATGTGAGCCAGCGGTCCCTCTTCTAGGTATTAACATATACATGAAGAATGGAAAACAGGGTCTCGCAGAGACGCTTGTGCGCCCACGTTCACAGCCGAATTATTCGCAGCATCCGAAGGGTGGAAGGGACCCAAGTGCCGACGGATGGACGGCTGGATAAGCAGAACGTGGTCTCCACCCAGTGCAACCCTGTCCAGCCTAACCAGGAAGGAGGTTGTGACACTCGCTATAGCACGGATGAACTTGGAGGACATCACACGAAGTGAAATAAGCCAGTCACAAAAGGACAAGCACTGTGTGACTCCGCTCATACGAGATTCCTCGACCGGGCAGATGCATAGGGGCAGAAAGTAGGACGGTGGCTGCCAGGGGCTGGGGGGAGGGGACAGAGTTTGAGAATGAGCAGGTGAAAAAGTTCTGAAGATGGATACACAGCAACGTGAACATACTTATCGCGGCTGAACTATACACTTAAAAATGGTTACGATGGTAAATCTCATATGTATTTTGCCACAATTAAAAAAAAGAAACATCAGGTTATCTTTTCTCCTTGGTTAGGAGTTTGGATATTTCCCTAAGAGCGATGGGGAGTCGCTAGGAGGAGATATTACTAACTGTAAATAGCTGCTTTGTCGTGTTCCGTCCCTCTGGCTGCCACGTGGAGACAGGACGGCAGGACGGCAGGGTGGACACAGGCAGACCAGCGAGGAGACTGGGAAGGTGCCCGGAAGAGAGAGGGTGGCTCGGACCAGGGCGGCAGTGGTGGGAGTGGGTGGGCCCTGGAGGGGCTGTGGAGGGAGGGGACAGGCAGGAGGAAATGTCACCCCTTAACTCCAGGCCAGTGAGTGGAAGGCTTGAGAGAGTTTCCAGACTTCGTCTCACCCATCCTCATCCTCCTGCCTCAGGACGGGACAGACTCATCCTCTCCCCAAACCCCATCTCCAAGGGAGCACACTGGGGAGTTCGAACCTGCTGCCCAGGTATCCACACGGGGCCATTATAAAGTGCCCTGTGAGAGAGGCTCTATCATTTCCAAAGCCTGGTTATGGCCACGGTCCATTTGATCGTCTTGCCGTGCCTGCGGGGTTGGCAGGGAAGGTTTCGTGTCCATGGCACAGTTGAGGAAACTGAGTCTCAGAGAGGTACTGTGCCTTATCCACAAAGACGTGTGCAACTCCCTTGAGGGCGTGTCCATCCCTGGCTTCACAGACAAGAGGAGGAGTCGAAGCAGGGGGTTAAGGGGAAGTGCCTGGTTAAGGGGACAAGGGCATGAGGAGGGGTCCTCTCTGCAAAGTACACGGGGTATGGGGATCCGGCAGCCTGGCAGCCCTGAAGGGCCAGGAGGACACTTTCCTCTTCTCCTCCATGCACAGGGCTCCACAGCTGCAGTCTCCTCCCAGGGGGGCCCAGAGACCACCCAGAGTCATGGTCCTAGACGTTGCCACCCTCTGACAACCTGGAAGCCACCAGCTGTCTCTCCCACAAACTGCTGAGCTCGGGCGGCCCGGACAGATCATGCCGGGATTTTCTCCGGGCGCCCGCAGGGTTGGCACACACATGAGCTTGGGGCAGGCAGATACAGGTATGAGTGCTCCTACGTCTTCCAATCTCATCTCTGCCTTTTTGGCTAAGTCCAGGAATGTGTCTGGCTGAAGACAATTGGCGTCACAGCTGCAAACCAGAGGCTTCCAGGGCTGGGAGTAGCTCCGAGCTCCCCTCATCCGTCCTCGTCTTCGGGGGAGGGGGCACTTCTGCCCTCCCCCAGAGACCATCCAAGCCGAAGGGAATGTTATCTGTTCCCCAGAGGCCTTCATTCCTGTGCGGAGGGACTTCCAGCCCACGGCCTCTGCCTGCCTGTCCTGCCTGCCCCCTCTGACGGCAGCCCTGTAGGGAGGCTCCCTCCCCTGTCTCCTGTCATTTATTTGAGTGGGACTTACCTCAACAGGGACCTGCGGCTGGGGCAACAAGAGCACCACATTCCCCTCATCTCAGGGCTGGTTTGGGGGTGGACGTGCGGTTGAAACAAGACAAATTGGACTAAGTTCTGGGGTTTCGCTGCAACAGTGGGGAGAGCAGTGCTCCCTCTCGGTTGGGTTTGCTCTTAGGCTGGAAGCTCCAAGCTGCCGTCATTTGGAGAAAGACTGCCTGAGAACCGATGCAACGAGAGGAAAGTCAAGTGGAGGCCTGGAGAGAGACGATTCCTGACAACAGCAGTGCAGTGCCTGGATCCAGCCATGCCTGAAGCTAAAGACCGATGGGCACTTTAGTTGTAAGAGCCAGTTAATTCCCCCTCCTGCTTAATGGGCCAGTTTGAGTTGGGTCCTGTCATTTGCAGCAAAGGTGCACCTACCTCACCCTAGGTTCTTCCTTCTGCAGCAAATCCTTTGTTGTTTGGCCCTGCCCACAGCAGGGCTGAGGGGTCTCTGGTTAGGTCCTTGGCAGGAGAGACCTCCATCTCCCTGAGTCTGCTGGTCCATTGCTGCTCAACATCTGTGTCTCCACCTGGACTCACCCTGTCACTCTCACTGTTTTCTCCTTGGCTTAATGTCATTCAGAATTCTTTCCATCAGTGCTGAGAAGCCCACATCACAGCCGCTTGAGTGAAAAAGGGAACTTGGTGGCATGGCAAGTGGCCCTCGAGAGGGACCCGGAGGGCTGGAATCAGGGCTCAGGGCCACCAGGATCCTTTCTGTCACTCACCTCTGCTGTCTCTGCTTCCCTTTGGGGCTGGCCAAATTGTCTCTCTTCCATGAGGTAGGAAGCTTGGCAACCCCAGTCCCAAGCAAGAGAGCTACCTTTTCCCAGGATCCATTGGTCAGTCCCAAGGAAGGATTGATTGGCCTTGTTTGGGGCATATGCCTGCCCTTGGACCAACCACTGCTGCCAGGGAAGTGGGGTACAATCACTGACCAAGTCTGGGTCGTGAGGATGGGCACTGAGGCTCAGTGATTGACAGGGTCATGTGGGGGAAGGGCAATTTCCCACAGGGGACCACATGGCTGAGAGGGGACAAAGGTTGGGGTGTGAGGGGTGCTGGACAGAAAAGAGCAAGAGGTGTTCAGCCCAGTATCATCACCACCATCTCCATCCACCAGGATCTCCTGAATCCCCAGTATGGGCCTGGCTTTGTGAGGAACCCATCAATCCGTCCGTCTGTCCCTCCCTCCCTCCCTCCATCCATCCATTCATCCATCTATCCATCCATCCACCCATCCATCCGCCCATCCATCCATCCATCCAACCTTCCATCCATCCATCCATCACCGACCTGAGCTGGATACACAATGGTGAGACTCACAGACGGGGACTCAAGTCCTAGTTCAGTTTTTCAGAGGGGAAGGACATTCAACAAGCCATTGCATTCCCCTGGGCTACGAGCACTGACAGGGAAGTATAAGGGACTCAGAGCAGGGCCAGCTAAAGTAGTTTTGGCAGGGTGGTCTGGGGGGCTTCCAGGAAGAAGTGACAGCTAAGTGGAGACCTAAAAGAAGAGTAGGAAGTAGTCAGGTGAAGACTAAGAAGAGGTTCCAGAAGGGGGACACTGGGAGGGCAGGGGCTTCTGCCCCTGGGGAGGTCACAGTGAGGTAGGAAGACAAGACTCAGGGGGCCCATTTGTTTGTCTGACCCTCCCCTCACTCCGCAGGTGCTGAGCACCAGGGATGGCCTAAGCTGCCATGGATTTGGAAGTGAGATAGTCTTGCTCCTTCTCCCAGGAGCTCCCGATCCAGTGGGGGAGGTGCTGTGGGGTGTGAGAAGTGGCACAACAGGGCGACAGCTTGCCCGGCCTGGAGGAGAGTGGGGGGCTCCAGGGAGGAGGTGAGGTCTACACCGAGCCCTGACAAGATGAGCTCACCAGGAGAAATGGGGCCACAGGTCCCGGACTCTCGCGGCTGGAGCCTCCCACCCCCTATCTGTGCAGCTGCCAGTCTGTGGGTGTCCCAGATGGCACCCGCCTGACCACCTCTCCCTCCTGGACAAGCCTCAACGCCAGCGGTGCTCGGCCAGGGCCGAGCTGTGCTGCCTCCCATGCTTGGGCGCAGACACGGAGGAAGTCAGGCACAGGTGCTGGTGGACTTGCTTGGGTAGGGAGGGTAGGAGAGGGGCGTTTGGTCGGGATTCGAGGTCAGGAGATGGGATCCAGGTCCTGCTCTGCCATAGACTCACTGGGTGACCTTGGGCAAGTCCCTGCCCCTCTCTGGGCCTCGGTCAATTCGTACGTTTGGATGGGAGGAGCCCTCAGGCCTTGATGAGGCACCATTCCAGTTCTGCCGTGGTGGGCTTCCCAGGCCTCCAGCCCCTGCGGTGGGTGACGTGTGTCTCGTGGGCTGGCAGGGGACAGCGGAGGTGAGGCTGCACTGGGGCTCCTGGATCCTGGCCACGCCGCCTGCTCCTACAGGTCCTGAGTCATCTTCCAGGCAGTGGATGACCTCTCCATACCCCTGTCTCCCCCCAGCCCCATGACCCTGGGCGGCGTGCAGGGCCAGGCCGTCCCAGGCGGGCGGCACAGTGGAAATCACAATATTGACCCAGCACACAGGAAGTGGGGAGGACAGGCCGTCGGGGTTCCCGGCTCGGGGAGACAGCTCGCTGAGTGATGAGCTTGGAGCCAAGCTCTCCCTCCCTCCTGGGTCACTGCACCACTGCCGGCCGCCAGGGCTGCTCCTCCCGCTGCAGGGCCCCCTCCCCGGACCTCCCTCCTACACATTCCCGGGCCCAGGCCCCGGAGGGGAGCCGCCAGTGAGCTCTGAGGCTGCAGGCCCTCTTGGGCCCTGCCTCCCTCTAGCTGAGGCGCCGGCTCCCTTGTGCTTCTGGCTTCTGCGGGGACAAAATGGAACTGCACCCTCACGGGCTGCTGGCCTTTGGAATAGTCCTGCCTCCCATTTAGCAGATGGGGAAACTGAGGCCCAGGAAGTTACTCAGCCAGTTGCATCAGAGCCAGGATTCACACTCGGATCTGTCCAACCGCAGGCCAGGGCTCTGCCAACTCCCATAACCCATGCGTGAGTTATCATTGGTCATGATCACGTGTGAGTCGTAAACTGCTCCATTGGCCCAACCTTGGTCTCACTCAGTCCTCGCAGCTGCCCTAGAAGGGGTGCAGTGATTAACCTGCCTTTGCAGATGGGGGAACTAGGGCTCAGAGACAGTGAAATGACTTCCCCAAGGACACAGCTCGCAAGCAGCAGGGCTGGGATTTGAAGTGAGGGCTGCCTGATCCCAAAGCTCAGGCTCTGTCTGTCCCGCCAAGCTGAGGGGCAGGAGGGGCCTGTCCTTGCTCGAAGGCTCCCTCTCCCCAGGAGGCCTCAGGACTGAATTCTGGAGCTGTGCCCCCCCCCCCCAGAGCCAGACTTGAGTTTACAAAGGGGCTCCCTGGGGCAACCTAGACACAGCCTTGCTCACCAGTGGGGGAGATTGGGAGGTGGCCACCCACCTGCCGGTGGGGCAGGCTGGACCAGGAAGTGCTGCTGCATGCTCAGCAAGCTCGGAGGGAAGTGGTGCTATGGAGCAGAAATACTACCGGGCTTGGAGTTGGGGACCCGAAGTCCTTCCCTGCCCTCCCAGGGTCTTGGTCTCTTCATCCGTAGAGAGAAGGACCTGAGGTCCCTATGAAGGTCTCCTCCCCAATCCAGAAAGCGAGGGGAGGTTTCAGCCCTGGTTAATCCCAGCACCCTCCCCGTGGGCTGGATGTGGATGGGGACGGGGTCTCCCCCTGCTCTCACCGGGCTCTGACCGGGATGTAAACCCTGGGCTTGCTCTGTAAGGACCCACCAACCCAAACCTGCCCGTGTGCTTGCTCTAGGACTGCTGTTGAGGGCGCTTTCTGATTCATCACATGACCCTGTTAGGAGGAACTGCAGGGAAAATTCACTCGGAATTCAGCGTAGGCAATTTGCATGAAGTCTGAGAAACTGGTACAATTTTATGCCATGGACACTGATCGTATGTATTGCACGTGTGTGTACACACTCACCTGAGTGTTTACATCTTTGTTTTGCCCACCATGAAGCTTAAGGCTAAAACGGTGACACACAGCAGTGTAGGTCTTCCTGATCCAGCTGACCTCCCCGCCCCCTGACAGGCCCCGAAGTATAGTAATTACCACTACTGACCTGCTGTGTAGCAGGAAGACACAATCCTGTACCGATGTTCTCCTTTCCTTTATACCAAGGTGGAAACTGACTTTCAGAATGTGGACAAGGTGTGTAACAGATCCCATCGATTAGTGACGGCTGCTGCTGGCACGGGAAGGGAAGTGCTGGTGCACATGCTCATATCTGCCTTCCCTCATGCATGCAACGTGTAATGTCGTCTGTAATCGTATTTTCTACTTAACCATATACAATCTGAGAAGCTTCCTTTAAACCTTCGAGGAACAAGACTTTATATAAATAAATAATAATTCATTACAAATAATTATTTTGTGCTTTAACATAAGTTATATTACTATGTTCTTACCATGTATCTGTAGGAGAAAATGGTTGGGTCGTTACCGAGGTAGAAACTCAGATTCAACGTCAAGACCACTGCTGGCCCATAGAGCACCTTTGTGTGTACTGGAAAAATGTGCCCCGCTGGGCAATCACAGCCTGATGGACAGAGCACAAGGTGGATTTTAGGCCCATTCTCCTTATCACCCATGGTGCTTTTGTTCAGTGCACAACCTGAACAACCATACATAGCAGCCCTATTCAGTGTCTTGCCAAATCCTGCAGTTATACCCACCACTCCAAATCCAGTGCTTGTATTACTGCACACAGTACACAGACCACATTCTGGGTCTTGGACACCTATTAAGGCTCCAGGATAGATGGCAATTGGTCTGAGGCTAAGCTGGGCCCCAGGGAGAGGAGGAAGCAGCGTAAACAACTCAGCCTGTGTTTGTGCGACAAACAGGCAAGATCGCTGCTGGTGCCTGCCCCTGCCTGCCAGATTCCGGTGAGGATCCTGCACTATGAATGATCCCAGTGATGCCCTCTTGGGGGACCTGCTGGACTCCCCCCAGGCCCGGTCCTTGGCCTCTGCCGCATCCTGGCCGCTGGCAAGTCAGGGACGAGGCCTCCTCCTTGGCACCCCCGTCCTGCACGTTTCTTCCCGCTCGCTTTCCGCCCGGGATTACCTCCGGGGCTGGGCTTCTGCGTGCTGCTGTCGCTTGGGCCCCCGCACGGGATGCTTGAAAAACATCTCTCTGAAAGCAGAGAACGTGTGAGCCGTCAAGAAGGAGGGTGTGGAAGGAGAGAGGTCCTCGGAGGAGGGGAAATTTACAGCATTCATTTGGCCAGTTCTAAGGCCATCGTGAGGCCCGTATGAAATGCCTTCCGGAGGTGAGCACGGGGATTTTACTGCTTAAAATCAGATGTCAGCACTTCGTGCCCTTGGAGATTGCCTCCACGACCTCCTCCTCTGACGGATGAGGAAACTGAGGCCCACGATGGAAAGCGACTTGCCTAAGCCTGCACAGCTGAGCGAGAGGCCCCAGGCCCGGGTTGTGGGGCACCGCGTGCCCGCTAAGTTCCCTGGGCGCTACGTCGGGGCTGAGACGCAGGCGGCCACTCAGCCTGGCTGCATCGACCACCAGCCTCCTCCGCGCCAGGCTGCTCCCCGCATCCCTCACAATCGCCCCACGAAGGCCACGTTTTACAAATGGGAAAACTGAGGGTCAGAGACTCTGACTCACTTGCCGAATGTCACCCCGCGCCACGGCAGGGGAGAAAGCCAAATGTCATCGCGGTTAGTACAGCCCCGGAGTCTGACAGTCTGGGTCCTGTGCACACCGCCCGCTGGCCCTGTGGCCGCAGCCGAGTTACAAGTCTCCCTGAGCCTCGATGTCCTCAGCTCCAAATGGGAGTAACAACCACAGGGCTATGGTGACGATTCAGTGAAACTGTGCATGAGAGGCACGTAGCAGTGCCAATGTCAGTGTCACTGTCACTGCCAACGTTCGCGGGCGGTGATAGGAGACATTTGTTGACTTGGCTTTCATAGTCCACCCTCTGGATGCCTTGGGGCAAAGGGCCCTGCCCTTTGTGTGTCGTCTTACTGGGGACACTGGTAAGTGGGGGCAATTCTAGGGGCTCCTCTCCCTCTGCCAGCCATCCTCCCCCGGCTCAGGACAGCACGTGCTCCGACGTGACCTGCTGGCTGTGCTCTGCTAAGTCTGACTCTTGAGTGGTGACCCGAGGTCAGGGAACAACAGTTGGGGATTTGCTGTTGTTGTCGTTATCCTGGTTGTAGCAATAGCCTCATCAGCCTTTTCCTGTCACCAGATGCTCATTTATTTATTCATTTGGCGGCTATCCCAGGAGCGCCACTCTGTGCCAGGCCCTAGGCTGGGGCCCGGGTCGCAGAGGTGCATGCGACAGACTGCTCCTGCTCCCCCCATTCCAAGCCCTCTGGAGCTTCACCAGCACCTGCGTCCCCTGAGCTCACTGCTCCAGCCTCCTGCTGGCTCAGAGAGCCCCTGTCCCCTGGCTAGTGCCTTCCGCTCTGCTTGTGTCAGCCCTGCTCAGACCCAGGCAGTGGCAGGCTTGGACCTCACGCTTCTCTGTCTCTGAGCCCGGGCTCTTCCCCTGGCACTGCCCTGCCTCTGGGTACCCATAGTTGTCCTGATGCCTGAGCCCTGGGGACCCCAAGGCTGGGTAGGACAAACCAAGTCACAGGATTTGTCTGAGATGAACCAGGGATGACAAGCTTTGTGGCTTTGAGATGCCATAAAATTACCCAACAACAGTGGTTTTCAAACTATATCTCTTGAAGCTGCGCTGTCTGCAGAGGTGCCTCAGGGGTCCACCTCCCCTCCCCACGCCCCTGCCGGTGGTTAACGGAGCGGCTTTATCCGGTGCGAGGTTTAAGAAGCAGGGGCTCTAGAACAACGCTGCCTGGGGTGAATCCCATCCCCACTCGTCAGCTGTGTGACCGTGGATAAATCACTTACCTCTCTGTGCCGTGGGTTTCTATGGAATATTCCACAGGGAAAAAAGGGTTCTTTTTGTTGCTTGAGAAACGGTTGAAAATATCTGTCCACGGTGCTCACTTGGGCACGATCCCCTACGCTTGCCTGGCTCTGGTGTCTTTCTCCAGCACAGCTCTCCCTGGGATAACTGTCCAACTCTAAAAATCCGCTCAGATTTGTGTGAGGAGTCACTCCTCACTGATGTCCTCATCCGGGGCCATTTCAGGGCGCCTGGCCGTGTGGCCAGCGTGGAGAAGCAGGTGGCAGCTGGCCCTGCTCTGGTGCCGAGCTCCCGGGCACGAGCACAGGTGTTCGGGCAACTGGGGGCTCTGCTGGGCCCAGTTCTCCTCGGCCCTGGGCTCTGCCCACTCCCTGCATGG
>CM052444.1:94365686-94405862 GCA_028533085.1 Varecia variegata | reverse complement strand
TGAGGTATCAAGTGGGTGCTCAGCGCACGTGAGCTTCTGTGGGGCCCACGTTCCATGTGGAGGGAAGCAACTTCATCTGAGGGAGCCACGGAAGGCTTCTGGGAGGAGGGGGCATTTACATTGAGTCTTGAAGGATGGATAGGAGTGTGCCAGGTGGAAGGGCAGTTCAGGCAGAGTGAGCACAGAGGCCTAGAATTGTGAGGGGTGTTGGGAACAGCATATGGTTCCGGGGCCTGCGAGGTGGGAGGGGACCTGGGGGGTGCAGCTGGAGGCAAGGCTGGGAGGTGAGCAGGGGCTGGTGGCCAAGTTAAATTATCCCAAGAGCAGTAAGGAGCCATAGCGGGGTGTGAGTAGGGGAGGGACCTGGTGGGCTTTAAGTTGTAGAAAGACCACATGGCTGCCACACGGAGGATGGGCTGGAGGGGGACCTGGGAGCCCCTCACAGTTGTCCAGGTGACGAGGCCCAGAAGAAAGGAGAGGGACGTCAGCAGTGCCCTCCGACCTGGACCCATCTGGTCAGGGTGGCCGGGCTGACCTCCACCCCACAGCTCAGGGCCGCTGCTCTGAAGCCCTGCCGAGCCGGCTGGAGAAGAGGCCGACTCCAGCCTGCAAAGGGGAAGTAGAAATATTTGCTCAGCTGCAAGGACAAGTTCAAGTGTCTCCTTCCACACACGAAGGGGAGAGGCTGGCCCGGGCTGGGGGTCTGTGCGGTGCTCCCCTCGGCTCCCCGGCCTGCTCCCGCCCGTCCATTTCTGCCTTCAAGCCATCCAGAAAAAATGTCCCTTCTCCTCCCTGCGACACCCACTCTGAAGTCAGCGACCGTGACCTCTTTTTCCTTTTCTTCTCTAATAAAACACACTCAATTCTTTCATCTTTCCCTCATGTGACGGGGACTGACCTTTATTTTTATTTTTAGAGACATGTCCAGATTCGGCGGTCATTGATTCGGGTCTTTTTTCAGCTGGCTGACACGGGCAAGGCCCCGGAAGGGTTCCGAGCCAGACTTTGATGTGAGGCAGGCTGAGCTCTGCCGTCACTCTGCTGTGCGACCTTGGGGGAGTCACGTAACGTCCCGAGCCTCACCGGGCCTCTCTCTAAGTCAATATCCATGACCCCCGTCTCCAGTTGTTGAAGGAGTCAATATGCAAGTACTTCTAAAGCACTCAGGACAGTGCCTGGCACGTAGTAGGTGCTCAGTAAATGGTAGCTGTAGGTGTCTGTGTCCCTGGACAGCCCAGCACCACTGCAACCTCCTTTAGAGCCGTGGTCAGCAGTCGCCGTGCCTTGACAAAGCACGTCTGGGCTGGGCAGGCTCTGAGATGGCCCCGGTGATCCCTTGCCTCCTGCTCCTATGCCCGTGTCACCCCCTGCCCTTGAATGGGGGAGGACCTGTGACTTGTTTATAACCAACAAGTTATGGGAGGGGATGGGATGTCACTTCTGGGATTATATCACATGAAACTGCAACTTTCTTCTTGCTGGTGGCCCCCTCCCTGGCTGGCTTTGCTGGAGCCGGCTGCCACCTCATGGGCTGCCCTATGGAGAGGGCCCATTTGGCAAGGACCTGGGGGTGGTCTCTGGCCCCCAGCCACCAAGACGAC
The DNA here is from genome assembly GCA_028533085.1 of Varecia variegata. Taxonomy (NCBI): domain Eukaryota; kingdom Metazoa; phylum Chordata; class Mammalia; order Primates; family Lemuridae; genus Varecia; species Varecia variegata. The sequence goes on along the minus strand of CM052444.1, from coordinate 94,404,261 downwards.
CTGCAAGGAACAGAATCCTGCTGTGATATTACGATATAATAAAAAATATATATTTGGTCTTCATCCCTGATTCCCGGCATGGAGCTCCTAAAACCCTCGTAATTTCCTGAGTGGTGGGGTGATGGGAGCATTTTTTTGTTATAATATTTGGTCTTACTCCCTGGTTCCTGACGTAAGAGCTTTTAAGACCCTTGGAATTTCTGCAGCGAATGTCTTTTTGAATCCTAATGAGATGACGGGTGGCTGGGGCCCCTTGGTAGTTTCAGGGTGGGGGCTGGTAGCCAGAAAGACTGAGGCGAGATGGGAAGGTTAGAACATGAGTCCCATGCCCAGACCTCTGGGGAAGGGAGAAGGGCTGGAGACTGAGTTAATTACCAATGGCCAATGATTTGATCAATTATGCATACCTAATGGAACCTCCCCAAAAACCCTGAACAGTGGGGTTTGGATACCTGGGTTGTGGAACACGCGGAGGCGCTGCGAGGCGGTGCCCCGAGAGGGCATGGAAGCTCTGCACCCTCCCCCCATTCCCTGCCCTACACGTCTCTTCTGTTTGGTTGTTCCTGAATTGTATCCTTTATAATAAGCCAGTAACGGTAAGTAAGGTGCCTTCCTGAGTTCTGTGAGTCATTCTAGCAAATTGTGGAAGCCGAGGAGGTAGGTGGTCAAAGGAACTCCTGATTTATAGCCAGTTGGTCAGAAGTACCGGAGGCCCCAGGCTTGCGATTGGAGTCTGAAGTGGGAACAGTCTTGGGGTCTGACACTAACGCCCAGTAATTAGTGTCAGAATCTAATTCAATCGTTGGAATCCCAGGTGGTGTCCAGAGCGTTACAGAGCGAGTTGTTGGTGTGGAAAACCCCACACATTTGGTGTCAGAAGTCTTGCACTATAAAAGCGGCTCGGCCCTTGCCAACAACCACGTAAGCCTGGATCATTCCCCAGTTAATCCTTCAGATGAGACCTCAGCCCTGGCTGCCACCTGGATCACAGCCTCGCAGAGGACCCAGGTAAGCTGCGCCCCGACTCCTGACCCACAGAAATTGCAAGATCATGGATGTGTTTTAAGAGCACTGAGTGTGTGGTAATATTGTTCCGCAGTGACGGATAACTAAGTCGACTTTTGAGGGTGCATTAGGGCAAAGCCACAGTGGGCTGGCGGAACTGTAGACTCTAAAGCAGCCTATGTAGCACCGCGGGGACGCAACAAAGTGGCTTTTTAACGACAACAGCAGCAGCTACCGATGACTGAGGGCGCACCGTGTTCCCCGCTCTCTGCCAAACCCTTGATGTGTGTTATTTCATTCAGTTTTTGCCACAATGTACGAACAACAACTATTACCCCACTCGTTACTGGGGAGGGCAAAAGGCTGTTGATTTTTGTGTGACCTCGTCATCGCAGAGGATGTGGCCAACTCCCCTCTGACCTATCCAGAGACAAACACATTTCGCCACTGCGAGTGCTGACACTTTTTGTTTAATAAATGTCTTATCTTGAAAAAAATTTAGACTTCCAGGAAAATCGTGAAGCTAGTGCAGAGAGCTCTTGTGTGCTTTTCACCCATTTCTCCCAGTGTGACCATCTGCCGTTCCCGTGGCACATTGCTCAAAACTGAGACGTCACCATCGTCACATGACTGTTAACTAAGCTACAGATTATTCCAGTGTCACCAGTTTTTCCACTAAAGCCCGTCTGCTGTTCCAGGATCCAGCTCAGGATCCGACAGTGCACTGAGCAAGCACTGATTTTCCTTCTCCAGGCCCCACGTGGTCTGGTCTCACGTAAGGAGTGCGTAGCTCCCTATTGCCCTGTGTTTCCTAATCCTTGCAAAAGAGTAACTGGCATCACTGGATTCAGGGTGTGTTTGCTTTTTCCTGAGCAGTAGCTAAGAATGTTTAGTCTGAACCACTTGGGAGGTTGGCATCACCCTCGAATCGTTTTGCTCTGGGATCCAAATCTCTGAAATCTCTGAAATTGGAGGAGGGGATGTTAGTTCATCGCCCAGCACATATTGTCTCACAGTTCTGGAGGCTGGAAGTCCAAGATCAAGGCTGGTTCCTTCTGAGGGCTGTGAGGGAGAAGCTGTTCCAGGCCTCTCTCCTGGCTTCTAGGGGTTTGCTGGTGGTCTCTGGTGTCCCTTGGCCTGGAGAAGCGTCACCCAGATCCCTACCTTTATTTTCACATGATGTTCTCCCTGTGTTATGTCACTGTGTCTAAATTTCTGCTTTTCATAAGGACAGCGGTCCTATTGAATGAGGGGCCCACCCTACTCCAGTATAAGCTCATCTTAACGAATCACATCTGCAACGACCCTATTTCCAGATGGGGACTTGCTGAGGTACTGGGGTTAGAACTTCACATGTGAACTTGGGTGGGCGGGGGAAACACAAACCCATAACACTACCTGCGGCCTCCCCCTGTGGCTTGGGCCCCCCACAGCGTGGCAGCTGGGTCCCTGGAAGGAGCACCCAGGGCAGGTGTTGGAGAAAGACAGGTGGAGGCTGCAGGGCTACTTGTGACCTCCTCCTGGGAATCACCCAGCATCCCCTGTGCCATGTTCTGATGGTCAGAGTGAGCCCCAGGGCCAGCGCCAATCCAGCCACTTGAGGTGTGAATTCTGGGAGGGGTGTCGGGGAGTCATCTTTGGAAACAAGCTACCCCAGGTTCACAGCAAGCTCACACTCCTGAATTGCAGATTAAAGCATTTTCGATTCGCCGTTTTTGTCCACACTGGCTCAGTCACAGGGCTTGGCACACGGGTGGCTGCTCAATAAATGTTGTGGCATCAAATTATATCGTGAAGGGGTCTGCTCCACCAGCAGGGAAGTGACAGGTGCTGCCCCTTCTCCAGCTGACTCTTTACTCCCCTGTGGGGCCCCTTTTCCTTGGGAACCCCAGGCTGGCAAGGGACAGGTCCTAGAACCCAAAGGACCTGAGGATGGATCATAGCAGTCTGCTTTTTCCTGCCCACGCACCTGGGCCTGGCACTCAGGGGCAGCAGTGCCCCAGGCAGGTGGGCTTGCCGAACCCAGAAAGAGGGAGACTGAATTTGAAATGTTTTCTAAATCTCCCAAACAGAGGTTGTGCAGCACCAGCACCCCGCCCCCACCCCACCCGGGGAGAGAAGGAGTGGGTTTCCAGTCTGTTTATGTGTCAGGCTATTTTGAAACCCCCGAAGGCACTTACACACAGAGGCACATTTAAACGTACCAGGAAGTGCTCCCGGAATGGAAACCGGAGTTGGAGGAATGCTAGGGTGCTGCGTCGCCTGCTCTGTTCTGCTGTCCCCAAACAACCACCAATTCAGCGCCTTCAATGCCCAAGTCAGAGCCTCTCTGGCCGGAAGGGCCCTGGGAGGTCATTTAGCTCCTCCCTTGTCCTCCTCCCCACCAAACATTTCCTGAGCATCTCAGCATTTTTGTTACATCAGTTATAGGACTCTTTGGCCCAAAGGAAGAAGAAAAAAAGCATCCAAGTTGATCAAGATGAAAAATAAAAGAGGATTTTATTGGCTCAGTTCATGTCAAAGTTCAAGGAGAGTTCAGCTTCAGGTATGGCTGGATCCAGCAGTTCCAACCATGTTATCAAAGGTGGGTTTCTGAATATTCCTTAGCTCTGCTCCCTCCATGGTGCCTCATTCTCAGTTTTATAAAGAGGCAGTAGCCCCAGACTCTTATCAAGTGCCTCAGATCTTGGGAGGTGATGTTCCCATTGGCCAGGCTTAGTCACAAACACTGCCACCCTTATCAGCTAGGAGTGGACTCAACTCTGCCTGAAGTTCAGAGGTACTCTTCCCACCCAACCCTCATATCCAGATATCAGGCAATAAACATCAATGTATTCTCATTCCAACAAAATGGTGCCCAGGTTCTCTGCTTATGCCCCCGTAGGGATGGAGAATTCGCCAGCACAGTGGCATCCCTGTCCTTTGATAACTTTATTCTGGCTTCCATAATATCTTTTACTCCGCTTCAGTGTAATTTACTTGTTCGTGTCTACCCCTTATTGAACTCCTTTCTTTCTGTGTCTCTGGCATGTAGAACAGGCTCGCACAGGACAGGTGCTCAGCACACGGTTACCTTCAATTACTAAGCACATATTATGCGCCAGGTGTTTGATGCATATTATCTCATTTGATCCTCATGACCACACTCTTTGATAAATAGTATTATCCCTCCTTTGATATGTGAAGAAATTGAGGTTCAGAAGGTTGAGAAATCACCCTAACCAAGGTCACCCAACAAGAAGGTGGTTGGGTCAGGATTTCAGCCCAGGTCTTTTTCACATTAACCCAATGAGGAGGTGGGAGAAGCCAGGAGAGAAGTTCAGGGAGTTGGAGAGAAGAAGAACGGAGACAGTAGAGGGAGAAGACAGAAGGATGGAGGAAGCGGGAGAGAAGAAACTTTGAATGTTAAAAATTCCTTTCAGTGTTGGTTATTCTTAACTTACTCTTTGGGCACTGACTCCTTACGGAATCTGGTTAATGTTAGTACATTTTAGCACGGCGATGCATCAATGCACCGTATACATGAGAATGTTAAATAGAACTAAATATTGTCGATACTGACATAGCACATTAAGAGTATTAAGTTTGGTAAATGAAGACGATGATATAATTTTATTTGGGATACAGTTTAAAATGAATTTCAGCTTGGGGAATTGGCGGTGGAGTTAATTGCTTCTCTCCTGCTATCTCGGGAGATCAGTACTGTTTTTGATTAACAAGACACACATCTTTGTTACCCCACACGGGTTCCTCATTTTCATAAATGATTTCGTGTTAAGCTTGATAGTGGTATTAATAGAATAACAAGGAAGAAATGTAAGACTGAACTTGATGATCAAGGATTACCCCTGGCTAGTCTATGGTGGCCCAGTTCATGTCATTGTAATTGGATTTGATTTTAAAAGTCAAAATAGGTGTTACATTGGAGGGTGGACTCTTTGGCTTCACTGCTATGATGTTTGCAGCATGGAACAACCATAGAAAATAGGTTGGAGCCCCCAGATGCCAAGGGCATATTCAGGAGTATTTCTGTGTATAATTTCAGGGTTTTTGAAGATTCCCTAAGTCTCACGAGAATATGTGCATGTGAGAAAATTACTCAAAATGAGAAGAACCACCTAAAACCATTAGAGGGAACAGTACCTGACACTCACACAGAGTATGGAACAGTGCCTATTCCCACCCACTAGACTGAAAAACACCTCATCATTCATGGGGCACTGAGTAGAGTACTCAAAAGGGTCTTGCCTCAGTAGTGGGAATAATTATCCCTGTATTAAATGCTGCTCTGGTCCTTCCTAACAAATCTGTAAAACAAGACTTGAAAAGATCAAACTGTTCCCAGGAAATTTAATTGTGTCCCAGAATAAAGATCCATTTTTTTATAGAAATACAAATAAAAATATGCAGCATCCAATAAGGCAAAATTCACAATGTCTGACATTTGATCAGAAATTACCAGGCATGCAAAGAAGCAGGACAATGCAACCCTTCATAAGGAGAAAAGTCAATCAAACCCAACCTAGAACTGACATAGATGTTAGACTTAGAAGACAGGAGATTAAAAAAGTTATTATAACTATACTCCATTTGTTTAAATAAAGAAAAACTAGAGGAAAGGTTGAACATGTTAAGTGGAGTAGTAGAAGATTTAAAAGGACCCAAATCAAACATCTAGATATTAAAATTATAATATCTGAGATGAAAAATAAACTAGATGGGATTAACAGCTGACTAGACATTGCAGAAGAAAATATTAGTTAACTTGAAGACATAGGGATAAAAGTTATCCAAAATGAAACACATAGAGAGAAGATCCTCAATAATAAAGCTGAACAGAGCATCAGTGATCTGTGGGGCAACCTCAACAGCCTAATACATGGGTAAATGGAGTCTCCAAAGGAGAGAAGAGAAAGAGGGCAAAGAAAAGAAAAAAAATTAGAAAGAAAAATAGTCAAAGAAATAACTGACATTTTTCAAATTTAAGCCAATAATCCCACTGAACTTCAAGCACAGAAACATGAAGAAAATGACACCAAGTTACATGATAATCAAATTGCTCAAAACCAATGGTAGAGAGAAAATCTTAAAAACAGCCAGAAAAAAAGACACATAATGTACAAAGGAACAAAGATAAAGATGACAGCAGATTTCTCATTGTAAACAATGCACGTGGGACAGTGGAAAACATCTGTAAAGTATTGGGAAAACAAAACTATTGACCTAGAATTCTATACCCAGAAAAAATATCTTTGATTCTTTTCAACATAGCACTGGAAGTCCTAGCCAGAATAATCAGGAAAGAGAAAGAAATAAATATCGTTCAAATTAGAAAAGTGGAGGTCAAACTATTCCTGTTTGCCGAGGATATGATCTTATATCTAGAAAACTCTAACGACTCCTCCAAAAGACTCCTAGTATTGATAAATGAATTCAGTAAAGTCTCAGGTTACAAAATTAATGTACCCCAATCAGTAGCATTTCTATATACTAATAAAATCCAAGCTGAGAGTCAAATCAAGAACTCAATATAATTTACAATAGTTGCTAAAAAAAAAAAAAACTAAGGAGATGAAAGATTTCTACAAGGAGAACTACAAAACACTGAGGAAAGAAGTCATAGATGACACAAACAAGTGGAAAAGCATCCCATGCTTATGGAGTAGAAGAATTAATTTTGTTAAAATGTCCATACTGCCCAAAATAATTTACAGATTCAATGCAGTTTCCATCAAAATAACAGCATTATTTTTCACAGAATTAGACAAAACAATCCTAAATTTCATATGGAATCAAACAAGAGCCCAAGTAGCCAAAGGAATCCTAAGCAAAAAGAACAAATGTGGGAGCATCACATTACCCAACTTCAAATTATATTACAAGTCCATAGTAACCAAAACAGCATGGTACTGGTATAAAAGTAGACACACAGATCAGTGGAACAGAACAGAGAATGCAGGAATAAAACCATGTACCCACAATCAACTGATCTTCAACAAAGGAAGAGAAAGGAAGCCTTATTCAATAAATGGTGCTGGGAAAATTGGATAGCCACATGCAGGAGAATGAAACTGAATCCTTATCTCTCACTATATACAAAAATTAACTCAAGATGGATTAAAAACTTACATGTAAGACCAGAAACCATGAAAATTCTATAAGAAAACCTAAGACAAACTCTACTGGATATTAGCCTAGGCAAAGAATTTATGACTAAGACCCCAAAAGCAAATACAACAAACACAAAAATAAATCAATAAGGCTTAAACTAAAAAGTTTCTGCACAGCAAAATAAAAAATCAACAGACATCCTACAGAATGAGAGCAAATATTCACAAACTATACATCTGAGAAAGGACTAATATCTAGAATCTACAAGGAACTCACACAAATCAGCAAAAAAAAAACCAAATAACCCCATTAAAAAGAAGCCAAAGCACATGAACAGATATTTTTTAAAAGAAGATATACATACAAATGGCCAACAAACATATGAAAAAATTCTCAACATCATTACTCATCAGAGAAATGTAAATTAAAACCACAATGAGATACCACCTTACTGTTGTCAGCATGGCCATCAGTACAGTGAAAAGGGAATGCTTATGCGTTGTTGGTGGGAATGCAAATTAGTACAACCTCTATGGAAAACAGTATAGAGATTCCTCAAAGAATTAAAAGTAGACCTACCATTCTACCCAGCAATCCCACTACTGAGCATCTACCCAAAGGAAAAGAAGTCACTGTGTCAAACAGACACCTGTACTGGTATGTTTAGCAAAGCACAATTCACAATGGCAAAGACATGGAATCAACCTAAGTGCCCATCAACTGATGAGTGGATAAAGAAGTAGCATACTCAGAGTGGAATACTACTGAGCCACAAAAAAGAATGAAATAATGTCTTTTGCAGCAACTTGGATGGAACTGGAGGCCATTATCCTAAATGAAGTATCTCAGGAATAGAAAAACAAAAAACATATGTTCTCACTTAAAAGTGGGAGCTAAGCGATAGGTATGCATGGTCATACAGAGTGATGACTTAATGGACACTGGAGACTCAGAAGGGGGAGGATGGGAGGGGGTAAGGGATGAAAAATACCTATTGGGCACAATGTACACTATTCAGGTGACAGGTACACTAAAAGCCATCTTTCACTCCTATACAATTCATGCATGTAACAAAAAAACCATTTGTACTCCCTAACTCTATCAAAATAAATAAATAAATAGGAAGAACTAGATGTAAACCTACATCTATTAAAGAAATGGAATTATAGCTAGAAACCTCTCAAAAAACCTCAGGCTTCACTGAATTCTACCAAACATTTAAGAAGAATAATATCAATTCTGCACAAACTATTCTAGAAAATTGAAGAGGAGGGAATACTCCCCTACTCATGTTATGAGGCTAGCATCACCCTTATACCAAAACCAGAAAATGACATTACAAGAAAACTACACTAATATCCTTCATTAATAAAATTTATCAAATTAGATCCAACAACATATAAAAATGATAATATATCATAACCAAATTGGATTTATCCCAGGAATGCAAGTTTGGTTTAACATTTAAAAATTAATCAATGTAATTCACCATGTTAGCAAACTAAAAAAGAACTCTATGATCATACCAATAGATGCAGTAAAAGCATTTAACAAAATTCAACATCCATTCCTTCTAAAAACTTTCAGCAAACTAAGAATTGAAGAGAGCTTCCTGAACTTGATCAAAAGCACCTACCAAAAACAAAGCAAAACTGCAGCTAACATCATATTTAATGATGCAAGACTGAATGCTTTCTCCCTAAGATCAGGAGTAAGACAAGGATGTCTGCTCTCCCCACTTCTGTTCAACACTGTACTGGAAGTCTTAGCCAGAGCAACAGGGAAAATAAAGAAATAAAAGGCATCCAGATTGGAATGGAAGAAGTAAAGCTGTTGCAGATAATATAATTTTATATGTAGAAAAACCAATGAGCACTAGAATTAATCATTGGGTTTAGCAAAATTGCAGAATATAAGATTAATATACAAAATAAATTGTATTTTTGTATACTAGCAAAGAGCAATCTGAAATTGAAAGGAAAACAGACATCAGTTAGATGAGCATCAAAAAGTATGAAGCCCTGAAAAATAATGTGCAAGACCTGAACACTGAAAACACAAAACATCACTGAGAGAAATTAAAGAAAACCTAAATAAATGGAGATACACTATGTTCTTGGGTTAGAAGACTTAATATTGTTAAGATGTCAGTTCTTCCCAAATTGATCTATACAGTCAATGCAATCCAATCCTAATCTCAGGTTTTTGTATAGAAATCGACAAACTGCTTCTAAGAGTCACGTGGAAATGCAAAGGACCTAGAATAGTCAAAGCAATTCTGAGAAACAACAAAGTGGGAGGATTTAACACTACCTGGTGTCAAGACTTATTATAAAGCTACAGTAATTCAACACTGCGTGGTATGGACATAAGAATAGACAAATACATCAACAGAATAGAAAAGAAAATTCAGAAATAGCCCCACGACTATACAGACAACTGATTTTTGACAAAGGTGCAATGGCAATTCAGTGGAGAAAGAACAGTTTTTTTATTGAATGGTGCTAGAACCATGGAATATCTGCAGGCAAAAACAAAAACCAAACAAACAAAAAGAAAGTAAACATTATCCTATCTATAACTCATGCCACATTTTAAAAATTAACTCAAAATGGGTCACATCACAGATCTAAATGTAAAATCTAAACCTATACAATTCCTAGAAGAAAACATAAGGAAAATCTCTATGACATTGAGTTAGGCAAATATTTCTTAGATGCAACACCAAAAGCACAATCCATAAAATGAGTGGATAAATTGGTCTTCAGTAAAATAAAATTTTAAAAAGTTCTACTATCCAAAAGACACCGTTAAGAGAATGAAAAGACAAGCCACAGACTAGGAGGAAATTTTTTCAAATCTTTTACCTGATAATGGACTTATTTCCAGAATATCTAAAGACCTCTCAAAACCACAAGTAAGAGAATGCCCAATCAAATTTTTTAAAAAAGCAAAAGATTAGAATTCATTTCACCAAAGCACATATACAAATGGCAAATAAACATGTGAAAAGATATTCAATATCACTAATACTTACAAAAATGCAAATTAGGCCAGGGGCTGTGGGCCTGTAGTGGCAGCATTTTGGGAGGCCAAGGCGGGAGGATCGCCTAAGGCCAGGAGTTTGGGACCAGCCTGGGCAACATAGTGAGACCCTTATCTCTACAAGAAATTTAAAAATTAGCCAGGTGTGGTGGTGTGCACCTGTAGTCCCAGCTACTCGGGAAGCCAAGGCAGGAGGATCACTTGAGCCCAGGAGTACCAGACTGCAGTGATTTATGACCACGCCACTGCATTCCAGCCTGGACAACAGAGCGAGACCCTGTCTATAAAAGATAAATAAATAAAATAATGCAAATTAAAGCACAATGAGATAACCACTACACACCTATTAGTAGAATGGCTGAAATCTGGAAGACTGACCACATCGGGTGTTGGTGAATGTGAGAAGCAATTGGATCTCTGCTACACTACTGGTGTGGGAATGTAAAATGGCACAAACACTTTGGAAAACACGTTGGCAATTTTTAACAAAGTTAGAAGTTAACACTTGCCATGTAAGCCCGCCATTCTACTTTAGGTATTTACCCAAGAGGAAAGAAAGGATATGCCCCATATGTTCACACAAAGACTTGTCCACAAGAGTTCATAGCAGCCTTGATTGTAATAGCCACAAACTGGGACCAACCAAATGTCCCTCAAATTGTAAATTGATAAATTATGGTATATTCATACAATGGAATACTACTCAGCGATAAAAAGGAAAAATCTCTGATATATGAAACAACATGGATAAATCTCAATATAATTATGCAGAGTGGAAAAGCCAGAAGTATATACCATGTAATTGCCTTTATTTAAAATTTTAGAAAATGCAAACTAATCTTTAGAGGCAGAAAGCAGATCAGTGGTTAGCTGGGGAAGGGGACCGTGGGGGAAGGACAAATGACAACGAGGCCCTCTTGTTTGTAGTGTTGGTTTCACGGGTGCATGTATGTGTCAAAATTCACCAAAAGGTACAAGCTTATAGCTCAATAAAGCTGCTGTTTTAAAAAGCCACATGCACTTATTGGCTACTTACTGTTTACTATTACTTATTATTACAAAGCCTTTTTAGAACTACGGAGATTCATTCATTCAACAAGCATTTTTTTTGAGCACCTACTATTAAAAGGTCTGGGAATACTTCAGTGAACAAAATAGACAAAATATTTCCGACTTCTTAGAGCTCACATTCTTGGGAGGGAGAAGTGATGATGGGAGACAAAAGCTAATACATAATTTTAATATTTACCATATCAAATGATATCATAAATATATCCTATAAAGGAAGAAAAGGCAGGATTAGGGTACAGAGAGTAGGGGGTGGGTGGAGTTGTCGTTTTAAGCAGAATGTTCAGGGAAGGCTGGAATGACCATGTGACATCTGAGCAGAAACCTAAACAAGGTAAAGAAGTCAGACGTGTCCGTTATCTTGGAGAAGAGACTTCTAGACAGCAGGAAGGGTCTGTGCAAAGGTCCGGAGGCAGGAATGTGCTTGCTGAACCTAGAAATAGCAAGAAGCCCAGTGTGGCTGGAGCAGAGTGAGTGAGGGGGTGAGTAGCAGAAGATGAGGTCAGGGTTTGGGCAGGTCAAGGTCAGCTCTTAGAAGGACTTGGCTTTTACAAGCAGGTAATAGACCCTGTTCCTAGGAAGAGTGGCAGGGAATCAATTAGCATTTTCTGCAGGCCTACCAGGTACCTCCTGCCTCGGACGTCAGAAAGTCCGGGGGGCCTGCTCCATCCTACTGCCCTGATGTGCTGACACCTGAATGGCACCCAGCACCACGGCTGGCGCACAGTTGGCACCATGAACTGTTAACTATGATTATCAGGTTGAGGGAGGAGAGTGGGGCAGGATTCCTGGAGAGAGCCATTTGAGCTGGGCTTGGTAGTGTTATTAGTATATTCCAGAACCTTTATGGTTGGAAGCCATAGTTTCTGGCAGAAACCAGAGGGAACAGTAGGCTGTGGGTTCCCTGAGAGCAAACTTGTGTCTCTTGTGACCTTCCGTCTGCAGGGCCTGACTTCATGCCTGGCTTACAGTAGGCACTCAGTACATGTTTGTTGAATGAATACATGAGTGAAGGAAGGAACACATGAATGAGTGTGTCTGGGGCAGAGCCAGGCACAGACCTTCCTCTTCTATCCAGGGACTGCCCAGAGCCCTGCAAGACTCCGGCTGCTCGGGTCAGAGAAACCAGGATTCAAATTCCAGCCCCACCCCTTCTCCTGTGAGACCGCGGAGAGGCTACCTGACTGCTCAGTCTCAGTTTTGTCCTCAGCAAAATGGGCGCAATAATAACATCTACTCCACAAGGTGCTTATGAAGATTAAATGGGACAATTAGTGTGAAGTGCCCTGCATGGGGCCAGACACATAGTGAATACTCAACAGGTCCTAACCCTGGTTTTTATTGGGTACCACGAGGCGGTAGGCACTGTGCCAAGGGCTTTTCATGCGTTAACTCTAAATTTAGGAGTTACAATAGCCCGACGATGAAGTAGGTACTGTTATCGTCAACCCATCTAGCAAATGAGAGTCCAGAAGCTCAGAGAGGTTCACCAACTTGCCTCAAGCCACACAGCTAGGATGCGCAGAAGCTGGGATTTGAACCAGAGTCTGTGCTTGAAACTGCTGTTCCTTTAGGTCCTCCTCTCTCTCTTTTTCTTCCTCTGACCAGACTGAGGACCGGGCTCTGTTTACGAGGCAGGTGAGAGACGTGCACAGCTCTTCGGGAGGAAAACGTGGATCGGACCTTTCCCCTCCCCATGCTGCCAAAGGCTGGAGTCGCACACAGAACCCGGAGGGGTGAGGGGACGTGTGCAAGAGAACTCACTGGTGACCGTCCCTCGTCCGTGCTGTCCCAGCTGGGCTTGCTGCCCCTTGAAGGAAATCGGGGGACACGCCCCACAGCCATGCTACTCCTGTGCTGGGCGAGAGGCGGCCGGGTGTGCTTGTCGAGGGGCTGGGTGGCACCTTGGGGTCCACAGCCTGCTCGCCAAGGCGGCCTCTTGCTGGCTGTGACCTGCCTGGGCAGGGAGAGACCAAGGAGGTGCCCTGGGCTGCGTGTCTGGGCGGGTCTCACGGCAGCTGTAATTGCCGGGCACCAAAGCCGGGCTGGGCCCTTCTATGAAGACATTTATAGCCAGCCAGCCTGGGGGACAATTCAAGTGGTTTTCTCTCTTTTGTGTCCCTTTAATAAACGAGAAGAAGAGACATCAAATTAAAGCTGACTCTGGACAAACTTGGCTTTGGTGCGAGGCTCTGGGGAGGTCAGGGGAAGGTTACTCTGCTCACTGGCCCTGAGGACTTGAGTTTTTACCACATGCTTTTAAAATGTAGACTCAGATGTCAGGGCTAGTGAGGCCTTTGAAGTCACCCAAACCAACGCTCAGCCTTGTGCAGGAATCCCCCATCAGTCTCCAGTTGCAGTCTTCCAGGGACGGGGAGCTCACTATCTTTCAAAGCAACCTCGCCATTGATAGACAACTCTCACCTTGGGGGCCTTGGAGACAGATGGACTTGGGGTACATCCCAGCTCTGATGCTCACCAGCGTCAACCTCAGACCCTGAGCAGGGGTGTCACCCCTCTGAATTTCAGCTTCCTCCTCTATCAAATATCATTCATTCATTCATTTATTCCGTAAACATTTTGTCTCAGGCTGGGCCTCCCAGAAACAGACTTGAGACGAGGACTTGAGTGAAGTCCTTGGAAGGTGACCCGGGAGGAACCACGGGGAAGAGGAGACTGAGACAGGGACGGTATTGTGAATTGACACCTTGATTACGTCCCTCCACAAGCGTCCCAACTCCTGACACCTGCGAACATGTCTGCATTTGGGAACAAGATCTCTGCGGATGTGGTCAAGGTCAGACAGGTCACGTTAGGTTAGAGTGGGCCCTGAGCCAATGACTGGTGTCCGTCTGAGATGCGGGGGTGTGGGCCCAGAGACGCACGTGGAGGGAAGAGCCGTGTGAAGACAGAGACACGCGTGGGGACACCACGTGATGCTGGAGGGAGACAGTGCGATGCCCACACAAGCCAAGGGACGCGGGGGATTGCCAGCAACACCAGAAGTCAGGAGAGAGGCGTGGAGCAGATCCCCCTGAGCCCCCAGAAGGAGCCAGCCCTGCTGACACCCTGATTCTGGACTCACAGCCTCCTGAACGGAGAGAGAAGAGATTTCTGTCAGTGCGGGTGTTCAGCACGTTCCACTGTGGGAAACTGAGGCTTGGTCTCTCTGGGGTGCTCGGGGAGACAGGGTAGAACATGCCTCAGAGTTACCCGAGTCCAGGCGGAGGGGGCGGGGTATTTCTCCACCAGCTTCCACCTGTCCTTGCCCGAAGGCTGCTCCTGGGCAGCACTGTCCCCTGACGCCTCTGGACAGGGAAGCTCAGGGGGCAGGAAGAGCCCCCAGGGGAGCATTGCAGGTGCCGGCAGTTGGAAGTGCTGGGAGTCCGGGTGCACAGGAAGGGGGTGCTGATGGCATGTGGGTGGGCCACCAACAGCGTCTGCCAGACCCTGTCTTTATTGAGCGCCTACTGTATGGCACAAGGCACCATTCTAAGTATGTGGAGTGCAGCCCCCCAGCTGACGGGACTGACGCCGCACAAGGGAGGCAGATGACTGCCTGGCAAGCCACGCGGCTGCGTGATGCCCAGTGGAGCAGGCAGGGGACGCACAGTGATGGGCAGTTGGCCAGGGTCCCCGGGGGACGTGGGGTGGCGTTAGTTTAACCTGGATGGTCAGAACAGGCTTCTCTGAGGAAGGAGCATCTGGACTGAGACCTGAACGTTGACAGAATCCAAACTTCACACTCTGGTGGAACAGCATGCCAGGCTGAGGGAAGAGCCAGTGCGGAGGCCCGGAGGGGACAGATGAGCACTGTGACGATGACGTGAGTGAAGGATGCGCAGAGGGGCCTGGCAGGACCTGCTTGCTCCCCCTGTGTCATGCTTTTATCCCTGCTGCTGTCCTCCAGCCACCAGAGCTGCAAACCCACGTCCTGTTCCCAGGGAAGGCCTGAGAGGCCCCGGGTGCAGGGGTCAGGTGGGGGGACCTGGACTTCCCCCATCCCTGCCCCTCACAAGCCCTTTGACCTTGGACCAGGCATTAGCTCTGAACCTTGCTTTCCTGCGCCGTCAAACGGCCACAGTAACCGTGTCCACCTCGTGGGACAGGTGTGAAGGTTAAAGGTGCCTTTTCCCCGGCAGAGGAAGGAGGGGTCCCTAACGCGTGGTGCTGAAGCCTCTGTGCTGGGGACTCCACCGTTCACTCCCGCAGGAGGCCGGACAACCGTCACAGTGTTCTCCGTGACAAAGGAGAGTCGCCAGTCGTCCAATTAATTGGAATAATATCGATATACTTTATACATCTTTAATTCACCAGTTTAAAAAGCAAACAGACCAGGAAGGTGGATAGTATGGCCCCATTGACTAAACAGCCAGGCTGGGAGAGGTGACATGTTTTGCTCAAGGTCCCACTGGTGAGTGGCAGAACTGAGCCTGGGACGTGGGTCCCTCTGAACCTGGAGGGGTGGGCGTCTGTGCTGTCCTGAGATACTGTCATTAGCCCTTCAAGCACCTCGGCACCACCCGGTAAGAGGAACTTGCCTCTGGAGGCAGAGCTGGGAGGGGCAGGAGATGGGGTGGGAACAGGGGTGACTGTGGGGCTCGGAACGTTGTCCAGGGAGTGGGGGCTCAGCCAGGGGAGGCACCAGCCTCCTGACGTTGGGAAGGTAGTGCAAAGGGGCCAGGAGGGAGGGGCTGGGTGCCCAGCTGCCTCCTGCCGTGTCTGCCAGGCTCCCACTGGGCACGCTCACCCCCCGATGACATCTGCTACCTTGTGTGCCTGAGCCAGCCTGAGCTGGGAGCCCTCCCCGGCGGGGCTGGCTGGCAGGCCGCCTCTCTCCCATCCTGTCCCGGGCTCGGCCCCCACGCAGGCACAGTGGTGAGCGTTGCCTGCCCGCATCCTGTACACGCCCAAAGGCATCAGTCTGCCCCTCCCTACAGCATACTGGGACCCCCTGAAGGTCCCCAGCAGGTGGCCATTCACCTTTTGCTTGGATGACTCCAGAGACGGGTGGCTCATTACCTTCTGGGGAAGCTTGTTCCACCCCGGGTAGCTGTCGTGGTTGGTGGGGAACGAGCTGGGGCCTCGAGGCAGAACCAGGTGCTTGTGGGGGACTGGAATTGCTGATTGACACATACAAAGGCTGTTCTAGTTGTGTGCGAGGGCAGTGAGCCTCAGTTTCCCCACCTGGCTTCCTCTGGCTCAGTGTTTCTCTCACTGCAGGTCAGAAACCATTAGTGAGCGATGGCATTGATTTAGTGGGTGGTGACCAGCATTTTTTAAAAGAAACAGGTCAGAACAGGATAGAAAGCAGTGTGCATTTCCAGCAGATCAGGGTAACTGTTTCCTGAAATTTTTGCTGTCGGTGTGGGGCGGCATGCTGGTACGGTGGGCACAGAGGGGTCCTTCAGGCCTGGTGGGGGCAGGGGCTTCCAGCAGCGCCGAGGGTGGCCGGGAGGGGCTCCCAGCCTCTGGCGCCTCTCCCTGCGCACTCCACACCCGTACTGTCCAAGCAGGGGCCCTGGGGCGGTGGGAACAGGGAGACCCTCTTGTCTCTCCCCTGTGGTCCTGTGGGCTCTGAGCCGTCCCATAAATCGTCTGCCCGGAGTCAGGGGCATAGAACTCCCTGATTTATGCCCCGCCGGGCCCACCCCTCTGCCTCCCTCTCTGGCTTTGTGGGGCCGAGGCCTGGCAGGCTGCTGACTCCAGACAGCCCCTGCGGTTGCTGTGGCGACAGGTTCAGGCTGGGCCATTATCCTCCTTCCCTCTCCGCTTCCCTCCCTGGGGCACCCCTCCCTCCCTGCCTTGCTCCCATGGGGGGCCTCGTCCTCCGTAAGCCGGGCCCCTCCTGCAGGGCGCCCCACGTCCAGTGCGTCTGTGTCACAGCAAAGTGCTGACTTAGAACATGCTGGGACAAGGCAGGCTGGGGTGTGAACGAGTGCCCGGCCCTAGAATCCAGGGTGTGACCCTCTGCCCCTCCACTTCAGGTCTGGCCATCACAGCGCCGGCCTCCTGGGCTTGTGGAGACCCAGCAAGGGACAGCACTGGGCCCTTTCATTGGCACTTAGACCTGTGCAGGTCTCCACGGCCTCATCTGCAAAGTGGGTACGATGACATCCGTGTCCATTGCTCTCTCCCGGGACCCATCTCATCGAGACAGTTGGTGCTCAATGAACGTGAGCGACTAAATGAAGCTCATAGGCTATTGTAAAGATTCTCAAATGCAAACGTAAACGTGCTGAGTTCAAGATGGCCACAGATCCTCTTATCCAGAAGTGGGAAATCCGTTCCCCACCCTTGGATCTGGACAGGCCTTAGCACTCACTTGTAGCCAACAGAATGGAGCGGGAGTGACGCTGCCCATCCTCCAAGACTAGGACACGAGGACCTCGCTGCTTCCACTTCGGCCTCTAGGAGCCTCTAGCCACCATGTAAGAAATGTCCCCGAGGACACTGCCCTGGAGAGGCCACACGAAGCGGCCCTGACCCTGCAGGAAGAGAGGTGGGGGACACCCGCCAGCCCCCAGCCCTTATCCCAGTGGAGGCAGAGATGAGTGGCTGCCCCCACCAGCCCTGCCCAAACTGCAGCTTCATGAGCAAAATATCTGTCATTGCTTTAAAGCAGTTATGTTTGTTCTGCAGCATGGATTTGTTCGAACAAAACTCCAGCCCTGAGCCCCATGCCCAGCACACCAAGCACTCGGGGAAGTGGCTGTGGCCGGAGTAACGCTGTTGACAGTCGGAGCTGCTGCTGCTGTCGCTCCTGGAAAGCAAACGGCCCACTGATGCAGAACGGAGGCTCTGGAGGCAGACTGCGCACTCTGCAGCCCCGGACAAGTTCCCGTCCTTCTCTAGGCCTCAGTTTCCTTGTCTGTGTGAAAGCAGCCACGATCATTGACTACGTCGTGCAGTTTCTGTGAAGAGCAAATGAGATGATGCATAGGAAGCGCTGCACCCGGGGCCGGGCACAGAGTCGGCGCTGCCACCGCCGTGGGCGCGGGCCCCAGTGCAGGGATCCCCAGTTTGATATTGCATCTCCCGTTCTACGAGGCTTGGAAAGAGTCCGAGCTGGAAGGAACACGGTGAGCAGCGCCGTGTGCAAGCCTCCATCACACATGGGAGCGGGTTGCTGATGGAGGTTTTGAGTTATGATATTTTTATCTTTATAAAGAGCTCTGGGTGGCCCATCTCAGAGCCAAATAAATAATAATGATGACAATGGAGAAGGAGGAGGAGGAAGAGAAGGAGGAGAAGGGGGAGGAGGGAAATTTGCCTGGTGGAGCTCACCTACTTCTCTGCTTCTAGAAACAGCCCAAGGGGTTGGTTCCTCACTGACTGCTGAAGTCTGTGAGCCCCTGGGGTGGGGGAAGGGGGAGAAGCTTCTCGGGTTCTTTGGGCTGGTCCGTCCTTGCCTGCCGGACACCGACAGGATCTTCCAGATTAGCTCATACTGTGAGGACCGAGGAGGGACAGTGACTTGCCGAAGGTCACACAGTAGGTCAGGGTCAGAGCTGGGACCAGAATCCAGAGCCTGTGCCTCCCTCCCAGGCTGGAGTTCTCAGAGCAGCACATTTTGGGGAGTGTTTTGCTTACAAAGCTTTCAGGAGCGGGTTTGCCTTCTCCCTGCCCGCCTGCCATGGACTTGCTTGCATTAAGAATTGTCTTCCTGGGAGTCTCAGCTACTACTCATTTCTTTCCAAATGCAGTGCCGGCATCCGACGGGGAGCCCACTCTGCAGCCCTGGCCTGAGTAGGATGGGTGGCTTTTCCACTCCCTTTTACAGATGGGGAAACAGAGGCCAACACCAAGGGAACGAGCTTTTGTTTCCTCATTTCAAAAAGCCAGCAGGGCCTCTCCTTACAAAACAACCTGCAGACACCCATCTCGTGGTACACTCAGAAGGGCTCTAAGAATGCTGTACGCTCCCTGCTCAGAAACTGTCTTCCCAGTCTCCTTCAGCCATGCCCCAAGCCCCACCTTTGGAGTTTCTGCTTCTGGGTCAGAAAGGTGTTCCCGGAAATCCTCCTGGCTGCCGTGCTATTGAGTGGACAGCCATGAGGTAGAGTGGAAAAAACATAGAATTTGGAGTCATTTGATCTTGCTTTGCCACTCATTACCTGTGTGACCTTGAGCCAGTCAGTTTACTGTCTGGGCCTCAGTTTCGACATCTATAAAATGGGACTCATAATTGGGCCTACCCCACCCGACGAGGGCCAAATGTGGTGTTCTAGTTGTCTATCGCTACACAGCAAACCACTCTATAACTTAATGGCTTAAAAACGATCATCCTTTGCTTTGCTCACGAATTTGCAATTTGAGCAGGGCTGGGCGGGAACAGTTGGTCCCTGCTCCACATCGCGTCAGCCAGGGCTGGTTGACTGGGGTTTGAGGATTCCTCTCCGTGGTGGCTCACACGCATGACCAGTAAGTTGGTTCCTCCCCAGGGGTTAGGAGCATTCTGGGTCCATATCCTGGTACCTCTACTTACCAGCTTACTTACCGGTAAGACTCCCCATGGGTGGGTCTCTTGACGGGGCCACTTGGGCTTCCTCACACCATGGCGGCTGGGTTCCAAAAGTGAGCATCCCAAGAGGAGGGAATGGGCTTGG
The DNA here is from genome assembly GCA_028533085.1 of Varecia variegata. NCBI lineage: Eukaryota > Metazoa > Chordata > Mammalia > Primates > Lemuridae > Varecia > Varecia variegata. Next base: position 94,384,423 of record CM052444.1, on the reverse strand, counting down.
GCCTGGAAAGTCTTACAGCAATATTTCCAGTGCAATCTCCTGGCCAAGCAGTCACAGAGCCCAGATCCAAAGAGACGTAACGAATAGCATTTACCACAGTTAGAATGAAATATAGTCGTGCGTGGCTTCATGATGGGAATATGTTCTGAGAAATGAGTCTGCAGGCAATTTTGTCACTGCACAAACAACATGGAATGCACTTACACCCACCTCGATGGTATGGCCTACCATACACCTAGGCTACAAACCTGTGCAGCGTGTGACTGTACTGAATACTGTAGGCAACTGTAACACAATAGAAGTATTTGTGTATCTAAACACAGAAAAGGTAATGTGTTCTGTTACCATGGACACCACGTCACTAGGCAATAGGAATTTTTCAGCATCTCTACAATCTTACAGGACCACTGTTATACATGCAATCCACCGCTGACCAATACACGTTATGTGGCGCATGGCTATAGTTATCTATGTCATTATTTACTGGCGTCTGCTTCCCCCACCCCACTAGACTGTTTTGTTCTTGCTGTATCCCCAGAGCCAGGAACAGTGCCTGGAAGATAGATGGCTTTCGATAGCCATGATTAAATGTATGGCTGAATGAACAAACTGAGACCTCTCTCCTGAAAGTCCAACCCTGAACCCCTGTAGCTCCCGCCCGGGGCAGGGTGGCGTGTGTGTGTGTGTGTGTGTGTGTGTGTGTGTGTGTGTGCAGGGAAGGAGCTCTGGCTCCAGCATCTGAGGTCTGGGTTTGAGCCCCAGCTCTGGCCCCAGGGTGCTGGGTGACCTTGGGCAAGTCACAGACTTCTCTGTGGGCGTCAGCAAAAGCTAATAAAACCAGACCCTGGCTTTTCAACTTGTGTCATCAAGAACTCTGCATATGACTTGCTTTAATTAAGATAAGAGCACAGTGAAATGTTTGGACTTGCTGTTCGTTCTTTGATGTTGGGCCTTTCGTGCTGTTGTTTTTGATGTCCGGGGGCTTGGAGAACTGGACGTGGGTTGTTGGCCCTTGCTGGCGGGCTGCCTGCCTGCCGCTGTTCGCCTTGTTAAAAGCACTTATGTTCCAATAAAGCAGGATTGATGTGGCCTCCTTGGGGATGAAACACTTTCCATTCCCCACACTCACTGCACTTCTCAGCTGTACTCACGGCTGACATTCACCGTGCACCGACTAAATACTGGGCCCTGAGTACTCTTACTGTGCCCATTCTATACATGTGGAAACTGAGCACCGAGAGACCAAGAGGCCTACCTAAGGTCACCGGTAAGTGAGCTGCTATGTAGAGGTACCAGGTTATGGACCCAGAATGCCCCTAACCCCTGGGCAGCATGGTCTCCCATGGGTTGCTGGTGGCCCTGGCTTGAATGGGAAGCCCCTAGGGGACTTGGATGGGGGCCCATAGGATAGGAAGCATGTGAACCTTTGTCTCTAAGTTTGCTCGATGCCAGTGTCTGGCCTTGGAGAAAGATAACTATGAGGTGTTGTCTCTATGATCTCATTTTACAGATGGGAAAACTGAGCCTCAGAGAGGTTGCACCCAGGGGATTAGAAAGGCCAAGAAAAGGAAGGTGGGGCTTTGGGATCCTCTGTCCTTTTGCCTGGCTCATTGTCCAAAGTTAAGTCAGGCCAAGATGTTATGTCTGTGCTAGTCTCTTGCGGGAGGTGTTGGCTGAATTGACTTCGGCATCATACTGCCCAAAAAAGAGAGGATGTAGCTGTGCCTTCCAGCAGGGCAGCTGGTTCTGGGTGGAATGGTCCTCAAGAAGACGAAATAATGTGGGAAAACATCCTCCATCCCTGGTTCCCAAGGTGGAACCAGGAGTCACTGATGGGCGCCGGACAGGGTGCTGCAAAGGGAGTCGGTACTTCTCCCTGGTGTAGCCGAGGGTGCTCCCAGGAGGGCAAACAGCCCGGCAATGCCCTCTGTCTTTAGCTGATTGCAATGCCAGAAATTCCACCACTAACAGCTTCCAGAGACAGCACAACCCTGTCGAGAGAAAGGAAAGTCCTCGTGAGGTCACTTTCACAGCAACCCAGGAACTTTGGTGTCCTCATCTGGAAAATGGAACACGCGCCAACCCCATCAGGTCATGAAAACTCCGACACTGCTCCAGGGATCCTGGAGGGCAAAGGAGGCTGGTTCGTCCTGGACTGAGGGCCCATCCTGCGTGCCCCGAGCACCTGGGCCTGCTGTAGAGTGAAGAATGGTGTTAATTTGCTGGAACCCAATTGCCCCTGGGGTCCCACCACCCTGCAGGTGCCAGGGAGGCCGCGCTTACATTAACACCCAGATGAAGAAGCTTCTCGGACTTCATCTCGTCCAGAAGCTTCCTCCTGCCCTGCCAGAAGGCCAGTTACTTCTGGTACCCCCAAGGTGGTGCCCAACCCACGTCCAGGAGCACATCGGCTCAGACTCTGCACGAGGTGCCCTGCCACGGCCTCAGTCACTCTCCACCCTGGTCACCCTGAGCTTCCAGGTGCCATGTGTGCCGCGGTGAGGTGGTCAGGGGCTGGGCTCCCTCTTGCCCCTCCAGGCCAGATCTGGGACAGCCCAGAGGCCCTTATCACACGTGCTATCTCCACTGTCTGCATAGCGCTCACTTCCCCTTGGCTAAGAAAACATGTTTGCAAAATCAGATTTCTCTGGAAAGCCGGCAGGTTAAAAGGAAAAGGAAACGGTTTGAATTCTGCGAAGCAGGGATCTGAAGGCAGGGGGTGACCTCTGGGAGTGTCCCCACTCTTCTGGGTCCCCTTGATTAGAGGAAGCAGGGCCTGATCCCAAATTCCAACCCCTAAGTCTCCCTCTCTACACCCCTCCAAGTCTATTCCAGCATCCACAGGCAGCTGAGGCCTAGAGAGGCTTAGAGCTTTTCCCAGGGTCACGCAGAGTGGAGATTCCCCTCTTCTCCAGAATCTTCTGTGGCTCCCCACTGCTGGTGGAGCAAGCCCACATGCAGCCTGGCCTGCAGAGTCCTTTTTTTCCCTTATGTGGCCCTTTGGTTCTAAACACCCTGAAGTCCTCCCTGGCCCAAACAGGCTTGTCTCTGCCGCGGGTTCGCCTCCCCCAACCGCATCTGTGTCCAATTCCTTCCTACTCTTCAAGACCCCACTCAGACCCTGCCTCCTCCAGGCAGCCTTCCCTGACTAGCCCGGCCCACATGATGCTTCTCTGAGGGGTCCTGGCCACACCACAAGCATTGTCTGTGCCCACCCTCTCCCTGGGGCCAGATCCTGTCCGTGCCCAGCTGCCTCCTTGGCCAGACCCTGGCTCCCACTACCCAGAGCTGGCCTGGCTTCCTCAGGGCCACGATGGACCACCAAGGAGAGAACCAGAGGGTTTCCTTGTGGAAAAAATGATACCAACAGGGCAATAGGCTGCCTACGGGCCTCCCCCGGGTCCTTTCTTAAAAGTGAATTTTTCTGATCGTAAAAGTGATTAAATCATGAGTGTGGCCACACAGCAGCTCTGCACCTGTTAACAAGACGAGCTAGATCTACCTGTGCTCACGTGGAGAGCTGTCCATGATGGAAATGCAAGTTGCAGAAAGAATGTACATATGATCCCATTTGTTTTTAATTAAAGAAAACAAAACGAAACGCCCGCGCTGGGTCCTGTGTGCTCGGCGCTGGTCTGAGCACGTTGTGTGCAAGAACTCGCTTCATCCTCATAATTACCCCATGTGGTAGGTGCTGTAATTACCCCATTTTAAAGATGAGCAAACTGAGGTTAAAGGGTGGGATTCAAGGGCAGGCTGCAAGCAGGCTCCAGAGCCTGTGCTCTCAACCCCTCTGCTGTGCTGCCCACTGTGTTCTCTCTGCTACGCTGGGCTTGGGTATATACGTAACCAAAGACAGAGAAGTCGGGAGGACTGTTCCTCTGGGCCTTGAGTAGAGCTGTCTGGGGCCGGGGGGAAGGAGGGAGACTTGCACTTCCTCTTCTTACATTCCGTATTGTTAGTATAATTTAACATAGATTTGAAAAATAGAAAAAGCAGCACATGTTCATTGTAGAAAACTCAGAAAAAGAGATGAAAAAGGCCCAGAAACCAGTCAGCCTGGCCTCCTGGACCTGGCAGGGAGGCACACTCAGGGCCATAGGATTCTGGAAGGATTGCCACGGAAATGGGTGAGTAATTGGGATTATTCCCAGTCCACAGGTGTCAGGATGGGGAGCAGACTTCAGCTCAGTGTAGGCACTTTCTAACAATTGAATGCTGTTCCACCATGGAATGGGTAGTGAGCTGCCTGTCCACGGAGGCATGCAAGGAAATACCAGATGCAGGATTAACCACAAACTGTTTGCTAAATAGGTCGCATGATTCCCAGTCCTAAATAGTCTGCTTCCTAGTCCTCTGCCTTTAACCCAAGCTAGACAGAAAGAGGATGTACCTGCAAGGACAGAATGCAGGGAGTGATTTAAAAAAAAACCAAATAATTTTAAAATAGGATTAAGAGCCTTGCACAGATACAGCAGCTCCCAGAATCCCTCAGCATATGTGGTTTTATATGACTTCAGAACCGCCCAACATCGCAGATAGAAACATTTTGCAGAGGAGAAAAACCAGAGGCTCAGAGAGGTCTGGACTTGCCCAAGGTCACCCAGCTCTTCTGGAGTCCCTGACCCTGGCCTGGTGAGGAGGATCCCACACCTGGGTGTTTCTCCCGGAGATTGTGCATCTTCCTTCCAGAGTGCAGCATCCCATAGGTGCCCTGTCCTCACAGAACTGAGTCAGGAGCCCTGGGTGCTAGGCCGGCTCTGGCAGAACGTGCCGAGTGAGCCCACTCCTCCAGGGCGGGGTTCGATCCTTCCAGGCACCCTCCCAGCTCGAATCTGTCTGCCACCACCCTGGTTCCTCAGTTTTCTTAGCATGTCCTCTGACATCAGCCCCGAGGAGCCTTCAGTTGGACAGGGGGGAGGGGGCGCCCCGGGGGTGTCAGACACCCTGATGCTCGGGCTCTTCTTTCATTCCCTGCAGATTTATAGGGGTGTGCGCCTGAACTTTCATTCACTGTCCACAGCCCAGCACACGGTCTGGAAACAACAGCTATGATGAAAGAGATCTTGCCTGCAGATGAAAGCAGGGGAGAGACCGGCCTCCCCCGGCCCTGGCCTGGCCCGGGGCCCACTGCGCATTCTGGTCAAGGTGAAGTCAGGGCTGGAAAGTCTGGAGAAGCCCAGAAGGTTCCTGCCCACCCATGGGTCTGGGGCTTGGAGGGGCCCTGGTGCTAAGCCTCAGATAAAGTCCTGGGGGAGGCAAAAGGAAAGGGAGAGCCCTGTCCTGGGGGCAAGTGGACTCGTGCCAGGAAGAGGGCCTTAGCCAAGCCCAACGTCAGACAGGATGAGAACAAACGCCCTTCAAGGTCCGCTCCAGCACCATCCCTGCTCTCTCTGCCTCATACACTCTGCTCTGGCCACACAGGCCTCTTTCCTGTTCCTGGAAACTCAGCAAGAGCATCTCCCCCCACCTCAGGGCCTTTGCACGTGCCGCTCACTCTGTCTGTAACACCCATCCTTCAGGTTTCTGGTTAAATGCTACCTCCTCCGAGAGGCCTCCGACTGGTAACACAACCCATTCTCCAGTCCAGTACTCTGTTTTCCTAATGTGCTCAGCACAACTTGTAATCATTTGTTTTAGTAATTATAAATGATTTAATAAATTATCTGTCTAATACTATCAATCAAATAAATTAACTAATTAAATTATAATACTATAATTTATAAGTGATTGATTTAATGATGATTTGTAAGCTCCATGAGGACATGGCCTTTGAGCCCTCTAGGTAAAGGGGCTGCTCTGCTACCATCTCACTGATCTGGGTTCAGGTGTCAGCTCCTCTGATGAGCAAAGCACTTTCCATGTATGACCGTGTCTAATCCTCACAGCACCCCAATGAAGCAGGGTCAAGTATTATCCCCATTTCACAGACGAGAAGACTGAGGCTGAGGGCAATCACTATCATATCTCGGCGACAGCCCCTGCTGAGGTCTGCTGTGTGCACGATGATTCCTCCCACTGCCTGAGGCCCCAGGGCCCTTGCTCACCTCTGGGACACTTGGGTGCGTTATGTGTCTGCACTAAGGTGGGGGAAACTGAACTTGTCACCAGGCAGTAACGCATAGGATGGATTTGTCCATCTGCTCACTCCCCGAGCAGAGTTCCCTCCAGGCTGGGAAGAGAGGAATTCATTCCAGAAGGAGAGAAGCCAGAGCTGGCTGCGGGGCCAAGGGTGAGCAGCTGTGGGGAGCAGGGTGCTACAGGGGGAGATGGAGGCCCAGGCTTTCTCTGCACAGCCCCCCACGAGACCCCTCTGGCCTCTTCTCATCTGCAGAGCTACCCCCAGTTTTTCCGAGGGAGAGGAGCACGGACCTTCTCCTGTGCTGCAGGTGCAACGTGGGTGGTGGGTGGGTGGCGGGAAGCTGCCGACCTTGGTCTGGGAGGGTGCGACTCGGCACTAGGAGCAGGGTCTTTCACACCCTCTATGCCCCCGGGTCTAGGTCTTTCTCCTTTGGGGGACACACGCTGAGGGAGGAATCAGAGGTGAGGACAGTGCCTCTGACGAGCTGTTTCCCCAGACTAGCTATGGCAGACCCTGTGCCCAGCCCCTGCCTGGGGCCCGGGCCTGGGAGTGTTTAAAACCAGCTGGTGGAGTTTTGGGGGCAGGGGTCAAAAGGGCAGAAACAGCCAGAGCCCTCATGTCCCCAGCCAGACACGTGACAGGCCAACGCCTCAGCCCTGCCGTGTGCTGGGTCTGTGTATAACCAACAAGTGACAAGCGGCTCACGGGGGCCAAAGTCACATCGTGAGTCTTTATTGACATGAACAAGACGAGGGAAGAATTTTTTTAAATGTGTCCTGGGGATTCTTCATGCAATTATCTCAACTTTTGCCTATGTTGAGTTTTTCTATAATAAAAAGTAAAGAAGAAAGAAAGGAAGGAGGGAGGAAGGAAGGAAGGGGTGTGTATAATTCCACTTTTTAGTTAAACAAGTTACGTGTGTGCGTCTGTATACGCATGGAGAAGGTCTGGGAGCACAGACAAACGTGTGAGCAGCGGTTATCTCCGGTGGGCTGACGGATGGTTTCATTTTCTTCTTTATGCTTTTTATTGCTCTAATTGGGATAAAATAATGCAGCTCTTAAGCAAGAAGAAGGAAAGCCTTGTGTTCCAGACTCCCGTCCACCCACTCAGCCACGCGGACTCTGCTTCGGTCACCTCGCCCCCCTGAGCCTCACCTCTCCCCCGGCAAAGTGGGGGGCTGCGGGGCGTGGGGAGGCTGAGAGGGCTGGTGCTGAGGGCGCACCTGGCAGGTGCTCAGTACCTGTGTGCGCCCCCTGCCCACACACTCGCACACGCACAGAGCTTGGGAGAACAGCAAGGCTGCCTGGCCCGCACACATGCCCGTGCACGCACACGTGCACACGCATGCACGCACGCGGTGCGCACATGAGCTGGCGCTGTAACCTGCGTGGGGCGGCCCCGTCGGCCGCCCGGGTGGGTGAGAGGAGAGAGCCCCGTCCCTCTCCAAGATAAACACAGGAAGCGAGGATCCCACAGTGTCAGGGCGAGGTTGGGAGCCATCCATAAACTCCAGGCAGAGGTGGGGGGCGGAGAGGGGCCCGGAGAAGGGAGGGAGGGAGGGTGTGGGAGTCTGGGCAGGGGCCTGAGTTTGACATCCGCTGTCTTGGGTTCAAATGTGAAAAGTTGAAACGGTGACTAAGCTTGGGGGCTGTCTCGGCTCGTCTGTCTGGAACAACACCTCCCGCCCTCACCCACCCCTCACTCCCCAGCCCCGGCCTCAGGGAGCCAGGTGTCCAAGGCCAGTCGGAGGCCGGAGGGACCCCCCCGCTGGGCCCCCACACTTGGGGAAGCCAGAACCTGTGCTCAGCAAATGTTTGTTAAAGCAATGACTGGATGGAAAGAAGCAGTCATCACAGGCTCCAGGATGCTCCCTAACCCAGCACACGCTCGTGCGTATCTCGGCCCGGCTTGTATCTCCGAGAGATTATCCCAGGGGCAACTGCCAGGCCCACACTCCTCTGGAGTCGCTGTTCCTGCTTTCCCCCGAAGCCCACTGGGTCCCAAGGGAGAGGAGCAATGGGGTCTCTGCCAGGCCAGGGTTTGTGGGTGGGGGGTGCGCACAGAGCTGGCCGCTCAGGGGCCGCTGGAGAACGTTCTTGGATCAATGAGCATGCACTGTGTGCCAGGTACTTTACATCAGCCTTAAATACTTTTCTGGAACAAAGTGAGGACAGCGGGGCAAGAAGGATGTTTTCTAATTTACTCCCACCCACCCCACCATCCTCATCTGGCAATGAGGTTACTGTGTCTGAAGCTCGTGCTCTTGTTCCGGCCACCCTGCCTTCATCCTCCCCTGACAAACAAGGTCCCAGGGTGATGGCTCCCCCTGTTCCCCCCGTGGGAGCAGTGAGGCAGATGGAAACCTTTCTCGAAGCACCTTGTTATGAAATTCCCCACTCATTCCCCTGGGCCAGTGGGGCTGAGCGTAGAATTCCCCTTTCAGATATAATCGCTGCTCATCTCTCCCTACCAGAAGCTCCAACTCCACGGCTGGAACCTCCAGGCAGCCTAAGAGCCCGGGCCAGTCCCCCAAAACCTGCTGGGCCACTGGAGCAAGTTGTCCACGTTCTCTGCCCCTCTCTGCTCCCGCTGCTTCAGGCCCACCTGGATTCCTTTGGCTTTCCAGAAGCTCCCCTGTGCACCTCACCTGTGTGCCTCACCTGTGCTCCTTACAACCATTATTTCATTTGCTCTTCCCAGCAGCCCAGGAGATAGAAAGGTTATGTCTATTTTGCAGTGAGGACACTGAGGCCCAGGGAGGTCACACAGACAGTGAGAAGCAGAGCCCAACCCAGACCCAGGTCTGCTGCTTCCCAAGCCGGCACTCTTCGTCCAGGGCTGGCTCTTGCCTCTGCCAGGGCTGCTGGGTCACTGGTGGCAGCATCAGGGCTATGGCAGAGGGGTCTCAGGACCTGCGCTTCCTGTGGCTTCTGTCTTCCTTGGCGCCTCTGCCCTACTACCAGCTTGGCCTCAGGTCCTAGATATAGACCTTGCTGTCCCCATGAGGCCCAGCATGCCTGGCCCTGCCCTGCCCAGATGCTCAAACAGCTCTCCTGCCCTTTGCTGGTTACTCAACACCTTCAGCCAACTGGCTCCTCTTTCAAATCCTAGATGCCCAGTCTTTTCCTACCCCAGGGATCTCACTGTTACTTCTATTTTCCTGTTTTTAAAAATGTATTCACTGGATAAATGGATGGGTGAGTAAGTATATGGATGGATGAATGGATGGGTGACTGAGTGTATGTATGGATGGCTGGATGGGTGACTGAGTGTATGGATGGATGGATGGATGGATGGGTGACTGAGTGGATGGATGGATGGATGGATGGATGGATGGATGGATGGATGAATGGATGGGTGACTGAGTGTATGTATGGATGGCTGGATGGGTGACTGAGTGGATGGATGGATGGATGGATGACTGAGTGGATGGATGGATGGACGGATAGATGGATGGGTGACTGAGTAGATAGATGGATGGATAGATGGATAGTGACTGAGTGGATGGATAGATGGATGGGTGACTGAGTAGATGGATGGATGGATGGATGGGTGACTGGGTGGATGGATGGATGGATAGATGTATGGTGACTGAGTGGATGGATAGATGAATGGGTGACTGAGTGGATGGATGGATGGGTGACTGAGTGGATGGATGGAGGGAGGGAAAGAGGGAGGGAGGGAGGGAGGGAAGGAGGGGTGATTGGGTGGTAGGTAAATGGACTTGACAGGTGGGCAGGTGACTGGATGGAGGATGAGATGGAGGGATGCTGCTTCAGTTCTGCTCCGATTTGGTTTTCTCTGTCCCGACCTAAGTGACCATAGTTTTCACCTCCAACTCCAATTTGCCCTCCTTCATGAGGACTGAGAGAACAGCTGGGAGACAGCAGCAGCTCTTCGCCTTGGGGGTGTCCTGGTGGCTCCTTCAGGAATGAACAGGACCCCTGGATCAGCCTCCTGGGGGCAGGGCCAGCCTCTGTCCTCAGTGCAGATGCCTGAGCCATTCGAGCCCCTCTCCGGTTACAGCAGCTCCCACTTTGGAGGTGGCTTTCCATCTTTTTAGTTGCCCTGAAAGTGATAACAAAACTGCGACTTTCTCTCAAATAACAATGTAATTTAAAGTTAACTAACTAAAATGACATTCTGATGACTAGATTGTAAACTCTGAAAAACTGGAAAGATTATGTTGAAGAGTTCCAAAGTAATTTAAATAAATTTTAAAAGGATACCCACCTCCTACCAAACCCCACAGTTAAGAGATAACTTAATCACCCCATTAAGCCAGAATGTCTTTAAACTAATTAGCTAAACAACAAATAAGAAAATGGAGCAAACAAGATCAGATACTTGGTGGGTGCAAAAACATGGGGGGAGCGGGGAAAATATAGGTGAACGGATCATTGGGTCAACAGGCTTTTGGGGGGAATGTGCCAGACCCGCCCCCAAATCTCTTATCTCAGAGGACCTGGAGCAGGACCCGTCACACCTGAACTCCCGCCCAGGGGCTGTGTTGGGGCCGCCTGCGAGCCCCTGTGCTCACCTGTTCACAGGTGGTAACTACTAACACTCATGACGCACCTATCTGCCTGGCAAACCCGTCACACAGGTGCCTCACCTCATCCTCACACTAACACCGTGACCACCATTTGCCAGACGCAGAGCTGAGGTTCAAAGCCAGGAAGTGGCAGATTCAGTATCAAAATTCACCTTAAAGAATATCTGTCTCACATCCCCACGAAGTAGATAAAGCGATCACAGGTCAGAGTGGCCCAGACCACACAGCCAGCGAGGGCAGATCGGGCTTCAGTTGTACAAACACTAGTGCAAGTGTCGAGTGAATGGGGCAGACAGGGGATGCTGGAGCCTTCACTCAGGGGATCCATTCCTGTGGAGGTATGTGTGGGGTGGATAGAAGGGAAGATAAGGAGATTGGTCAGGGAGGGCTTCCTGGAGGAAGGGGGCATTGACCAACACAAAGCATCTGGCAGGACCAGTGTCCCCCTGAATTCCCATGGAGGGGGAGAGAAGGAAAGGCCCTTCTTCTCGCTCCACTGGGCTCTCTCTTGTGCAGCTGGATCCATGGAGTAGCCCCTGGCCCCCCAACTTTGAGTGAAGCCCCACCCCCTAGCAAGGCCAAGGGGGCAGAAGCAGCCAGCAGCCTCCCATCAAGCTTGACAGCAGTTGTCACCAGCGCAGAGCCAGCGGGGGTGGGGTGGGGCCCTGTCTGGCCTCAGCCCCACTGTTTACCTGTCTGGGCTGTTGCTGGAACCATCCATCTCGGTGAAGGATCACACGGCCTCCTCCTCCCTCCTCCCCCTCAGCTCCTCCACCCGCATCCACGGCTGCAGATCTCCAGACCACTCCGGGCCTCTTGGATGCCACTCCCCGTGTGCCTGCTCCTTCCTGGCCAGCCCCTGTCCCAGGTGTGCACTCCTGTTCTCACCTGTCCGCCAAACTGACTGAGCACCGTGGGCAGCACCACCCACAATCGGCGTGGCTACAGTCCTGCGTGTGCCAGCCCTGTGCCAAGGAAGCACCCTACGGTCATCATTTCTCGACTGCTCACCTGTGCGGTGTCCACAAAGAAAGAGAAATGGATGATCACATGTCTGCATGGTCAGTGAGGTGGCAGAGTGCACACAAGCTGTGGTCCTCAGGCCACGGATGGTGGAGCCACCAATTCTGCCCAAGGAAGTGGGGATGGATGGGAGAGCCACAGAAAGGGGACTATCTAGGATGCCCCTGCAGGAGAGGCAGGTGTTTCCAGGTAGACCAGGGAAAAGCACACGCCTGTGAGCACCCCGCAGATGACAAGCATTCGGCAGCGGCCAGGTGTCTGTGTGCAGGAAGAGGCTGGAAATGTCACGGCTTTTCGTGAGCACCCCCTTTGCAGAAAGCCCCTGTCACTGGGCCCTCGGCCCGCTCTGTGCTCCTGTGGCACGTGTCCGTCACCTTCTGCTGTAACTTTCTGAGCGCGCGTCCACTGTCAAAGGAGCAGAGGCCCCTTGAAGGCAGGAATTGTGCCGTATATTTCCCGACATTTCTTATCCGCCACCCTCATCCCCATCCCTGTGTTTAGTACAGTTGTGAAAGCGTAAGAGACGTTCAGTAAGGGCCCGCTGAGTGGATCCTGGGTGAATGGATGGGTTGCAGGCGTCTCCGCAGGGCTGTGTGCTTTGAGTCCACAGGTGGAGAATGCTCAGGACGTAGCAGGTGCTTGGGAGACGGTGGCTCAGACCGTCACCCTCCCTCCTCACCACATTCGTGTGTCCCCGGGACCCAGGTTGCCTGCTCTGCACAGGGGACAGAGGTGGGTGGGGGGCTCTATTCCTTCCACTTTCCCATGCGTGATGTGAGTAAATGGGGGACCCCTCTGGTTAGGACAGCCTTTGAGCCCCATGTCCCGTCTCCAGTGCTGCTGCTTAAACCTGGACACCCTGTGGTGTGGTGGTTAAGCCCAGGGACTCTTGGGACTGACAAGCCCAGGTTTGAAACCCAGCTCCCCCAGACCCCCACTGTGAATGCCTGCCCCCCGCTGAGCTTCCGTGTCCCCGTCTGTAATCAGGGACTCTGGAGGTGCTTGCCTCATGAGCTCACATGGAATAAACGAGATGCAGCGTGCATGGGGCTCTGCACGGTGCTCAGCATGTAGTACTGTCAATAAACATTGCTTACCGTAACCATCTTTTATTATCCTAAGAATACCCCCTCCTCCAGGAAGCCTCCTCTGACTGAGCCTAAGGGAGATAAGCATTTCCCCCTTTTCCCTCTGCTCCGCACCTCCTGGCTCATGTTCCTTAAACCCTCAGTTCAGGATAGAATGGCAAGGCCGCTCTGGGCGCTGTCCTTGCCCCAGTTCCGGGCCCAGTCCTGGGGGTCCAGTGAGGTCTGGCTTGTGCAGTTTAATTCCTGTTGCTGGAGGGTCATTTCTTGGTGGGCTCCATCCAGATGGGGGATCGCAGAGGGTGGGAATCATGTCATGTGCATCCACTCCAGTGGCTCCATGAGGGTCCCTCAGGGTGTGGGACACATGATGGTCAGCTGGCTATGTAGGTGAGACATACACCCAGCTTAGGCCCCAGCCATGCCTGCCACCCTCACCCCGGTCATTGGGTGACTCGCCCAGTCACCCATGGGAGCTGAGGCCTTCACGTTCACCGTGACACCCACTGCCCTCGGACTTGCGGCAGCCCTCTCAGCTGCACCCTCGGTGTGAACTCTGCCCTGTGACCCCGGCTGGAGTGGAGGACAACCCTGCCAGCAGCCTCCCCTCAGTGGCCAGCAGTGGGCCAGGGTCCTGGCTGGAAACCGCGGGCTGTCAGGGCTGGGGCGGGAACAGGGGACACCAGAGGCCGGGCCAGGCTGCACTGGGGAAGGAGGGGGATGGGTCCTCAGGAGACCCTGAAGGGGGTGCTTTTCCCGGGGCCCCTTTGCCCAGAGCCCTGGTCAGAGCACCCGTGGGTGTGGGGACAGAGGAGGGAAAGGAGCCCTGAAAAGCAGCACCAGGGGAGGGGTCTGTGCCTGCCACAGGCTCTGGGGGGATGGGGCCTTCACAATTCAGGTAGGAAGAGAGAAGTGGCCAGGCAGAGAGGCCCCCCGACTGCCCTGGCCACAGACACCCTCCCCCAGCCCCACGCCATGCCTCTTCGTTCTCCACAGCCCCTCCCACAACCTGGAATCCCCACCTGAGTGTGAGCTCCTGGAGAACAGACACCCGGTCTAGTTCAGTATCCCCAGTGTCTGGAAAAGCACCTGGCACTTAGTAGGTGCTCAGTAAATACTCATTGGATTAATGGCCATGCTATCTGCATCAACTCATTTAATCTTCACAACCGCTCTTTGCAGTAGGCAGCAGCAAGCCCATTTTGCAGATGGGGAAACAGAGCCTCCAAGAAGGGAGCGGAGTTGGTCAATTTACAAACCCAGTGGCACCTAATTCAAACCCAAGTCTCTCTGCACTTGACCATGGGCCTTGATGGCTCCCACTGGCTGGCTCAAGGTAAAGAGAGAAACAGGCTCACATTTTGGTCTTCAGCCTTCTGCTGCCTCTCCTTCCCAGGCAGGTTGTGGGTACTGTTGTTGGGGGCTGGATTTTATTCCCCCAGTCAAGTGCATCTGTGGCCAACCCCTTATGTTATAGCCTGGGCCTCCTGCCTCTCCCCTTAAAGGGATCGGCATGAAGTTGACACCAGAGACAAACTGCAGGGCCGAGGAGCAGGGAGGGGCAGGGCGCAGGGCTGGCCTGAGGCCCGTGCACGGACGGCTTTAGGCCTTAATCGTGGCCTGGCGTTTATTGGATGCGTGCTCTGTGCACCAGGCGTGGTTCCCAGCGGCATCTGTGCATCATCTCAGCTAATCCTCATGGCCATCCTGGGAGATACTCGCTGTCATCTCCCCAGCATGTGGATGGGGACCCTGAGTCCAAGAGAGGCTGTTCCACAGCTGGAAAGTGGGGCTGGCAGCACTGGGACCCGGGCACCCTGGCCCCAGGGCCCACCCACTAACTGCTCTTCCTTGCCTGAGGGACGAACACAGGCTTCGGAGCTGCTTTCCAATCTCGGTTCCTCTATGTACAAGCTGTGTGACCTTGGGCCAGCTGCTTAACCTCTCTGAGCCTCAGTTTCCTCAGCTATGACATGTGAACTACAATGCACACCCCACCGTGCAGTGTTCCCATGAAGCAATGGGTGGGAAGAGCGTGGCTCATGCCTGGCACATGGAAGGGTTGTGACAAATGGTGGTGGCACCTGTGGTTCAAGTCCTGCATGCAGTGAGGGTGCCATAACCGATATTTCCACTCTAGTTTCATTTTCTAGAAACACGGGGCCAGTTGCAAGTCAGTGAAGCCACCCCCGCCCCGGTGTCCAACCCTTTCTCTACACCCTGGCTGGTGCCCGGCATCCCGCCATCGGGCTATGTCCCTCTGATTGAAAGCCGTGGCCCTGGGAAAAATGCAATTGCCCCCGGCAGTGTGGGGGAAAGTGATGCTACACGGTGGTGGCTGTCAGCAGTCACTTTCACTCCATGTGAATGAAGATTCCAGAATTAGGTGCCTGGGTGACGGAGTCCCCAGAAATCAGGCAGAAAGTGGGTAACTTTGCCAGTCTTAGAGCTTTCCACCCATCAAGTAGCAGCCTTGAATTGCACCCCGAGCCCTCGGATGCCTTCTTTCAAAGGGCCAGGTGTAGAATCCTGAGAATTCTCCTTTCCATCCAGGATAATAATGTGAATATCATTTTTAATTAATATTGATGATGACACTTCACTTTGTGTGGCACTCTACAGTGTACCCATGCTTTCCACGTCGTTCCTCCTGCCTGAGCGTGACATCCATTTCACAGATGAGGAAACTGAGGCCCAGAGAGAAGCGCTGGCAGCGCCCGAGCCAGGTCCGGGGCTGTCTCTAGGGCTCGGGCCTAGTGGGCCTCCCCGGGGGCCGCCCGACCCCCTGCCCATACTCCTTCCCTGGAGAGGCCAGACCCTGGGCCAGGCTGGGAAGGTTCTGGGGGAGGCCCACCCCAGCAGGGCCGTGTGTAAGTGTTTTATTGTTTGCCCGCAGAGGTGTGAATGAAGTAATGGGCCTTCTCCGGCACTCCATCCGTCTCGGGCTGACAGCCCCGGCCAGCGGGCTGCTCTGTATAAACGCTGTCACCCTGCCATCCCCGAGCAGGCAGCTTCCTCCGGGAAACCGTAATCAGGGCCTCCCGCACCCGCAGCTGGCCCTGTCCGCAGCTCGTAAATCACGCTGCCTTCCCGGAAAGCCGAGGGAGAGACAGACAGGGTGCCGGGAGGCAGGCGAGGCCGGTGGGGAGAGAGGGAGGCAGCGAGGCCGAGAGGCGACCAGGGACAGAGGCTGGGGGAAGGAAAGGGCGGGCGGGGGGAGGCAGAGGCAGAGAAAGCAGGGACCAGACGTGTGAGAAAAGAAGCAGGAAACAGAGGCACGAGGAGAAAGAGACTCACTAAGAGGGGGCGCGGAGAAAGAGATGAGAGAAAGGGAGACAGACACAGAGACACAGAGACAGGCAGAGAGAAAAGCAGAGGCTGAGACCAGGAGAAAGGTGGGGACACAGCAGAGTGAGAGGTCAGAGCAAGCAAGTGGGAGTGGACAGAGAGGGGACGCACTGGACAGGTGGCCTCGGGGACTGGGGGCAGGGGTCCAGACCGTCAGCTGGAGGGGCAGGGGAGCGGCAGCCTTCCCTCTCCTGGGACTGCCCCTACCAAGCTCCTGACGGGGTCCCAAGGCTCCCCGCTGCCTGGGCTGGACCCCGAGAGTGCTCGGGCCCCTCTCCCGCCATACTTAACCCGGCCAGAGTTTGCAGGGGGCCAGAGGGAGGGCTGAGGTGGGTGGGAGAGAGGAGGAGGACGAAGGCTGCAGCCTCCCAGCCTCCCACTGCATGGGCTTCCATTCACTTGCATTCTCGGTGGTCGCGGGATCAGAGGGAAGACAAGCGACTCAGCCAGCAGCCCTGGGGACACCTGGGCCTTGCAGCCACCCATGTGCTCCGTGCACCCCAGGGCAGACACACACGCAGGCCACGTGCACACGAGAGTGGGTCCGTGCACACCTGCAGGAGGATTTGCACGGGGTGGACAGGAAGAGAGTGGCGCTCAAAGCCCGGCTGGCCAGGCCGCCACAGCGCTGCGGCCGTGGGAAAGGCCTTCCCGAACTGGCGGAGAACGTTCAGGCAGCATCCAGCCCAGCGGGGGATTCTTTTGCCAGCTTAA
This sequence comes from Varecia variegata, assembly GCA_028533085.1. Classification (NCBI taxonomy): domain Eukaryota; kingdom Metazoa; phylum Chordata; class Mammalia; order Primates; family Lemuridae; genus Varecia; species Varecia variegata. Next base: position 94,367,613 of record CM052444.1, on the reverse strand, counting down.
GTCATGAAAGTTGATTTTTTAAAAAAATCTCTGCCCCACCAAGCCCTATCATAGACATTTGGGATCTAGAAGGAATCAAAATAGAACTTCCGTCTTCTGGACTTGCCGTCTGGTCAGGGAGACAGACAATGAACATCTGAAGCAAGCAGACATGGTATGTCACAGAATGAGCGCCATGGAGGAGTCTAAACTGGGGGAGAGAATGAGGGTTTTACTATTTGATGAAAGGAGATCAGCCAATGCATCAATGAAGGGGAACTTTAAACAGAGACTTGAAGAAAGTGAAGAGGCAGAGGGAACAGCATGTGCAAAGGCCCTGAGGTAGAGACATGTCCAGTGTGTTTGAAGGCCAGTGTGGCTGGAGCAGAGTAGGCCAGGGAGGAGCGCTGGGGGGTGAGGTCAGGTCATGTGGCACCTTGATGGCCATTGAAAGGACTTCGACTCTTCATGTGAATGCCATGAGGGGTGAGGATGACCTTAGCCGACGTATCTGCAAAGGATCCTCTGGCTGCTGTTTTGAGAACAGGCTAAAGGAGGGGAGACCCGGGAGGAGGCCATGGAATTCATCCGGGCGGGAGACGTGGGCTGGGGCAGCGTGGCTGCCATGGAGGTGGGAGAAGTGGTCAGATTTTAGATGTGCTGAATTTGCTGATGGACTGAATGTGTGAGAAATAGAAGTCAAGGACAAATCCAGGGTGTTCTGCCAGAGCAACTGCAGTGGGAAAGATGGTGCAGATTCCAGTGCTGGGCTTTAGACCTGCTCGGTGTGAGAAGCCCACGGTGTACCTGGCGCTCCCGGCGCACCTGAGTGGGAACGATGACAGGTGCTGTCAGGCCGCAGGTGGATGAGGTCACCTGGGGAGCCAGTGCAGGTCGTCCAAAGACTGAGTCTGGGCCCTGCGCCCCATCTAGAGGTGGGGAGATACGGAAAGCGCAGCCCAGGAGAGGAGGAAGGAAGACCGGTGAGCGGCAGGAGAGCCGGGAGCCAGCACGGCCTCAAAGCCAAGTGCAGGGAGCGTTTTAAGAGGAGGGGGCTGATCCACGATCCTGCCGAGTGGCCAAGAGACTGGAGGGCTGAGACTTGGCCGCCAGATGTAGCCGCACGGAGGCCATTGGAGACTTTGGCAGAAGCATTTTGGGGAACATATCGTGGTGAAGACATGACCGGAGTCTGAGCTCGCAAAAGACTGGGAGGAGACGGGCCAGTGACCATGACTGTGACAGTTCTCTGGGGGTTTTGATAAAATAGGAAGCAAATAATGGGAGGAGGTATGGACTTAAGAGAAGACTTTTGAAAAATAAACTTTTTTTATTCTGGAATAATTTTAGACGTCTAGAAAAATTGCAAAGACACTACAGAGAGTTCCCACATAATCTTCACACCTCTTCCCTGAACTCCACTGTCCTCCGTGTGCACAGTGCATTCGTCAAAACGAAGACAGTGACATTGGTGTGATACTAGTCACTAAACTACAGATTTTATTCAGATATCAGCAGGTTTTCCATACGGGCCCTTTTTTCTGTTCCAGGATCCGGTTCAATCTGGGATACCACACTGCATTTAGAAGGACGGGTATTTTTCTTTTTCTTTTTTAAAATATAAAGACATCACCACCTATGCGTATGCCAGCGGGAAAGACATGACAGAGGGAGAAACTGACGATGAGAAGGGGATACTGGCTGAAGGGATGTCCTCAGAGGGATGCAAGGGGACGGGACCCAGGGTGCTAGAGGTCCCACTGGTTCCTGGTGGCTCCTGTGCTGCCCAGAGGCCATGCAAACTAAGCATACCCACGACCGCTCCCACGGGAATGACACTTCCTAATTGCACACTGACTCTATATGTGATCTCATTTGGAACCCCTCCCCCCAAGAGAAAAATAGCCCTGGAGGCATGCAAGGTGGCTGAGGAGAGGGGCCCAGAGCA
>CM052444.1:94298968-94365186 GCA_028533085.1 Varecia variegata | reverse complement strand
GCACTCAGTTCTCCTAAGCCCAGAGGAAAAAGTCACAGATGTCACAGCTGCTCACAGGGCCAGGTTCCTCCTGAGAGAATGGAGCTAGAACCCCAGAACAGAATGCAGACAGAGGGCAGCACTGCCAGGGTCCTCTGTCCAAAGCCAGAAGAGGAAAGCAGTTAAGGCAGTTGGAGATGAGTCATTCAGTTACTCATTCAACAAGTCTATGCCCCTATGTGCCAGGCACTGCCCAAGGCACTGGGTACACGTGGGTGAATGAGACGGGTGAGGCTCCAGCACTCAGGGCGCTATAACTCTCTAGAGGGGCACGCAACGAGTAAGCAGGCAGGAAAACAAAACAGAACACTTGCAAATAGAGCAAAGTGCTGCAAAGAAATTCAACCAGGTCGTAAGACAAAGAGGGACTTGGAGGGCTTTCGAACTGAAATTCTCCAAGAAGAGAAGAAACCAGTCAAGACTGGGACAATGCATTCAGGTTAGAGGGAACAGTGAAGGCAGGGGACCCGAGGTCGGAACCAGCGTGGCAAATTTAGACAATAAAAAGGGGTCAATGCAGGCAGGTAGGAGAATGATAGGAGATTAGGTCCAAGAGGTAGGGAAAGGTCAGACTGCCCTGAACTTTGCAGACCAAGGTCAGGTTGGTGGTGTCGTTCCAGGTGCAGCAAGCAGCTCTGGGAGGGTTTCGGAAGCAGGACGGTGACCTAATGTGAGTTTTTTTTTAGAAGATTGGATTGGGGGTTGGATGTAGAATGGCTGGTGGAGGCCAAAGTGGAAACCAGGAGACAGGCTGGGCGGGAGGCCATGGGGTTGGTGCAGGCAACGGGCAGTGGTGGCAGGGACTAGGGAGGAGGGTGCAAGTGGTGACAGCTGGTCACGGTGCAACCATGGGAAGGAAGCGCTGACCCTATTTGTGACGGATTGGAAGCAGGGTGTGAACGGAGGGGGAATGAAGGATGACGTGCATGGCGGATGCTGTTGGTGTCCCCTCAGATGTCCCTTGCACCCCTCCACCAGCCACTGTGAGTGTTGGCCTTGGCCACCGGGACCTGCCTCCCCAGGAGTCTATGAGCCCTCCTGAGATGACTGACTGACAAGAGGGCACAAAAGCCTGGCCTCCTTGCCTTGGGGTGGGACTGACTCTGCAGTTCACCCTCCAGAGCTTCGCCTAGAAGATGGGACCAGGCTAAGCTGATCTCCAGCTGAGATCACAGCCTGGCCAGCTGCGCTGACCTGTCTCCCCCAGTCCCTTCCTCCTGGGACCTCGCCCCAGTACATCACTGCACAGGAACCCCTGCCCAGGCTTTTAGGAAACCCAGCCTGAGACAGCGGCTGTGCTTTCGTCCTGAGCACCTGGGCGGACGGCGATGCCATCAGGGATGGGAAGACGGGGGCAGAAAAGGCTTAGCTGCAAGATAACGAGTGTGCTGTTGGAGACGGTGAGGCTGAGATGTTTCCTAAAGGCTGTCGGGGAGCTGTTTGGATGGGACAGTGAGAGGGCTCCAGTCGGTGTAAGTGCTGACCCCGGGGTGTCGTTGGAGGGGTGGCACAAGGCAAGTTGGCGGGTGGGGGGGGAACTCGGGAGGGTAGGAGCTTAGGTGGACACTGGAACAGAGCAAGCGATTGGTCTTTGTGGGAGAAAATTCTGTCCTTGGCACAAACGCACAAACCGATCACCGTGTGAACTGAGAGTGACCCTGCCCTATTCTGTGAGGCAGTTTCTCCATCTCGCTCGCTGTTTTAACAGGAATCAGATGCTGGGGATGACGGCTGAGACACCTGCTGAGCTAGGGGAGAGATGGATGGGACATGTCGGATCGCTCTTCAACCCAACACATCACCAGCAGCGAGGAGACAAGAAACCAAGTTGTCCTCCATGGACGCAAACAACTACTCCAGAAATTCACCCAGAATGAACAAGCTCCAAGAAGATAACCCACCACCCTCTCCGCCATTTGGGATGGGGAGGGGCTGTGTGGAGGGCAAGCGCCAGCCTGAGTGCTGGGAAACTTGGTTGTAGTCCCAGTCATCCCTCCGCCTTGCTGCACAACCTCAGACAGGTCATTTTAAGCTCTGGTTTCTCTACCTGTGAGAACCGTACGGACTCTCCCGGCTCTGCCATCTCCCCCAACTCCATCTTCTCCTTTAGAGCCTCTTTCCCCCAATCCTGATCTGGTTCCCACAGTTGGGCTTGGATTTTCTCCTGATTGCCCGAGTTAGCACTTCTATATACTAACTCATACTAAAGTGTTGATGACTAATAAAAGGTGGGTTTATATTTAAATATGCACCTGGAATTTGTTCAGTAACTATATAGGGAGCATCAGTCACTGATTTAAGACTTATGCCAAGTGCTATTATGGGATTCAAAGAGAAGGAAGATAAAGCCCTCAATCCTGGAACTCAAGCAAAAAAGACTGCATTGGGCCCCCGGTGTAAGCCAGGGGCTTCCCAGATATTCCCCTAGTCCTCCATATTGCATGACAGATGCTTTTTCTCCCTGTTTGCAGAGAAGGAAATTGGCGGGGGCGGGGGGAGGCCAGAGGGGTGAGATTAAAACCCAGGATTGTTCGGGTCCAAAGACTAAGTGCTTTCCTCTGTGCCATAGAACCTTCCATTCAATCTTTGTGCTCATCCACACCCCTCACAGGCGGCATGGCCTGCTTCTCGGCACGTGCGCTCTGTGATGAGGCGCTCACTACTAATGCAGTTCAGCTGCTGGTTCACGGAATCTCGTGGCTCGAAGGGGTCCCACAGTTATTCGTGTCTAAAGGTTTCTAAACCTGATTTTGCGCAGGTGAAAAGTATCATGGCCCAGCCCTTGCCCTGGGATAGGCTGACTCAATAGTCCTGGAGCGAGCCTGAGGGTCTGTATTTTGAAGATGAATCTACAGGCAGGCAGGTTTGGAAACCACTAGAAATGTGCACTGCTTTCTGGGTCCTGAATTAATCCAGCAATGAGAAGTTCGCTTGGGGTACAGCAGACCGGCAGGTGATCCTGGCTCTGCCACATACAAGCTGTGTGACCTTGGGCAAGTCGCTTCACCTCTCTGAGCCTGTTTTCTCATCTGAAAAGTGTGGACAAAAATACTTGTCCAGAGGGAAAGGGGGAAAAGGGAAAGGTTATTACGTACAGGGCCTGGCATGAGCGGGTACTCAGCAAGTGTTCATTGTCATCCACACTATTGTTGCTACAGATACATGGCCATCTGGTCCCAAGAACACAGGCCCCTCCTGCCTCCCACACCCAAGCCAGTCTCTCCCTAGTGTTCAGGACATGCATATCGAGCCCCAGCCCTGGCCTCTTCCCAGCTTCCCACACCAGCCGTGAACCCCCTGCCCTTTGCCAGTGGCTCCGGGTACTCACTTCTTCCACGGGGCCCCCAGTGCTGACCTCACCCCGGCCCTATCAGCCTCACACATTTCTCCCACTATCTCAGCTCCCCACGCCCAGCGGGGCCTGGGTGGGGCTGGACAGGGGGCCGGGCTCCCGTGTCTGCAGCCCAGGGAGTCGTCACTAACTCGGACACAGGGTCAGGGGCACATGGGGTTGGCTGGCTGGCCCTGCCTCGAGTGGGTCGTGGCACCCCCATGATTGGTGTCTGGCTGTCGAGAGGAATCGGTGAAAGTCACAAGCAGGAAGCCTCGGCCAGAGGGAGACATCACCGTCAAGGTTACTTTCATCACCGGTTCCTTCCAGAAGCCTGGTGTCTCCCGAGGCTAAGGCAGTAGAAGGAGCCTTTTCAACATAACCCAAGGTGAAGCAGACAGACCCTCTTTCAGCATGGTACAGTGGAAAAGGCTAATTTTCCCAGGGCCAGAGATCCTATCTGCGTCTGGCCTGCTGTCCTGAACACTCCGGCTGAATCCCAGACGACCCACCGCCCCGGGCTCGGCACTGTGGGAAAGGGTGGGGAGGCAGATAAAGGAGACGAGGGCGGAGGGAGGTGTCGGAAAGGAAAGGGGCTACAGGGACCAAGGGGAGAGAGGTCCGGAGTGAGAGAGCCCAGGAGGGGCCCCCTCCGGGACCAGGTGCAGCCACAGTGATCGTGAACCTGGGGACAATGACCCAGGTGGGGAATCAGCGCCCAAACCCCCACATCTGGCCCACCTGGCCCACCCGCACCGTGTGAGCTCAGCCTGGCGTCAGCAAGGCCATGCTGTAGCAGCCCCCCACCCTGCCTTCTAGAATCATGGAATCATAACAGCAATTGCTAACACACGGAGCACTTACCAGTTGTCAGGCTCCAGGGACGACATACCTTAACTCATTTTCCCTCACAGCAGCCCAAGAGGTAAGCACTGTTATTAGTTCATCTTAAATGAGGAAACTAAGGCACAGAGAGGTTAAGTAGCATGCCCAGGGTCACACAGCGACTAAGTAGTAGAGCTGGGATCGCCTCTCAGAATAGTGCCAGGGTGGCAACCTCTTCTTCCCCTCCCCCTCCCTCCTCTTCATCACCTGAATGTTCCCACATGTCCCTCCTCATCACTCTACAGCCTGTCCCCTGGCCTGCAAAGAGCGGCAATCTCACTCTACTAATCCCCTGCCATATTTGTCACCAAGTGGCTGGGGTTTAAGCTCTGCAGTAGGCCACAGCCCTGCTGCAGGACCTGAGCCCTGTTTGTCACTCCACCTCACCAGGGGCCAGTTCTCTGTAGCACCGGCTGCTTCTTGCTGTTGCCTTAGCCTGGACTGTCCCTGACCCACCTACTCAGAGGACACTTACTCTCCTTTTAATGGTCAGAGCAAGCAGTTGTGTTTCTACAGCAGCAAAAAGTTGGGAACATCTTAAAAGCCCAGTAATAAGGGATTTATTGACCAAACAGGGGCACAGCCCTACATTGGAATAGTATGCAGCCGTTAACAAGGACTCTGTGGAAAGGCAGGCTCCTCAGACATGCCAGGCACTGTGCTAGGTGCCCTACCTGTATACAACATCACCTCTTTTAACCCCTGCAGTGCCCTATGAGGGAGTTACCTGTTTTTCTTTCCTTGTGCAGGTGCAGACGGTGAGGCTCAGGGAGGGTGACACTTAACCTGATACAAGTGTGGGGCCGATCTTAGCTCAGGACTTCTCTGCTCACACTTGTGGGCTCCAAGCTATTCTTACGGCATGGAAAATGTTCATGACACACGTGTTGCATGAACGTCAAAGCCAGCTGCGAAATAATATAGATGTATGACCCCAATTTGGTTAGCAAAAATATACATACACATGCAGAGAAAAAAAATCATCAACATTTTAACTCCCTTTCTGGATGGGAGGTGGGATTGAAGTTCAGTGTTAGTCCCTTTCTTCACTTCTCTGCTCTTGTTCATTTGGCACAGCGAGCAGGCGTCCCTCGTGTGTGACAGTACTTACCCACCCACCTCTGCCTGCTCTGAACCCCAGGCCCAAGTCTATGGCACCTTCCCTGCCCTCGCCGCCCACCCAGGTAGCTCTGCCCCACACGCCCTGCCACCTGAGGCTCCTGCAGACCTATGTTCTCACATCCACTGAAGCCCCGAGATGTTTTAGGACATGCGCTCTTGGTGGCCTCTTCCCGGGCATTGGACTGCAGCCTCCAGCAAAGGACCCCCCTTCCCCACTGCCCAGCCCGTCTCCGTCTCTCCGGGACCCCCACATGAAGCCTAACCTGGGATAAGCACCCCATGTGTGTCTGTGAAGTGACTCACAGCCTGACTGCCTGGCTGAAGGAAGAAAGAGGAGGTGGCTCCCAGGCCAGCCCCAGGGGCAGTCCCCTTTCTCTGCCAAGGGCTGTCCAAGCAGCATTCCCAGAGCGGGAGACACATCGTCCAGAAGAAAACTGATTCAGCTGCCACTAGTACCCCATGCGTTCAAAGAGACGATTTCCTGGCACCCCAAGCAGCCCGAAGGCTCCCCATGCAGAAGGGAAAGCCAAGCCCAGAGCTTGCCTTGGCGTCCACATCTCACCCTGCACAAGACCCCACAGATGCGCATGTGCACAGAGACGTGTGTGCACAGCCACAGACAGAAGTACACACAAGGTATGGGCATAAACTCGGTGACGTGCACACGCACAAATATATGCATAAGGACCCACGTGACACTCAGACATTTACATACACACTGACATGTGTACACGATAGGCAGATGTGCATACACAGATGTGTACATGCAGGAAATGTGTACATGCATACACTTACACAAACACGCACGTGTACTCAAAGACGTGTGTGCACAGAACTGTGTACATACAGATATGCGTACACTCATTCAAGTGTGGGCCCACAGATAGGTGTACACACAGGCATGTGACTGCATACACACAAACACACTCTCATCAGAATCTGTGTGTCAGAGAGGAAACTATTAACACCAGGCCTGGGAAACCAGATACCTGGGTTCTGGCCCTGCTGCTGCTGCTGCTAATTTGCGGTGTGACCTTAAGCAAGATACTTTCCACACTGGGCCTCACATTCCAAAATTTTTAAATATAGTCATTCCAATTAGCTTAGTAAGTAAACATCTGCAAATCGAGGGGCCGTACGAACTATAGCATTTTAGATCTGGAAGGTTCCTCAGTGGTCTTGTCCAAACCCCTCATTTTGGAAAGTAGGAAACAGCTGAAGGGACTTTTACAAGGTCCCACAGCAGGTCAGAATTAGAATTCAGGTCTAACCCGGCAGGAGTTTCTCTCCTGCACCACACTGTTCAGGGAGTAATGGAGTGTTACCTGCTCTGAGGCTCGTGGCACTTACTAATACTAGAACTTTCCCTTTTCTACTAAAATGAATCCAATACCATAGACAAAATATCCACATTCTGCTGAGATTGTGGAGAAAAAGACCTCGGGACAGTTACTTAAGCCAATGCTGCTGGGGTTGTAGTGGGAACTGCAGACAACAGGCCCCCACCAAAGTGGGCAGGAGGTGAGGGTTTGGGTGTCTGAACAAAACTCTGCCCGCCTGTCCTGTCCTGGCAGTAGGCATCAAATGCTTAACATTTTGCACATCCTTTCACAGAACAATTCCTGTCTTAGGAATTTTTTGGGAAATAATTGAGGTTGTGGGAAAAGATTTATTTATTTATTTATTTATTTACTTATTTATTTTTAGAGACAGGGTCTTGCCCTATCACCCAGGCTAGAGTGCAGTGGTGTCATCACAGCTCACTGCAGCCTCGAATTCCTAGTCTCAAGGGATCCTCCTGCTTCAGCCTCCCAAGTAGCTGGGACTACAGGCATGTACCACGACACCTGGCTAGTTTTTTGATTTTTTGAAGAGATGGGGGGGAGGGGGTGTCTCACTATGTTGCCCAGGCTAGACTCAAACCCCTGGTCTGAAGCAACCCCTCCGCCTCAGTCTCCCAAAGTGCTGGGATTACAGGTGCACCTGTAGGAAGCTGCACCCAGCCAGGAAAAGATTTATCTACAAGAATGTTTATCCCAGTGTCATTCACAACAGCTAAAAGATAGATACAATTTAAATATCCAAAATTGGGGAGAAATTTATCTATTGGGGCTAAATGATCCCCATAGCTAGAATATCATGCAATCTTTTACAATCATTTTTCCCAAAGAATCCTTAACTGCATGCAGAAATGACCGTGATACCGTACTAAGTGAAAAAAGCCTGTTAGAAAACACTTCTAGAAGAGGTGCCCTGGTGGAGATGAGAGGCATGGATTCTAGAATTAAATGGAACTGGAGTGAAAGAAATTCACCAACGTTTTCACTCTGATGATTCCTGGATGGTAGGTGGGTTTGGAGTTCATTTTTAGTCTCTTTCTTCTGTTCATCTGCTATTCTTTTTTTTTTTTTTTTTTTTGAGACAGAGTCTCACTCTGTTGCCTGGGCTAGAGTGAGTGCCGTGGCGTCAGCCTAGCTCACAGCAACCTCAAACTCCTGGGCTTAAGTGATCCTACTGCCTCAGGCTCCCGAGTAGCTGGGACTACAGGCATGCGCCACCATGCCCAGCTAATTTTTCTATATATATTTTTAGCTGTCCATATAATTTCTTTCTATTTTTAGTAGAGACGGGGTCTGGCTCTTGCTCAGGCTGGTCTCGAACTCCCGAGCTCAAACAATTCACCCGCCTCGGCCTCCCAGAGTGCTAGGATTACAGGCGTGAGCCACCGCGCCCGCCTGCTATTCTTCATTTTGTGCACTGATCACACATCGTTTGTATAAAACAGTACTAACCCGCAAACCTCTCTATGTGCTTTGAATAGACTTTGTGCCGAGTCACCTCGTATATGCAACTTTTCTTGCCTTCTCTGCCCACCCAGGTAACCCTGACCCACCTGCCCTGGGCCGCCTGTGGGGACCTCTACCACTTAGCAGCTGTGTGACCTCAGGCAAGCTCTTAACCACTCTGAGCCATGGCTTCTCTGTCTGGAAAAGGGGCGTGATCGTAGCACAGACATCGTAAGGCCATCAGAAGGATGGCCATCCTTTAATGGCCACATTAAAGGATGTGATGTGTTTAATTTGCTTAGTGCAAAGCCCAGCATGTCAAAGAACTAGACCAATTGTGTTATAAACATGTATATACACACGTAATGTAAGTTGGCAGGATATATACAAAATATTAGAAGCACATCTTTGAGGTCTCTATCTTCTTTTTTCTTTGGAAATTGGGGAAACAAAGGGTTATTTTAAAAAGGAAAATATTGCCCCCTGATATCACTGTGTGGGCTGCAGCGGGACCCTGGCAGCACAGGACAGCAGCCCCTGCGTGCCCGGCCCAGTGCTCCTTACCGCGGACCACGTGTGAGAGGGGGATGCTGAGGGACGTCGGAGTCCAAGGATGATCACTGCGGGTCGGAAGAACGCAGAATGGTATGTGTAGAAGGAACCAATGAATGAACGAATGAGTGAATGAGTGAACGAATGAAAAATGAATCTGACTATAGGAAGCATAGGAGGGAGAAAGTGAGTCAGGCATGATTGCTCCATTTTATAGACGAGGAGGCAGAGGCTGAGTGGTGAAGTGACTTGTCTGAGGTCACTCAGCAGTCACTGCCTGAGCTAGGATTTGAACCAAGACTTGTTGATTCCAAAGCATACACTCTTGGCATCATTTCTCTTTAAATGGTGGCGTCTTTGCAGGTAAGAGAAAGTGCAAAGGCTCCAAGCTTGGTCCATCTTGGTCAGCAGGAATTCAAAGTTCTGATGAATGAGACTGTCCTTGACTTCAGCCCCTGGGGCTGTTGTCTCAATTGCAGATAAAACGACCTGGAAACTGTTGTCCCCGAGTGACCTGTCTGTCTCCCTGTTGTCCTTCTAGCCCAGTAAAACCAAGTCCTCACAGCCCCATGGCTCCCAGCTGCTTGCTTCCAATGGATTCATTGTCTGCCTTGTTTTGTTGGCCCCAAGCTCAGGCCACCCTGATTTTGCCTGGAGAGTGGCTTCTTTCAAAGGTGAGCTGGCCTTTCTCTGCCTTTGACAATCAGTCCATTCAAAGGCAGCATGCAGCTCCACAAGCAGGCAGATGTTGTCACACAGGCAGGTCCCCAACACAGTCACCAAACTGGCGTGCAGGGAGGTGTCCATGCACCCCGATATCTAGTTGTGCACTTTATGCAGGAGGCAGGGCAGGGGTGCCGAGAGAGAGCTGGAGAACACGGGGCAGTGAAGAGAGTGCCTTGGGAGGGTCAAGGTTAACCGCAGCTCTACCAAGAAATGCTCCGTCACCAAATAATTGTGCGACATGACAAAAGTTATATCTTTCTTAAAATATATAATGTATACATATATGTGTATGCACACAATGAAGGCTTTGAGAAATTCCACAGTAAGAAAAATTTGTTGACTGTTAACTGACAAAGTCCATTTCCTTCCTTCCTTCCTTCCTCCCTCCCTCCCTCCCTTCTGTCCTTCAGAAGATGCTCAGTGAGTTCCTAATACCCACCAGGAACTGTCTCAGGTGTTGGGGATACAGCTATGAACAAAATAAGCCAAGGCTTCCTGTCCCCATGGGGCTGACATTCCAGAGGGGAGGGACAATGAACATAGTAAGCAAAGCGTGGAGTGTGTCAGACGGAGGCCGTGCTACAGGGGAGAGGACAGCAGGCACGGAGGATGCGAGCGCTGGAGTGGGAGGGGTTTGCAATTCTAAGTATGGCGCTGAGGCCCCCCTAATTGAGGAGATATTTGATCCAAGACCTGCAGGAAGCCAGAAAGCCCGCCCTGCACACACCTGGGAGAAGTGCCTTCCAGGCAGAGGGAACAGCCAGTGCCAAGGTGCCTGGTGGGATCTGGGAGCAGCAGAGAGGCCAGCATGGCCACCAAACCCTCTTCCCTCCTGCAGGACATGTTTTAAGCATCTACCCAAAGGGTTTGAGACTCTGTGGAGAGGTTAAGAACAAGGCATTAGTCAAAAAGACATAAGTTTTTATCCTGGCTTCACTTCTTCCAGTCTATACAAAGTTAGGCAAGTGATGTCACCTCTCAGAGCCTCAGTTTCCTCATCTGTAAAACAGGCACAATAACATGCACCTACCTCATACAGCCATGGTGAGGTGCAAATGAAGTCACACATGCTGTGCCTTCACTCTGTCTGGCCCATGGAAAGCTCCAGATATGGCACCTCTGGTTGACATCATTAATATTATTATGGCTGCATAAGGTCACTTCACCCCCCAGGGGACCCATTACCTTCCCAGGAGACTCTAGACCGGAAACACCCTGGCTGATGGCAGCAGCCCCTGCGGAATCCTCCGGCCGTGAGACAGCAGAGAATGGAGGCAAATTCTCAGTTCTCAGACGGGTCAGGGCCCCAGGGGGACGGGTACGGTACCCCTCATGGTGACCCTGATGTCGGCTCTCCCCACAGCAAATAAGCCCTTGATGACAGGGAGAAACAGGTTGGAGAGAACCGCAGGAGGAATCCAAGATGAGTGGCCAAGCCATCAAGCCCACCTAGGTCAAAGCCAACTGAAATACGAACATGCAGAACGTCTTCTGAGATCCTGCTGGACATCCTGGGCCCCGCTTGGGCGGTGGGGCCGCCCCTGTCCAACGTCCCCCTTCCCCTACCAGACAATTTTGCACTGAGGCTCAGGAGTGGCCTCCTGACTGCTGAGACTTTCAGACGGTCTAGTTAACAAGTATTTATGAGTGCCAACCGTGTAAAGCCGCAGTTCCAGGCACATAGGATGAGAGAGACAATCACCCTTCTCTTAGGGAGCTTTCAGACTAGGAGTTCTAAAAGTGTAGTCCTTGGGCCAGTATGCTAGAAATGTAGATTTTTGGCCCCACCCCAGACCAGCTGAGTCAGAAATTCTGGGGTTCAACCCAGCAGTCCGTTCTCACGAGTCTTCCAGGTCTCTGCTGCATGCTAAAGTGTGAGAACCGATTGATGGTCTAGAAAAACGGTTTTCAGCCAGACCAGATTTCATGCGTACGCACACATGCACACACGCACACCCCGCCCCTGGACGTTTGACGATGTCTAGAGATATTTTCGGTTACTACAGTGTGGGAGAGAATGCTACTGGCATCTAGTAAGTAGAGACCAGGGATGCTGCTAAACATTCGATAACGCGCAAAATGTCCCCCACCCCGCTCACAACAAAGAATTATCCAGCCCAAGATGTCAACAGTGCCGAGGTGGAGAAACCCCCATCTGGGAGGGAGACAGGGTGACAGACAATGAATAGTTACAGAAATAAATGTGCAAGATGATGCATTATCAGACGGCAATAAGTGCTCTGAAGCAAATAACTCAGGTTATGAGAGAGTAGCTAGTGGTCGTGGTAACACTGGGTGGCCAGAGAGGGTCTGTCTGAGGAGGTGACTTTTGAGCAAAGACCTGGATGACAAGAGGAACATGGCTATGGAAAATCTGGGGGGAAGACTATTCCAGGCAAAGGGAACAGCCAGTGCCAAGGCCTAAAAAGGGCAGGAGCTTGATGTGTTGGTGGTTCAGGGAGAAGGCTATATTACGACACTGGCTTTTGTAGGAAACCCTTCCTCTCTTCCTCCCCTCTTTCCTTCCTTCCTCCCTTCAGCAAATCTTTTTAAGTGCCTACCATATGTCAGAAACTATATTAGACATTAGTGTCCTACAAAGCACCGAGATGAACTGCACCAAATCATTGGTCAACAGAGCAAATTGAGGAGAGTCCTTGAGACTGGGATGGAGAAATGAATGAGGTGTCTGGAAGGACAGCACAGTAGCTGGTCTCTAAAGGTGAACTATCCTTCCTAACATCCACACCTAGTAGAGTGGTGGGTTGGCTCGTGACTTGTTTTTGTTGAACAAATCCTGCAGAAGTGAAGCTGTGTAACATCTGAGGCTAGAGCAGAAGAGGCCTTACAGTTTCACCTGCGATGCCCTTTCTTGGAACCCACCTGCCATGCTGTGAGAGGCCCACATCACACGCGCAGGCCACAGGTAGGCACTCTGCTTCACAGCTTCAGATCAGCATCCAGCCTTCTGCCAGCATCAACCACCAACCCTGTGAGTGCACCATCTTGGCTATTCTAGCCCAGTTGAGCTCCCAGATGACTGCAGCCCCCAGATGACTGCAGCCAGCACCACGTGGAACAGAAGAGCCATCAGCTGAGCCTAGTCAATCCACAGACAAACGAGAGACCCAAAACTATTGTTTTACACCACTAAGTTTTAGAAACGTTGTCGTGAAGTAATAAAGAGGTAAGTCAAGCAGGATTCTGACACCTGTGGGTCCCACCTTGGGAAAGTCCCATAAATAGAAATTCAAACACACCTGGGAGCAAAGCTGGAGGCAGCAGGAAAAGCAGTTGAGAGATGAGATACCTGAATTATGGCCCTAGTTCTTCTACCAAGTTGCTGTGTGGCTTTAAGCCTAAACCTCTCAGGACATCAGTGTCCTCTGACACTGAAGGGCTTGGATCTCATGGTCTCAGTGGACTCTTCCAGCCCTGCCATCCTTGGTTGCCTGGGCTCTTTGCTGATCTGTAATCAACCTGAAAATTCCTACCTCCAAGCATCTGCTAATGCTGATCACTGTGCTGGAATACTCTGAATTCAGGGTACCCCAGGGGGCCCCAGCACATTCTCCCTGATGGTGCCAACACCTGCCCACTTCCTGGTAATATTTCCAGAGCATGAGCTCTCTGGATCCAGGCCATTTGGGCGCAAATTCCATCTCTATCATCTCCTACGTATAATATTGAATGAGTCTCTTAACCTCTCTGTGCCTTAGTTTCCTCATCAGTGAAATAATAGGACCTCTCACGGGGGTAGTCGTGCAGACTTAATGAGAGAAGTCATGTGAAGCATTTGGCCCTGGTCTGATCCAAGTCAGCTGCTGCCATCATTTCCCCTCATTGTCTGTCTCATGCGTTTGTGCTCCACGGAGCATATTTCATCTGAGTCTTGCCTCTTAACCATATCCTCTCTCTCCATAGGCTGCAGGTTTCTGGAAGGCCAGACTTGGGCTGAAACCCACGCTGCAAGATTTAACCCCAACCAGGAGAGCAGCCCCTGCACCGGGAGCCAGATGTCTGTGGTCCCTTTACCAGCTGTGGGTTCTGGTCATGATGCCTAGCTCTGCGGAGCCTCTGCTTCCTCACCTGTAAGATGGAGGTGACTGTCCCTACTCTGCCTCCTCCCAGGGGCTGGATGAAGACTGATACCCTGGGTGCAAATGCGCTGTGTGAGGTGCCGAGTGATCGACCCATGCAAGGAGCTCATTGGCCCAGAGTCAGGACCACATACCTGGAAGGCTGACGAGGTGGTTCCCGTTCTGGCTTTGTGACCTCCCCAGTGGTGAAGCAAAGTGACATCATAAAACCTGCAGACATGTTGATTTAGCCTACACAGTGTTCTCTTGAAATTCAAACCCGTTTTTAAAGACTGGAGGTATTCACCTAAAAGTCCAGATCTGTAGTTTCTCTCAGAAAAATCAGAAGATGTGGCAGCTCGGGGCTCACACTTCCACATGGCAGATGCAGAGTGGTAGCTGTCCCCTTTAGGTAGTGGCCCATGGTCTCCCACTCCCCGCGATTCCCCGCTCACACCAGGCCGCATGCCCCTCCTGGTCCTGGCAGCCCTGAGTCTGCAAGCCCGGAATGAACTGGCCTCTGGGGCTGCTTGCTGCACTAACATCCTAAGAATCTCTGCCCACGAAGATAATGATTCCTGGTAACCCGCTCAGCCTAGCACAGTTCTGGGAACACAGCAGATACTCTGCAAACATTTGGTTCCTACCCCTCCCCGGCTGCCTGGTGACCTCAGTTACCCTACAGCCCAGGAAGCTGGGGATGAGTGCGGGAGGGTGTGCCCTGCAGAAGCCCTGCTCCCTGCAGGCCTGTCCCCGTGCAGCCTGCCCCCACACAAACTGCATTCATGTGGCCAGTGTGACAGCAATCAGGACCTCGTTTAGCCGGGGGTGGGTCTCAGAAAACCTCCAAGTAACTGTGGAAGTTTCTTTCTGACCAGTTTTAAATTAGCAACCCTGCCCTCTCCCCAGTCTCTTGCCCCACACAGAATCGAATTTCACCTGTGGGCAGGAATTTGCCCTCTCCAGAGCAGAGACAGACAGCGCGGTCTCTAGCATCACGCAGGCTAGGGTGGAATCCGAGCGCTGTCCCTTGACAGCTGTGGCTGCAGCTCAGAGTCCTTCACTTCTCTGCCCCAAGGTTCCTTAAGTGTGAAAGCGAGTACCCCTCCCTCCCTGCCCACTGCAGAGGGAGAGCTGCCGGCAAGATTAAGGGGGCTCTGTCTGTGGAGCGTTTAGCCAGGCACGCAGTGAATGCCCAGGAACCTGTAGCTGTCGGTATCACTGTCTCAGCCACAGAGGGACATCATGGCGTGGCAGTTCCAAATCAGAAGAGGCCGTTTCCCCCAGCTCTATCATGGAACCGAGAAGAAATCACAGGAAAAGAGTAGATGTGTCCGAAGTCAAATTGGAACTGGGTGGGAGGAGCCCAGTGCAATGCAAACGTCTTACCCCTACGTAGAAGACACCCCTCAATTTCACCCACCCAGCATCCATTTTCTCTTGTTAGTAACAGCACACCAAGTTTCCCTGGGGAACGACCCCTCCTCCACGCTCAGTCTATGTAATTCCTTGGGGTTGACACCATCACCCTAGAACCAGTCCTGGCCAATCAGAGCCCTGACTCCTCCAACCACAGTGATTGGTTCAGGGATGAGCATGTGACCCAGGCTAGACCAATAAGAGGCCTCTCTGGGATTTTTGCTGGAGCTCTTGGGAAAGAGGCATCTTCTTTCAGCAGGGGTGGCTAAGCCGACAGGACACAAGCCTGCTGCTGCTGGTGGGCAACTTCACAACCAAATGAAAAAACAAAAAACCTGCCTGAGGGTGAAGCCAACACCAAGGAAAGCAGAGCCAAAGAGTGTAGGGAGAGCTTCCCGGCAATAACATCTGCGCACCTGTGTCCAGTCATGGCTGAAGCTGGACATATCATTTCCTTTGGACATTTCAGATAAAAGTATCAATAAATTGCTTTTTCTGCTTGAGCCAATTCGAGTTGTGTTTCTGCCACTTGTAATAAAAGAGCCCTGACTAATACAGTCCAGAAATAAAGTCCACTGCACACAGTGTGAGGGATTAGCCAAATGAATTAATGAGTGAATAAGTACATGAATTCAGTAATGAAGGAGAGAGAAAACATGAGTGAGTGAAAGATGTGTTCTAGAAACAGTCCACTCTCATCCTCCGAGCCCCAGATGCCAACGCCTTGTGTTCTTGAAGGGCCTTCTCTGCGGCTCCAGGGTTCAGGAGGACCCTGAATAGCCTGCGGTATTTGGCTAGGGAGGACTTTGCAGACCGTCTCCGAGGGCATCTAAATAGCTTACGCAAGTCACTTAACCTTTGGATGAGCCTGAGTTTCTTTACCTGTGAAATGGGGCTAAGAGGTCTTATCTTACAGGGCTGTCATGAGGCTAAATGAGATAATGCCCCTAAAGCACTTAGCGAGGGGCCTGGTACTTGCAAGCCCCTTGCTAAGCAACAGCACGATACCCTCCGTGACTATGTTTTCAGGCCCAGCTCGCATCTGCCTTTTCCATGACATCTCCCCTGGCTATCTGAGCCCCAGTGACCACCTTCCTTTGGACCAGAATCCAAGTGGACAAGCTTGCCAAGCACTGAGACACAGTCCCCTCCACGGGTCTCGCTCAAACTTTAGGATATTGGGATCTCCAAGGGAGATGTGTTACAAATGCAGATTCCCAGCCCCGCCTCCTGAGGAGCCTGGCCAGAGGCCTGCTGTGGGGCTCAGGAACCTGCATTGTCACCATGTCCCCCACCCTGGGATGATTGTGAAGCAAAGGGCCCACAGAGCACACTGGGAGAAACACACACCTACGCACCATTCCGTTTTACAGATAAGGAAACTGAGGTCCGAGGGGGATACAGATGGGTCCAAAGTCACATAGCGATTCTCTGGCAGAGCTGGGCTTGAGCCGGAATGCCGTGCCTTGTGGACCTGGGCTGGTCCCCCCTGCGGCAGAGGGGCTCCCTCTCTGTAGCTTTCCTAGGTCCCTTGGCCGGTCCACACCACCAAGTGCTCCGATCCTGGCCTGCCTCTGGCCTCCAGAGCGTGCATCCACCCAGGGCCCTGGTCCCAGCTGGTGCTCAACAAACATCTGCCCGAGGCTGAGCCTGACCGCAGCGGGGCCAACGCGTGAAGCAAATTCCTGGCAGCGGGTGGGGATGGCGTGGACGACCTGGCCACGGGAGTGATGGAATCTCCAAAATCGCTCAAGGGAACAGCCCTCATGCCTCGAGGGGCCCCAGAATGTACTGTTTTTCTTTTTTCTCTTGATGAGAGTGTTGTGATGTTGACAGTTTCCGAATAAAACTGCTAGACCGTAAACTCTGCCTGGACTTCCCGCTCCCCCTGCCGGGCATACCGTAGGTGCTCCATAAGTGCTGATGAGATGGAGGAAATGGGCAGTGGACTCTGCTTTCCACCCTATGTAGTATGTTCACGCCACAGACGGTCTAATGGTAACGAAAGTGTCACATTCCCCGGGGGCTTCCCTGCTCCCCTCCCACGCCCCCTCCTGCCCTTCCAGTTATGGCGACAGGGGAGATGGAGGCTCACGAGATGGTCCTGGTTCCCACTCCCATCCCCAGCTCCATGTGTCTGTGGAATGGAGGGTGGGTGGGGAGAAGGTTTCTGCCGAAACCGCTTCTGCGTGGCCGGGCGTGCGGTCCCCTCGCTGCCCACCCTTTCTCCATCAGCGCTTTGGCGCCGCGGCCCCTGGCTCAGCGCGGACTGGGTTTGATTGATTCTTTATGGGCTGCAGAGTCGATACTCGTGCTGAGCACATGTGGAAGATGAGCCGGGGGAGGAGGGGAGAGAGTGGAGGTGAGGGGAGCCTGCGGGCCTACCCCAACCCTCGTTCGACACAGGGCTTCCTGGGGCCTAGCCCAGACCAGGACGCCCCTTCCCAAGGCACCCCATGCATATGACTCTGGTTTCTAGAATTGTCCTGAACTTCATTTCCCAGCAATGTCGGATCAAATGGGGATGTCCAAGGCCAGGCCCTTCAGATGGGACAAGCCTGGGCTAAACGTCCTCCCAAAAAAATGTGATGTGAGCATTGTTCATCTGTTATTGATTGGGAGACTGTGAGCTTTGCTTCCAAAATCTCCAATAAAACTGGCTTGGAAGAGAATTTCCTGAATCCCCGGGTAAGTGGATAAAGATGTTCCAGGAGTCCAGGGTGGTGCCAGTGGGGAAGCTCACACACCACGCACAGTTGCTTTTTCCCTTTGTTACTTAATGAAGAACAGAAAACAATCAGCCCCATCTCTCTGCATCCAGGGCTGGCTCCTTTCTTCCTTTGAGTTAATTTCCGGTTGGAGACTGGGGCCCGCTTAGCCTGAGGGCCCCTGGGAATCTGCTCCTCTTCTTCTCTTTTGGGTTGGGGGCTGGAGGCAGCTCGTTCCTCTGGCCATCCTGTTATAGGTCTCTTGCACCTACACGTGGCACTGGAGGGTGATGAGTTTCAAGGGAGCAAAGCACAGCATTTGGGAGACGGTTCGGTTGCTCAAGCAGCCCAGGTTACAGATAGAAGGATCTGGCTCTGAAATCCCCCTCTCTGGGGGCCCTACCATTCACCAGCAGCCTCATCTGTGAAATGGGTGTCTTTTCAGCCCCTGCCTCATGGGGTTGTTACAAGGAGTTGAGGAGAGCATGCACGGAATGCACCTTGCACGGAGCCTGGCGCACAGCACAGCAAGCACTCAGTGAGTGTGGGCTGTCACTACTATTGTTTCCTGACTTCAGCAGTTGGGATTCCACTGACTTCACAGTGAGCCCCAGAGACGCCAAGACAGATAGGATCACCCTTTCCCAGGACTTCTCCCCTTTGCCCCTGGGCCATGGATGGAAGGATGAGGACAGGCTATATGAGTCAGAGTGCTTGGAATCTGGGTGGGGGCGGCCCCCCCCACGGGAGAAGAGCCCGAGGCAGGCCAGGAGTTGGGAGACCTCAGCCCGAGCCAGGGTGTGGCTGGGGAGGTCAGCTTTGGGCCTCACGACTCCACCGTGCAAAGCAAAGATGCTTGGGCATCCTCCCACCCCCAGTGTCACTGAGCGAGGCCTCGGCCCCCACAGCAGGTGAGGAAGGAGCACCCTACCTGTGGTCTTTGCCCCCCGGGGACCTACGGCGCTCTGGCTCCAATGCCTCATTTCCCAGATGAGGGGGTTGATTTTTGTCTCGTGACTCTCAAAGGGTTATTATATAGCTCAGAGCAGGGCAGAGCTTGGAGAACTGAACTGAGATTGGAACCACCTGGGCAAGTCCCAGTCTAATTCATAACCGCGTGTGCACTGAGCAGATTCAAACCACCATGGCAGAGCCTCGAAGAACTGAAGCGGGAGCCCAGCCCTCACCCACAGGGCCCGCGCAGAACTTCGAAGTCTGAACCTAGCCAGAGTGTGTGGCTGCTCAAAGAAAAACTTCAGTGTTCTCCAGAAGACAATAATGATTTGAATCTACACAATGTAACAGTCATAATGTCCAGGGTACAGTTCAAAATTATTTGGCACACAAAGAACCATAAAAGTATGAAATTCCTCCCTCTGCTAAAGGGCATCTATGAAAAGTCTACAGCTAAGAGCAGACTTAATGGGGAAAGACCAAATTCTTTCCCCTATGAGCTGTTATCTTTCACCATGTTTAAAAATGAAATCAAATGGATCATATACCTAAATATAAAACATAAAAATGTAAAAGTTCTAAAAGAAAGTAGAAGAGGAAATCTTTGTGATCTCAGGTTAGACAAAGATTTCTTGCATTCAGCACCAAAAGTGCTGTCCATAAAAGAAAAAAATGGATACATTGGACTTCACCAAAATTAAGAACTTTTGCTCTTTGACTCTGTTAAGAAAATGAAAAGATAAGCCACAGAACGAGAGAAACTATTTGCAAATCACATATCTGTTAAGAGACATGGATCTCAAATATATAAATAACTCACAAAAATAATAAGAAAGCAAACAACCCAACCAAAAAAAAAAATGGGCAAATGATTTGAACAGACATTTCTCCAGGGAAAATATATGGATGATGGTAAGTAAGCACATAATAGGTATTTAAAATATTTAATCATTATAGAACAATTACAGTCATGCATTGCTTAACAACAGGGATACATGCTGAGAAACGTGTCATTGGGCACGATTTTGTCATTGTGCGAACATCATAGAGTGTACCTACACAAACCTAGATAGTATAGCCTAATACTCAACTAGGCTATATGGCATAGCCTATTGCTCCTAGGCTACAAACCTGCACAGCATGTTACTGTACTGGATACTGTAAACAATTAGAACACAACAGTAAGTATTTGTATACCTAAACACAGAAAAGATACAATAAAAATACAGTATCATAATCTTATAGGGCCACTGTTGTATTAATATAAGCAGTCCATCATTTAATGACCTTGTTATGCAGCACATGACTGTCAAGCCACAATGAGATACCATTCACACCTATTAGAATGGCTAAAGTTGAAAAGACTGCCCATACGAGTATTGCTGAAATGGAACTCTCATACACGGCTGATGGGAATGTAAAATGGTATAACCACTTGGAAAATCGTTAGGCAGTTTCTCAACTACTTAAACATGTATCTACCATATAGCCCAGACATTCCATTCCTAGGTACTTACCCAAAAGAGAAAGAAATATGTGCATTCACACAAATTTGTATGCAAATGTTCATAGCTGTTTTATTTGTTTGTAATACCTAAAAACCAGGAACAACCCAAATGTTCATCAACAGATAAACAAATTGTAGTGTATCCACACAAGGCACTACTATTCGGCAATTAAAAGGAATAAACCATTGACACATACAACAGTATGGATGAATCTTGGAATAATTATGCTGAGTAAAAGAAGCTAGACAAAAATACAGGCTATGTGATTCTAGCTATATAAGATTCCAGGAAATTCAAATGAATTTATAGTGACAGAATGTAGATCCACGGTTCTGAGAGTAACAGAAATGTTTGTTATCCCAATCATAGGGATGGCTTCATGATCGCATACATATGTCAAAACTTATCAGATTCTTCCTATACTGATATTAAATGTTCACTCTTGTATCACCTTAAGTCACCCTCTGCACCAGCCAGGGCCCAGGCCCCTCGCTTTAGGAAGCATTTTTTTAAGTACCATAAAGCATGCAGAGAAGTAAAGTCTGAGAGTCACTGAGTACTGCGAGAGGCTAGCTCTGGCCCAGCCCAGCATCCTGGGGCAAAGGGCTCATGCGCCATCACTGTATTAGGAGCTGCACACCAGGGAGCAGAGGCGAAGGTCAAGGCGAACGGAGCCAGAAAGGGGAAGAGCGTAGGAGGATGTGAGATCAAGGCGGCTGCAGGCAGGAGTCACGGTACCTATATCTGTGGACTGGGCCCCGGGAAGTTGTATAAACTGTGTCTTGGGATGTCCCTTGGGATCGAGTGGTGGAGAGAAAGGGGAACATTTATTCCCTGGCTCCCACGTCCCAGCGGTCAGAGGCTCGCACTCCTGCCCTTTAGGTTGTGCACGCTCGCGCGTGGCCACACAGGCATCCGGGGCAGAGTTAACAGAAGTCCAGGGTGGGCAGGAAGCTATATGTGGGAAAAGTCCACTGGGCCCATGAAAAACTAGAATGGGACACTGCCTTAGGACTGTGAGGACAAGAGGATCTGAGCCTGTGGGTAAAAGGTATCTGATAAAGATTCTGCCAGGGGTTGCCGGGGAAGGCTCCAGAAGGAACAGGTGTACCAGAGCCAGGCATTGAAGAATGAGGAGGATTTCACAAGTGCACGAGTGTGTGTGGCATGGGCAGGGGTGACAGCCTCGGCTGAGGGAACAGCAAGGACAAAGACTTGGAGGCGGGATCATAGAATGTCTGTTGGACATAGAGTGTCCTGCGTCCATCTGGCTTCTGTTAATGTTTCTAGCGGGCATCTGGGATCAGCTCTTGTGATTGGCTCAGGGGTTGGCACATGACCCAGGCTGAGCCAATCAGAGCCAGTGGGCATGAGTCCCAGGACTTTGCAGGAACAATTAGGGAACAACCCGGCTGTTTCCATCGGGATTGCTAAAGGAGTAGGATGTGAGCCTGGAGCTGTTGGGGATGTCCTTGTCACACCTGAGGAGAGGATGCCTGATAATGACTCTGACACCCAAAAGAGGAGCCAAAAGATGGAGCAAGCTCCTGATGTCGGAGTGCGGGACCCCCGCATACCACTGATCAGGATCCGTCCTTCAACTTTGCAGTTACTCAAGCCAATAAATTCCAGTTTCCATTTAAGGGAGTTTGAATTGGCTCCTGTCACTTGTGACCAAAATTGCCCCAAAGCTGCACTGTATCCTCAGGACCTCGTAAGTGTCTGATACAAAGTGAAGTTTAGGGATTGGAAGTCCTTGGAACGCCTAGAACATCCTTTAGTCTTTGGACACTGGCTCCCTGGGGAAGCCCTTCCGTTCTCCTGGCACATGGCACATTGGCCATCATGGTGCTCTGGGACCAAACACCTGGGTTCCAATCCAAGCTAAGCCAGATACTAGGTGTGCAACCAAAGGAAAATTCCTTACTCTCTCTGTGCCTCAGTTTCCCCATCTGTAAAGTGAGATTACTACTACTTACTTCATAGGGTCACTGAGGCCTTTTAACACTGAGTGAGTTAATATAATATGCAAAATGTTTACACTAGAGCCCAACACGTAGTTAGTATTCAGCACCCTGGAGCTGTGTCAGCAGTGTACCAATGACTCCCGAATCTATATCTCAAAGTCATGCTGTTGTCTGAGCCCCAGGCCCACAGCTCTGCTCAGTGGGACTGAGACTGGGCTCAGCCTCCGCCCCACCTCTCAGTCCCCACGTCCGATCAGCATCTCGTTCCAAAGCTCTATTAAAGGCCCCACTCCCTCTCAGTGGCTCGTGCCAGAAACCTGGGACTCCTCCTGGGACACCTGTCCCCACCCCCGTATCCAGGCATCCCCAGGTCCTGTTGATTCTCCCCCCTCCATGTCATCTCTGGGTACCTGCTACTCCAAGGGCAGCCCACGGACCCGTAGCACCAACATCAGACTCTCAGCCCTCCCCGGACCTGTGACTAATACCTGCATTTTAACGACATCTCCAGAGGACTCGTGTGGATATTAAAGTGTGAGAAGCTTCTCACATGTTCTCAACCTCCTGATTTTCTCAACCTGTGCTGCACATTGGCATCATCCAGGGGTCTTCAAAAATTCTGAGGCTCGTTCCCCCTGCAGAGATCCTGACCGTCTCGGCCGTCAACTACAGCAGTCCTCCGATGGCCTCCAGGGCAGCCCCGCCAGCCCTTCCCTACTCTTCAGCCAGGGCAGAAAAATATTGTATCCACTAGAGTAGAGATAAACCACACGTGGACAGAAATAAAAGTTATTTTCTCTAACTGACCCCAACTTTCTCATAAGCCTCCTCATCCTGCTGACAGCAGGAAAAACAAACAAATAAACCAAAATAAACCAACTTGATTTTACCAACTAAAGGTGACTCAGTCTCTTCGGGAGAGATGCTGCCCCACAGGGGCTCTCCCCTCTCCCCTTGTCCCCGCCAGTTTGTCTTCCTGAGACGGCAGGTGCATGTGCATTCAAGGGGCACATACGTGTTCTCAGGGTGGCAGGGGGCGTGGCCACTCATCCACACGTGCCCTCTGCCCTCTTGGGCCTCAGGTGTGCTGACTCACTTACCTCCGAGCTTTGGCCTCTGCCTTTGCTGAGCCTCCTGGTGCTGGCCTTGGTCCCCGACGGCCTGCGGGCGTGTGCCCACATCTGCTGCTGCTGCTGCTGCATCCTGCCATCGTCTCCCTGTGTCCTCCTTGTCCTGCTCCTCTGGGCCCCTCTGAATCTCCCCCCATCCCAACCCTGGGAGGCACACGGAGACTTATGGGCCTTGTGAATGTCACCGGCAGGCCTCTGGGGACCAGCAGGGCTCTCTCTCTCAGGCCTGCTGGTCCTGACACCTCCCTTGGTGTCTCCGTGAGCCAGGAGGGCCGGCAGGGGCGAGGCACCAGCCCGACGCTCTCAGATTCCCCCTGAGGTGGCCGTGAGTGGTTCTGTCTTCTCCCCTCCCCAGCAGACCCAGCAGAGTCCCAACCCTGGGCTCAGGCTTGTCCCCTCCTGCCCCTGCCTTCTCTCTGAAGGACTCCCAGGTTTCATCCTCTCCGGGGCAGGAGTTTGTCTTGCGTCCTGGGTGGATGCCCCTGAGCTCACGGTAAAGCTCTCTAGTCCAAGCTGGTCAGGCCTGGCCTGGACATAACAGGAGGGCCTCTGGGTTTAAAAGAAAAAACCTTTTTCTCTCCCCACAAGGCCGGCTTTCAAGGCTACTCTCACACTGCAAACTTTAGGAAAGCCAGTCTGGTCCCTTTGTTCCGATGAACGCCTACTGCTCTCTCCTTCCCCAGGCAATAAGCCTCCTGGACTTTTCCCGCGGGAGGAAGGCTGCAAGACAGCGTGCTTTGGGGTGGGAGGAGGGAGGATTAAGATAAAAGCAGCCTCCTCACAACCCAAATGGCCATCAGCTGCTGAGAGCATAACCAAATCATGGTGTAGCCACACAACAGAATATTACTCAGCAGGGAAAAAGGAACCAGCTCTGATACCCACGTGGAGGAATCTCAAAACCACTGCTGGGTGAAAAGGCACAAAAGGCAGCACACTGAGTGAGTCAATTTATGAGAAAGTCTAGACAAGGCAAAACTACAGATCGGGAAGCAGATCAGTGGAGTGGGGTGGAGGGGAGGGGACTGATTACAAAGGGGCATGAGGGGACTCTGGGGCATAATGGACATTTCTATATCTTGATCATGGTGATAATTACACAACTGTATGCCCTTGCCCAAAATGACTGCATTGCACATTTAAAATTGGTGAATTTTATTATATGTAAAGCATACCTCAGTAGAGCTGATTTTAAAAAATAAAAACTTAAAAGTCACCAGTTTTATATTTTAAAACATCAACCTTATTTTATGTTGAAAACTGACATCCCATCATCTGATTCTCCATTTCAAGCCCCTCGCTGCCTTTGGTACCAAGTCTAAAATCTGCACTGCTCCCTCCCTTCCTTCACCTGCTAACTGAAGTCTGTTCTCGGAGACTTGCTTGCACCTGGGCCCCTAACACGGGCCATTCCTGACCCCCAAGGCTGGGTTAGTTCTCCATGTTCTGTGATCCCACAACAGCCTCCACCTCCTTTTCATATTTGTGATTGTTTAATTATTTGTTTACTTTCCATTTTTCCCCTTAGACTGTAAGTTTGGTGTCCCCAGCGCAGTATCTAACACACTCATGGAATGTTTGTTGAATGAATGAATGAAAGATCAGTGAATAGCTGGGGTGTTTTTGCACAAGGGAAGGTACTGAACAAAAACGAGGCAGAGATCTAGGGAAAAGCCATGAGAACAAGGATGGGCAGAGGGAATTTAGAAAGGAGAAAGGAATATGAAAAGACGTTCCAAGATGTGGGACCGGCCCAAGCAGCGGCCTGGAATTGCCACATCACAGTGTCCCAGGAGGCAGGGGGTGTCAAGAAGAGAACAGCTGCTCTAAACCACACTCAGACACCATTAAGAAGTATTTACCAAGTGCCAATCACACACCCATGGGGAAGTTGTGAGAAGTACAGGCCGTTCCCACTAGTCTCTACCCCGCGTCTCACCACCCTGCCCGTTGGCCTCTGCCTCAATCGAGATCGATTCTGAATCGACAGCATCTGTCTGCGCCCAAACAGGCAGGAAAACGGCCCTGCTGCAGGGGCCCGGCTGCAACTGGATTTATGGCTGCCTCTGCAAGAACCCAGCCAAGATGCACCAGCCCTGCTGTGGCTCCCAGTGCCCCCAGACACACAGCTCCTGACCAGAAAGTCGAAGATGGGTCCAGGAGGACAGAGTTAGTCCGATAAACCAGCATTCACTGACGTCTCCCCCGTGCCAGCCGCCGAGGATACGGAGAACAGTGAAACTTCATGCCTGCCGTGTGCAGCCCCGAGACCAGCCAGCAAACATTACCAAATACCTTCCATGTGTATTCAGTCATGACTGCTGAGTTTTAGGTATTTAACAAACACTTACATCGTGCTCACTGCGGGCCAGGAAATGTTCTAAGTACTTTACAAAGATAAACAATCATTATTATTCCCATTTTACCAACCCAGAGACTGAGGTAGAGAAAGGTGTGGAAACTGGCTTGAAGTCGCATAGCTGGTGAGTGACAGAGCCGGAAGGCAAACCCGGGCGGGCGGCTCCAGAGTTCACGCTCACACGCCCGACACAGCACGGCCTTGTTTATGTAGCGCTTCATTCATTCATTCAACAAATACTTAGTGAGCTCCTACTGCGTGCCAGGCCAGGCGTCATGTGAGTCGCTGGGGCTGCAGAGAGTCACGCACTCCACCAACATTTCGGGAGTTCCTGCTCTATGCCTCGAGGGCAGAGCCGCGTCTCACGCATCTCTGCACCGGGCACGGGGCACAGCACGCAGCTGGGGCCTGATCCTGTTGGTTGAATGGCTGAAAGTGCCAGGGACTGGGAAGAGTGCTGAACTTGGAGCCTGAGAACTTGGACCCCTTCTGCCGGGAAGGAGAGTGTTTTGACATGCTCATCCACATTCAGGTATGTTATACATCCCAAAGGGCTTGTATCTGAAGAGTGGAACTGAGATAAGGCAATAATGTCCTCCAAAAGAATGAAGTATTAATGGAGGAATTTCAGGCATCCACAAAGGAGATAATTTGGCTGGTGGGTGGCCCCCAATCACACCCTGTCACTGATTGGCTCCTCTAAGGGCCTGGGAATGCAACAGCCGCTGTCCGACTGTCCGCCTAGCTAGTGCCAAGCACTCTGCTTGGGGCTGTGAGTCACCGGGCCTGGCGGGGAGGTGAGGGAGCATGTCCACCCTACGGGCAGATAAGTCCTGTGGACAAGGCAGGGTCTGTGGGGGCAGAGCAAGGGCCTGGCCCTCCATGCAGCCCCATCTTTGTGCCTGGGCTGGGGCTGAAGCCCAAGAAGCTGGCAGAGGAGCCCTGAGGGTGCCCAGGCAGGGCTGCTCTGAACCGAGCCAGCTCCCTGCCATCGACTTGGGGTACAACAGGCTCCCCAGCTGCTCCCTCCCCCAGCCAGAGGGGCAGCGGCACCAGGGTCTACCTCACAAGTGGGCAGGGCCGGCCACTCTGCACAGGGTTTCTCAGGAGACAGCTGAAACCCCAGGGGCACATGTTAGCAATGCAGATTCCTGGGCCCCACCCAAAACTGTCCAGTGGAACTCTAGGGGCATTTGCTAATAATCTGCATTGCTAATAATCTTTCCTGAGGGTTTCGATGTATTACCTAAGCCACACATGGAGTCCACTTTTCTAGCTTTGTTCCTGGGACCCACCGCACAGTGGGAGCTGGCAGGGGTAGGATCTTCTCAAATTCTCTTGACTCAGCTCAGGGCTGGGGCAGAGACCGCAGGTCTCCTCTGCTGGGTGGGCCTCCTGTCCTAATGCGAGAGACTCTCACCTGTGCCCAGGTATACCTGACATACAGTGCCTCATTTTCCATAATCCTCACCCCCGCTATATGAGATGGGGCCATTACTTCCCCCTTTTTCAGATGACAAAACGGGGACTAAGAAGTAAAGCCAGTTGCCCAGAACAGCTCAGCGGAAGCTGTGACCAAGCTGAAAACCTGCTTCTTCCAAGTCTGGAGCCCAAGTGCAGAACTACAGTGCCATGCCACCGCCCACTGGGGATGGGGTCCAGCCCCCACCTCCTGGCTGCTGTGCCCCGAGTCTGGGCCCTGGCATTAGTGGTGGCCATCCACACTGGCCCATGGTTTGGCCATCATTGGATCATATCCTGTAAGTGCAACCCTTAACAGAAGTCAGGCAGTGCTCCCCATCAAACAGACCACACACATACACACACACACACACACACACATGCACGCACGCTCAGGGTTGGCGGCTCTGCCCTCCCTGGGGTCTCTGCAGCCTCACCCATGCCAGTCGCACTCCCCTCCTCCAAATCCCCTCCTTGCTGTCCAGGAAGACAGGTAGAGTAGGTGGTGCTTGTGCATGAAATCCCACTGTTAGCTGGCAGTTACAGTATTCAGAGTTGAGCATGGCCTTTCCTGAAATATCGAGCACATTGCTTTCCTCCATGAGTCTGCTGATGGTGTCAGAAACATCAGGCACAGCTTCTGTCCCGCCACGGTCCAGCCGATCCTAGACAGTGGCGACAGGAAGGCCCGGTGAGGCCATTGCAGCCAACGCCTTCAGTAACAGATGAGGAGACTGAGGCCCAGTGAGGGGCAGGGATGTGCCCCAAGTCATACGGCGACATCTAGCTGGGGCTGGAATCCCTCTCCATCCAGCTCCCCACGCAGTGCTCCCTCCACTCCTAAAGTCGAGTCTCCAGAAGCCCTGAGAGACTTTGGGGACCTCCAGCGCAGACCCCCTCTGGGAGCCCTTCCCTGTGCCTGGTGGACGCCACTCCTGACAGCTGCTCCGTCCCGTCCATGGCTGTTCGTGTCCCTGGATGCCTGCCTCCACACCCTTCTCTTCCCGGCCCTGCAACCAGAATAAACATTTCCCCATACTTCATTTCATCACCAAACAGTAAAAGCTGACTTTTCCCCCCTTATTGGAAGTGTTAATTTATTCTCTATCTCACAGGCCAGCTCGGCGGAGATGATCTGGCCAGGCTGAGCATGGGAAGCCGGGTGGGCAGCGGCTTTCCGGCAGCCCAGAGACCACGGCGTCGGAGCTTTCAGCAGGAGTGCAGGGCTCCGTCCCAGCCAAGGGGGCAGGAGAGAAGCGGCTCCAACTGCTTCCCTGGCTGGGCTGGAGCCAGTGGGCCCCTGTCCTGACAGTCCTCTGGCGGGAAGGCACAGCTTTTCCACCAGGCTGGGAGGAGAGGCCCGTCCCAAGGCACCAAATTAAGAGTGAAAAAAAGCTCAAGGTTGGGGGAAAAACCCCAGAGCAGCCTGGCCCTGCTAGCTGATCTGCATTCAGCCTCAGCGGCCCAGACCCCAGGGCTGGTGCTCACCTAATCAGCTGCAAAGCCTCTCCCACCCGCCGTGTTGCAGTAAATCATCCATGCTGGATATCTTCATCTTCAGCATCTCTCCGCACACACATCCTGATCCCAGAATCTGGACTGTCATCACCTCTGGTTTCTAACTTCAATCTAGAGCAGGATAACATAGTGGTTAAGAGCTGGACTTGGAGTCAACTCCATCCCTTCCTGGTTGTGTGACCTCGGGCAAGTTACTTAACCTCTCTGAGCCCCCATTTCCTCAGTCAGTCAGATGAGATAAGATAATGCCTTCCTCCTGCAAAGAGTTGCTGTAAAGATGAATGAGCTAATAATTTCAAGTGCTTAACACAATGCCTGGCACACAGTCCAGATAAACAACCATGGTTAACAACCGGTAATAGTTGTAGAAGATGCGTAAGAAAAATTGTGGAGGGAGGAGCGATTCACGGGGCCCAGGGAAGCCATGCATGCATGCTTGGAGGATGTGGGTACAGTCAGATGGGGAGCCAGGAAGGTGGGTAGAGCATTAGACCACTGAGGACCAGGCAAATGGAGTAGGGGTCGGAAGTCCAGCAAGCCAAGGGCAGAGAACTCGCCGTAGTAATTCTGATCCCTAAGCAGAGGCATTTGCCTTAGTTCTGTTTTAGTGTTTCCTGCTCCAGGAACAGGTAGGTTAAGGATGTGGATAATTGCAGTGGTGCTTACTTCCCCTCCCCCACAGGTAGGACTGATCCCACCCCTCTCTCCGGGATAACCAGTCAGGGTACTCTCGACTCTACTACCACCCATCAGAGATGGTCTTTTCAGAGCATAGCTCAGAACACCTGTTTCACAGGTATGGAAGGAGTTGTTTCTTTCCCCCAAAGGAGGAAAAGCAATTGTATCACCCTGGCTTCTGCTGGTGGCCTTCCTGTGACTGAAATGAGCTGCTTTAAGGAGAAAGCATGGAGGGCAAAGAGTAGAGAAGCAGAGAAAGCAAAGTCAAGTCCTGATCAAACTGTGCCTGAAGCCCACAGTACCTTCAGTCCTTTACTACATAAGACAATAAATCTCAAGGCTAGTTTGAGTCGGGTGGTAAGCAGAGTAACGGGCCCCCAAAGATGTCCATGCAACATCCCTAGAAACTGTGTGAGTGTTAATTTACATGGCAAAGGGACTTTTCCGACGTGATTAAGGTTAAGGACCTTGAGATGGGTAGATGCCCCTGAGTTATTTGGGGCCGTCCAATCTAATCACGGGCGTTTTCATAACTGGAGGGCCTTTCCACGTGATGTGACTAGGGAAGCTCAGTCAGAGAAACGTGACATGGCTGGCTTTGAAGAGGGAGGAAGGGGACTGTGACCTAAGGAATGTGGATGGCCTCTAGGGTCTGCAAAGGACAAGAAAACCACTTCTCCCATAGAACCTCCAGAAAGGAACCCAGCCCTGCTCTTGCCTTATTTTAGCCCAGTGAGGTCTGCGTCAAGCCTCTGCAGGACTGTAAGATAATAAACTTGTGCTATTTTAAGCCACAAGGTTTGGGATAACTTGTTACAACAGTACTAGAAAACTAAAACAGTTAGGTTTTCAGTTACTTGTAACCAAAAGCATCCTGATTCTATCATAACCACACTTTTTATAGCTGATGGTTACTAAGCAGCTCTTCTCTTTCAGGCTATTGCTAAATTCATGACACATTCTGTCTAATTTAATCATCACATCAATTCTGTATTCTTAAAACTATTAGTCCCATTTTATAGAGGAGAAAACTGAGGCTCAGAGAGTTGCAATCACATAACTAGTGAATAGGGAGCCTGGATTTGAATCAAAGTCTGCTTTGCCCCCCAGTCTGTTCACTTTACACCTTGCAGTTGTCAGTCCACCCCTCTGCGGTGAAGACTAGCTCGTCTGCAGCCCAGGACAGGAAATGACTATCGCTTCCAAAACACAGTAGGGAAATGCCACTTCTTCCAAATCCTCTCTGCAGTTCTAACCTTAACCTTGAGGCTTGCCTTTACCAACCCTCTTCTCTGGTCTATTCCACTCACAATACTACCATTTAAAAGCCACTTTCTTGATGGAAGAGATTTTATCATATTCACAAAATCCAAAGCACCCAGAGAGAAGATAAAGAATTCCACGCTTGCAGGTGTGTGACCTACATGGATGCTTCTTAAACTTGAATGAGCACGTGAACCACTGGCAGGCCTGAGAGTCTAACCAGGTCCCAGGTGGTGGTAATGCTATGCTTTCCCCAGCCACACTTCACGTAGCAAGAGTCTGCGCAACAGCAAATAGATGAGCATTCGGAAATCGGAAATGGCCTGGGGTTGGTGTGCTGTCGTGGGGCTCCGTCACATGTGGACGTGCCACGGGAACACGGATCCCAGCAGAGAACTCTCACAGCTCTGAATGCTCCTGCTCAACTCCCAATCCTTGGCTGTTTTCAATCTCTCTTTCCCTCACCTTTCCCCCACATGCAGTCCATCAGCAAACCCATCGGCTCTATCTCCAAAATATATCTGGAATCTGACCCCTTCTCACCCCATGCACCACTCCTTACGAGGTCCGAGGCACCATCGCCTCTTACCTGTCTTGTCACAACAGACCCTCCCTGGGCTCCCCACTCGCACTCTTGCCTCCCCACGAGCCATCTTCCATCCAGAAGCCAAAGAGATTTTTTTAAATGGACACGAGATCTCTTTCCTACCTTGCTCAAACCCTCCAGTACAGCAACACTCCAAATCCTCACGGTGCCCTACGTGGCTCTCTGCGATCTGGCCACTGCCTGGTCACTGCAACCTCATCTCCTACGACTTCTCCCTTCTCTCCTTTCACACCGACCACACCAGCCTTGTTGCTGCCCCTCACACTTACCCAGCACATTCCCGCCCCAGGATCTTTGCACTTGCTATTCTCTCAGCTATTGCCAGGGTTCACGTGCTCTCTTAACTCAGATCACTTTAAAATATTGCATCCTTAGAAAGCCTACCTCTGACTAAAATTATACACCTTGCTTTGAAACTGTCCCCAATGTATTTATCTTTCAAACATAAATTCCTTCCTAACATTGTATTTTACCTAATTTGTTTTTGTGACTCTGCTCTCTCCAGAAAGTAAGTTCTATGAAGGCAGAGGCTTTCTCTGTCTTATATCATCTCTGTGTCCACAGTGCAAGAACAGTGCCTGGCACATTGCAGGAGTTGGTAAATATTTGTTCAATGAATGAATATTGGTTTGCATAGGATGTATTTGCACACCTAGCAACACCTCCCACCTAGGTAATGTTCTTATTGAGCAAAGGCCTTGCAAACCCCTAAAGCACTTCCAAAGAGCTGTCTAAATTGTCTCAGACAATAGTGATGTTATTGGCATAAGCCATGGATGGAAAGTACACGGCAAGTACACATCTTTCCTTCTGCTTCCGTTCTTCCTCCTGCTCCCAGGACAGACATCATTTATAGATCATGGCTAACCAAGCGTTTCCCAAATGAGGGGTTGAACTCTTGCACAGGTGAGGCACTGCTGGGACAGCCCTCTCGCAGAACGCACCCTGGCCAGGGAGGTCTGGATATTCTCCCTGTCGTGACTTACGGGTGGGAGGGACCACAAATGTGGCAGAGGACAGAGTGCCCAGAGGGGTAGGGCTACTCAGTTGAAATGGACAAAAGGAAGTTCAAGCAAGGTCAATGCTGTCCTTCACTTAACCTCCTGAAAAATCAAGCATTGGCATGTACCCCAAGGAAGTAATATAAAATGTGGTAGAGATGTATGTCTGAAACTATTTATCACAATCCCGTTTGTATTAGTGAAAGGCTGCAAACAACCCCATTTCTGACAATAGAGAGTCGATGAGTCAAATCTCGTCGGTCTACACGATGGACTACTAAGAAGCAGATCCTCAGCCTTGGCACCACCAACTCTTGGGCCGGATAATTCTTTGTCGTGGGGGCTGTCCTGTGCATCGTAGTATGTTTAGCAGCCAGGAGCAGTGCCCCTCACCACACCAGGCGTAACAACCAAAAAGGTCTCCAGACATTGCCAACTGTCCCCTGGGTGGGGGGTGAGTGGGGGACATCGCCTCTGGTTGAGAACCACTATAGTTCATTCAAGAAAATTAAGACTTCTTAATACCATGGGAAATGCTTTTTTACTAATGTGCTGGGTTAAGAAACAAGGTGCAAAATGTGTTTTCAACTACATTCATATGTACAGTAATAGAGAAAACAGTTTGGGA
The DNA here is from genome assembly GCA_028533085.1 of Varecia variegata. NCBI lineage: Eukaryota > Metazoa > Chordata > Mammalia > Primates > Lemuridae > Varecia > Varecia variegata. The sequence continues at coordinate 94,332,465 of CM052444.1, read as the reverse complement.
GGAGCTATACCAAGATACTAAGGTCTGGGTGGTGGAATCATGAAAGAGTTTCCTTTACTTCTTTATTTTTGCTTTTATACATCCATTCATTCATTCAACAAATATTCATTGAGTGCCTATTGCATGCCAGGCCCAGGGAGAAGCTGCGTACAAGACAGACATCCTACAAGGGGGGAGGCATTACCCAGAGCTCTGGCCTCACAGAGTCTGTGTTCTGTGGAGGGACAGATGTTAAACCTGTAACCTGCAAAGAACGATACTCTGCGATGCTCACGGAGCATTGAGAACCATACGCTGAGGGGAGGGGAGAAAACTGAGCCCAGCACTTAGCACTCGCTCGATGATTAATTCTTGAATGAATGAAGAACCCTGGGGAGCATTTTAAGTAGGGGAGCTAAATTATCTGATTTCCATTTTAACATAATTATCAAAAAATTTATTTTTGAAAAACATAATACAGGTTTGTTGTAAAGATTCAAATAGCATAAAGGAAAAAATATAGGGGAACTATTAAAATCACATGGCATGCAGCCCCATAGAGAACAGCCTCTGCAAACACTTCAGTGTACATCTTTTCAAGCCTGCCCACCCCCATTCCTGTCTGTCCCTGTCTCTCTTTATAAATATAAAAAAGCATTTTACGCAAGTGGATTCAAACCATTCATGCTGATTTGTAACCTGCTTTTTTCCTGCCCTTTGTAATTTTATGCTCATTGTAAACTTTCCACAGTGGGCATATATTACTTTTATAATCCGGAACATTAAAAAAAAGCAAAAGACCACAAAAAATAAAGTTAAACCCATAAATACAGGATGAGGGATCCCTGGCTGAGCAATAAGGCTGTGAAGAAAGGCTCTGGGGTTTAGCTGACCACAAACTCAGCATGAGTTGACGGCATGATGTGGTTTCTAATTTCAATTCAGTTCATGTTATCAGACGATTCCCCAGCTCCTAGTATGGGAAAAGCACAGGGCAGTATGAAAAGGCTTCTCTGGGCTCAGTTCAAGGTAACTCAGTGTGTGCTTGATCCTCTGCCTTATAGCTCTTGAAGCACCTACTGTGTGTAAAACCAGGATAATAGTAACAGCCAATGTTTCATGAGCACTTACTCTGTGCCAGGCAATGTTCTGAGAGCTTTATGTATATTCACTTGTTTAATCCTCCCCACAGCCCTCTCACATGGATACCATTATCATTCTCATTTTACAGATGAAGAAAAATAAATAAATAAATAAAATTAAAAAAAATAAAAACACCGATGAAAAAACTGAAGCCCAGAGAGGTTCAGTGATTCGTCCAAGGTCACACAGTTTACTGAAGCATCATGAGAAATACCAAGAGGAGCAATCTATGGGTCTGCCCTCAAGGAATTGATAGTCAAAAGGGCAAACACAACCACTTCACATTAATTCATTCAACAAACATCTGCTGTATAGGGAGCCCATAAATATGGTCTCTCAGCCCAAATGAGTGGATGTTCATTTATTCAGTCATCCAACATAGTTTTACTGTGCACCAACTACGTGCCAAGCATGGTGCTGGGCACTAGGGAAACGGTGGTGAACGAGACAAAGTCCCACAGTTCAGCTTATGATAAGTGGGAGGCAGAAGCACCTCTGAAGCAAATAAGGATGTGATCTCATTTAACACTGCAGTGAGTCCTATTAGTGTGAAGACAAATAAAGCAGGGCACGTTCTGCCAGTGTGGAGGTCTGAGCAGGAGACCCGGTGCAGAAGGCCGTATAGAGCGGGCTGTCAGGGGAGGCCTTCCAGAAAACAGAGCTTTGGAACAAAGAGAGGCAGCAAGTCCTGGGGCCTTGTGGGGCAATCGAGGTATGAAGAGTGACAAGTGCAAAGGTCCTGAGGCATGAACAAGCTGGGAAAGGCCAAGGAACACCAAGGAGGCTGACGTGTCCCCACCACAGTGGGTGAGACAGAGCTGCAGGAGATGCAGGCGGAGAGGCAGGCAGGGGTCAGTAACGCCCAACAGGGATTTGGCCGCCAGATGGGACTGACGTGTGTGCTGGGAGGCATTTGAGAATTTTGAGCAGGAGAATGACAAGATCTGATGTCCACTTTGGAAAGATCACTGGATGCAAGGGCAGCAGGCAAGCAGGGAAGCAAGGAGACAGTAAGAGGCCAGTTTAGCAACAGGGGCACAAGCTGATGGAACAAGACTAGGGTGGCAGTGGGGTGCCCCGGGAGTCAGGACTCATTATCAGATTAGCACCGACCAGACTTGTGGATGGACTGGATGCAGGATGAGGGAAGGAGAGGAGGCAGGACAGCTAGCCCCAGGGGCTGGGGCCTGAGCAGCCAGGGGTGCCAGGTACCCAGGAGCAGAAGGTTGAGGGGAGAGCAGGTGTCAGGAACTCGGTCTGGTTTGAGATGCGGCGGGACTTTTCCAGGCGGGAAGCTATATGTAAGAGTCCGGAGCCGAAGGGAGGGGTCCGGCCTGAAGACAGACATTGGGAGATGTCAGGGTACGGACACGCTATGGCAGCCTCGAACTGCATGAGAGCACCGGCAGTGGGCACAGACAGGGCACCGGGAGCAGGTGCAGGCAGAGACCCGGGGCGCTCCACCATTGATCAGTTCGGAAGAGAAGGCAGACTCCAGAGAGGAGCCTGAGAAGGAGTGGCCAGGGGAGAAGGAGGGAAACCAAGGGAATGGGTTGTCCTGGAAGCCAGGTGCTTAAGGCAGGAGGGAGAGACCAGCTCTGTCTAAAGCTGCCGAGAGGGTGAGGAAGATGAGGCCTGCGGGTCACCCAGTTCGGCAGCGAGAGGCCCGGAGCTCCCAATTCCCGGCTCCAGCCAGACTCACCAGCAGCCCATAGCCGTCTCCTCGGCTCACACAGCCCCAGGGAAATGTCAGCTGCATACAGGCACGGCCCCGCCCAGGCCCCACCAGGAAGACACCACCTTGCCCTGCACGAGCTGGCACGTGCGAGCTGCGATTTCCCGGGGGGCCCTGCCCTGAGACATGTCCGCCCTCCACACCCACCCAGCCCTGATGCCCGATGGGACAGCACTGGACGTGGAGGACCACAGCTAGGGTTGAGGAGCTTGAGAGGAACCTGTACTGTAAGTTAGTGACCATCACCAGAAAGGAGCTGCGTCCTCCCACTGCCTCCCCACCCTTCCCGCTCCGACCACCCCACTCTCTCCCTGGCCTCGCCTCACTGGCCCACCTCTTTTCTCAGGGTCCCTCGGTCTTGTCATTCACACTTCCTCCTGGTCTTGTCATCCACAGCTCCTCCTGGTCTTGTCATCCACAGCTCCTCCTGGTCTTGTCATTCATGGTCCTCCTGGTCTACTCGGCCCTCCTCCCTCTCATCCGCGTCTCCGCCCTTTGCCAGGAGAAAGCAGGAAAGAATAACAGATGTCACAGTGAGAGTCTGCGCGGATGGGGTCGGGGACACATGTGGACTCTCTTTCCCGAGTGCTTCTCCATGCCCGACCTAGCACAACTTCTCATCTATTCTTGGCGGCAGCCACCGAGCAAGGTGCTCTCCGGGTGGTATGGCTGCCTCCAACATCAGCAGAATAATACTCCTGCCCATTATTTATTAAGCACTTACTGCATGCCCAGTTTGGGGTAAGCCCCTTCTGCTCACCTCTCCTTGCAGCCTAACATCGATGGTAGGGGACAAATACTCTTACTACATCCACTTTGCAGGTGAGAAAAGGTTGCATTGTTAAGTAAAAGGATAAATTATGGATCAGAGTTCAAAACTGGATGGGGGACAGGGGAACAGAGTCTGAGAGACTCCGGAAATGCCTACTAAGGGTTGTGCCACCCCGAGTCCCCAGAGAAATGCAGGTGGCCGGGGTGGGGTATGTGTGTGTTGGGTGGGGGCAGGGAAACATACAGCCCTGATCCCCTGGGAGTCCTGCCCCCGGGGAGGGACCTGTGGGTCTGTAGCTTGTGGCACTCGCTGTGTGTGTGCCGCCAGAGGGCGGTGATGGGGTGGGCATGTGAGGCACTGGTGACTGCAAGTGTGTCCCAGCAGGATTGTGGTGGCCTTTGCATTTTTGTGGCATGAGGTGGAAATTGGAAATAATAAAGAAAGGGGGTGGAGAGACAGAAATAAGAAAGAAAGAAAAAGCAAGGAAACAATAAAATGTTACCATCTTGCAGGCGCCAGGCTGGGCGATGAAACCGCTAATGAGCCTGAGGTTGCGCAGAGCCCGCGTCTAATTCAAACCAGGCAGATAACAGCCCCGCCGTGCCCTGCCCGAGCGCTGAGAACGCAAGCACCTTCCCGGTCAAGGCTGGGCGTGGGAGTCCCGGAGCCCTGGGAAGTGGGACCTCAGCTGCCATCTGCCCGTGCGTCCGGCGGCAGAAGGGAGCCCAGAGCATCACCCAGGCCAGCTCCCAGCTCAGTCAGAATCGCATTTTGCAGTATTTCATGATGCAGGGTGCAGACCCTGCTAACCTTTTAAGGAGGTTTCCCCCCTATTTTGCCTACTTTTGGGCATTGTAAGGATTTTTACTCTAGCTCATTTTTTCTAAAAGCACATACTCATTTGAGTAATCAATTATAATTGTATTTTGATCATTCTACCTTGAGTTTACGCCTTTCCAAGCATTCTGAATTCCTTTTAGGTATCTAAGGAGTGGGGTAGCGTAGGGATACTGGGGCCGGAAGATCTGGGCTGGAATCCCAGCTTCACCAGTACTAGCTGTGTGATCTTGGGCAAAGGTTAAGCGCTCTGTGCCTCTGTTTCCCGTCTTTCAAATGGAGGTCACCAGAGTTTCTACCTCCTAAGGTTGTTGTCAGATGTCAGAATTCAATGAGATGATGTGAGTCAAACATTTGGCACTGGGAAAGCACTCGTTGAAGTTAGTAGTTTTGTCCACACGGAAGCATTTTATTTCTTTGTTTATGCAAGTATTAACTGAGCATTTCCTGGAGTCAGGTGCTGTGCCGGGAACAAGGGACACGGTGAACACAGGTCCCTGCCTTCCTGGCGCTCCCCATCCAGAGGGGGAGGCAAACCAGCACATGGTGATGACAACAGTGCAGGGGTGGGGGGTGGGGGGAAGGAGACCCGGGGCTCAGGGAGAACATGACGAGGGTACCCATCCCAGAAGACTTTCTTCAAGAGGTGACAGCCCAGTTAAGGCTGGCAGAACAAAGAGGCGTTAGATAGCAGGAATGGGTGTCCCAGGGACAGGGAACAGCATGTGCAAAGGCTCAGAGGCATACGAGGCCAGGATGTTCTGAGAGAGCTGTGAACACTGCGGGAAGCTGGCGGTGAGGCGGGCAAGGCAGCCGATGAGGCTGTGAGGGAGGCAGGGCCAGGCCACGAGGGGCTTCCTGAGCCTCAAGTGCCAGCTCAGGAGCCCGGGCATTAGTGTGAGCTTGGTTTGACTCTTACTGTTGAGCTTCTACGTCCTCATTCATAAACCTGGCATATCTCACAGAGCCGTGAGGGGGAAATGAAATAAGGCCAGTACTGTGCTTGGGACAGGATCTGCCCCATGGCAACAACTCCACACATGCTAGTTCTAAGAATATTCTTCTGATCTAGCAAAATTATTATGAGACTGAATGAGAGCATGTGGGCAAGGTTCTCAGCACAGAACAGTGGAGCATGGTTGTTAAGACTTTGCATTCTACCACTTGGGCTCAGACCCTGCATCCGCCACCCAAGAGTGGGCAAGTTCCTTCACCCTTCTGAGCCTCAGTGTCCTGGTCTATAAAATGGGGACGTTAACCCCCCAGTGTTGGGAGGATGAAGAATGCATGCAAAGGGCCTAACAGTTCCCAGCAGATGACAAGTGCTCAATAAAAGAAAAATGTTGGCAATTATTAGAGCTGACTCAATACAACCAGTATCTACGCAACCTCCACCTTTCACATCCAATTTTTAAATTATTTTTTTAAGTTGGCAAGTGAAACATTGTATTTATTTATGGTACACACCCTGATGTTTTGATACATGTATACATTGTGAAATGATTAAATCAAGCTAATTATTAATAACGTGTCTGTCACTTCACATACTTTTCATTTTCTCGTTATTTGTGATAAGAACATTTCAAATATACTCTTTTAGCAATTTTCAATTGTGCAATACACTAACTGCAGTCGCCCTGCTGTATAATAGACCTCCAGAACATATTCCTCTTCTCTAAGTAAAACTTCATATCTTTTAACCAACATGTCCCCATGCCTCAGCCCCCAGGAAACACTATTCTACTCTCACTTCCGAGTTCAACTTTTTTAGACTCCACATATAGGTGAGATCATGCGGTATTTGTCTTTCTGTGCCTGGCTTATTTTGCTTAACACAATGTCCTCCAGGTTCATCCATGTTGTCACAAATGACAGGATTTTCTTCTCTTTAAGGCTGAATAGTATTCCACTGTGTGTGTATATATACAATGTTTTCTTTATCCACTCATCTGTTGATGAACACGTAGGTTAATTCATTAATTCCATGTCTTGACCTCTGTGAATAATGCTGCAATGAACACAGGGGTGCAGGTATCTCCCACACATGCTGTTTTCATTCCCTTTGGGTGTGTACCCAGACGTGGAACTGCTGGATCAGGTGATAGGTCCATTTTTAAGTTTTTGAGGAACCTCCGTACTGTTTCCCATGATGGCCGTACCAGTTCATATTCCCATCAACACTGTACAAGGATTCCCTTCTTGCCACATCCTCGCCAACACTTGTTAGTTTTTGTTCACATTCAATTTCATCTCAATCACACACAAGCCTATTCAAAGGAATAATTTATCTGCTGCCAGGTGATTGTTTGTTTTCAAGATGGTGGAATAAATGGGATTCGGATTCCACTGCCTTTTCAAATGGAGTGAGATTCACACAGCCCTTGGAGTTATGGTGGAGTTAGGAGCAAACAGAGAGCACTTTGCAAGTGCTGGGTCCTCAGTGCTCAGTATGCATGGCCCGTGTCATTAGCAGTGAGCACCTGTCCTGCACCAACCATTCGGCACGGGACTGTCACATCCATCACACTTGGACGTGGGGCAGCACCCCCACTTTGCACTAAGGAGATGGAGACTCCCCTTAAAGAGAGATTGAATGGCAGCCAGCACTCAACCCCAGAGCCTGTCCCCAGAGCAGACTGTCCTCCCATTGGGCCACTTTTCTGAGCAGACTGCCAAAGCCTTGGGAAGGGGTTGTCAGGGTCTTTTCCTCTCTCACCAGCCTCCTCCTCCCTCAGTGATCTTTTCTTCTTAGGGAAGTTCCTGATTCTCTGGGCATGGAAGAGTAGCCGCCTCTCCTCCAAATTCTGCACAGAGCTGCCCTTTGGGCTGGATTGGGGACCGATGCTCCCCATGTTCCTACAGCGACTGTACATCGTGGAGCTAGGTGAGACATATCACCTACTACCCAGCTTTGGAGGCCCCTGTAGGTTCAGAATCAACCAGAAATATTCCTCCCAGGCTGTGCGGTGGATGCTACAGTCCACAGTGTAATGAGGAGAACAAAGGAAAGCACTGGACTGGAGTCAATTCCTTACTTGCTGCCACTGCTCTGCTTGGAGGATCAGTTTTCCCATCCAGGAAATGGGGACATTAATGCCTGCCCTGCCTGCCTCGCAGGAGAGCGAGGCAGACCAGGTGAGATTATGTGTCTTATTGTGAACCACAAGGGACCCTGTGTTAAAGATCACCCAGCTGTCACTAGAGTTATACTTAACATATCTTTGCGGAGACAAAATCACAAGAATTTCCTAAGCACTGAGGGCAACATTCCTCACATTTCCTGCACTGCCACGGAGCCGATGCTCCATTTCCACCACATTCTTTTGGTCGCGAGTGACAGACACAAAGAATTGAAAGAGAGACAGACACAGAGAAAAGAAAAATGTTGCAGAGAAAATAACCAGATGTGCGGGAGGGAGGTGGAAGAACAGACAGAAAATTAGAGGGATTAAGAACACAATGCACAGAAGAGCAAGGAAGCCCAGGAGAGACAGGGAGGCGTGGCAGGGCCCAGGGGCCAGTGGAGAACGGGCAGCAGCCCCGGCAAGCCGAGGGTGGCGGTGGGAGGGCGGCCAGAGTGGAGGGGCAAGGGCAGAGCCCGACCAGGCCAGGGGTCCACGCACTGAAGCCGAGATCTGGACAACGGGGGCTCTGCGACGGGGGAAGGGTCAGAGGGGCAAGTGAGTGGCCATCGTGCCTGGCTGCAGGACCCTTTGGCCATGTGGCTCTGGGTGGGGGCTGACGAGAGAGCTTGTGCTCTCCAGCCCCCCAGAAAGAAGACCATCTGTTTGGTTCCTGATGCCAGAGCCCCCTCCCCACCATCAAGGTCCAGGACAGAAAGCCTACCATCCATTTCCACTTGGATATTGACCTTTGTCCATAGGCCGGAGATTTCTAGAAGGTCACAAGCAGGTGGAACCTCAAAGCCAGGTTGTCTATCCGCCACTGTCCCACTGTTGGTTATGAAGAAGGGGATTCAAGGCCCAGAGGCCGGGAGACTACCCAAGTCACTGTGCCAGACAGTGGCTGTCCGGAGCACAGCCCGAGCCGCCGAGGGCAGAGGGCAGACGGGTGGGGAGGAGGCCTCAGAGCTGGGAGGCTGGGGGAAAGCAGGAGCTCTGCCCTCTGCACAAGGCAATGTTCACACCCACAGATGTGTTCCCAGGACCTAGGAGAAGGCCTGGCACATGGGACGTAGTTAACGAATATTTGTTGACTTTGTTAAAGGAGGTTTCCCAGACCCTGAAGCAAAAGAAAGCCATGTGGTGACCCTCTGCCCCGGACCAGAGCATAGCACTGACTGGCCTCGGGGCTCAGGGGAGAGCTGGGGCTGAGGTTGGTGCCAGGGTGTGGCAGAGCTGGGAGCAGGATTTAGGGCCTGGGTTAGGGTTGAGTTTTAGGACTGGGCTGTAGCTCAGACGGTTTGAGGTTAGGCTTGGGGTTGGCTGAGGTCAAGTTGACCTTGGGATAGAGCTGATATCTGGTTTGAACTGTGGATGGGGCTGGGGCTAGGGCAGCTGTGTTTAGAGCTGGGGTTGGTGCCCAGGTCCGGCCAGGATGAGGGCTTAAGGAGGGTTTGAGGTGGGTGCTGATGTTTATCCAACCTAAATTGAAGCTGGTTTGGGAATGGCCTTGGGATTTGGGCTAGGGCTGGCTTGGGGGCTATTGGAGGAACAAAGGCTAGGGTCCCCTTCTTTATACTCCCCCAGCCCCATGCCCCTCTGGACAGAAATCCCCCACCAAGCCTACCCAATGGGTCCTTCCCAGAGTCCCGTCGGTGGCCCGCAAGGGCCCAAGCAAAACGCCACACTCTGACCTAGTGCTGCAGCCGGAGATGCAGAGACATGGTGGTTCCCAGGGGGGGCCAGGCGAGGCCCCAGCCTTACAGCTCTGCCAGACTCACCAAAAGTACCGGGGCCTGCTGTCTTTTCACAATGAAATATATCAAGTGAGACATTTTTTTCTTGGAGGTAGCATAAATATTTATTATATCAGTGTTGTAGCTTCCTGGGCCCCTGATTTATAAGGGGACCTGGGCTGTGAGGTGGGATTCCTCCCAGTGGCTGCCCAACCCCTGAGCTCCTGTGTTAATGGCTAGAGCCAGGTTTCCAACCCTACGGGCTTGGCAGGGAGGTGCTGATGGAGCCAAGAGCAGAGATTAGAGCTTCCACCAACTGGGGAGAGAGCAGACCCAGCATCCAGGTCTCCGTCCCCATCTCTGCTTAAGAGTGCAGGGATTTGGAGTCAGGTGAACCTCAGTTTAATTTCAGCTCTGGCACCTGTGAATCAGTTACCTCATCTCCCTAAGCCTCAGTTTTCATACCTCTAAAAGTAGAATCATTCCTCCCTAATAGAACTGTTGAGAGGATATGCCCAGCTCAAGGTCTTCCTTATGGGAAGCAGCCAGAAAAGGTTTACTGGCCTTCCTCCTCCATAGAAGTGGAGAGATTGGGCTCGGGAGTCAGAGAGACCTGGATTTAAATCTTGGCTTTGCCACTTATTATCTTGGGGGGCCCTCAGCAAGTCACTTCACCTTTCTGAGCCTCAGTTTCCTCATCTGTAAGATGGGCAAAGTAAGAGCACCTCCTATTTCACAGGCATGCAATTGATCAGAGTGAATGGAAGCAACAGAACCTGACTCTGTCTCTTGTGAGTGCACAAGGGAATTTAGTGGAAGGGTGTCAGGAGCTCACAGAATCTACAGGAAACCGGAACACCAGGCCTAGAAAGTGGATGGAATACAGGAACAATGGAGGAATGGACCAAAGAATGATCCATCTGTCAGGGCAGCAGGGTCTGGAGCAGGGGGAGCAGCCCAGGGTGCAGGCTGCCACAGTCGCAGTGATGGCCAGGACCCCAGAGCTCCGCAAGCCTTTGCTCAGTGGTCAAGGACCGGCCCCGGTTCTATGCCTACCCCTGCCCATTTCATTCTTTGGCCTCCAGGGTGGGGGTAGCGTGACCACCTACCAGTCCGTGTTCACTGGGGACTCCCCAGGAAAGATCAGGGTGCTCATGGGGAGGAGGTTTGGAGCTTTCAACAAGGTTCATGACAGGGGTCTTTGAGAATGTAGTAAGATCCCCTGTGCCTGGTGCCAAGGCCACTCCCGCAATGGCCGCCATTAGCTGCCGTGGCAGCCTCTTCTAGCTCCAGCTCTGCCGGCAGAGACCCCTGGACTAAAGGTGGCAGATACAGACAAAGCTGGACACCGGCTCAGGAGGCACTATCTGCTTGTTGGGCCGCCTGACATGAAGGAATGAGCACTGACCAGGAGTCTGAGCCCGCTTCTAGTTCCACCCCCGCCACTAACTAGCAATGCCATCTTGGGGGCTCCTTCATCTTCTCTGAGATTCCAGTTCCTCAGCTGGAGAACAGCATCAACGCTACCTTCCCTGACCCTGTCACCAGGAGGCTGGGAGGAGCATATGCAATAACACATAGAAGTCTTATGTTTTCAATTTCTAATGTGTTCTAACAACTTTAAAATCTTTTAAAAATAATTCAAATACCATAAGATTCACCCTGTTAAAGTATACAATCCAGTGGTTTTTACTCACAATGTTGTGCAACCATCACTACTAATTCCAGCATATTTCGTCATCCCCCAAAGAATCCCCGTTCCCTCGGGCAATCATTCCTCATCCCTCCCTCCCCTCAGGCGCTGGCAGCCTCCAATCTCCTTTCTGTCCCTATGGATTTGCCTATTCTGGACATTTCATGTAAATGGAATCGTGCAATACACGGCCTTCTGTGACTGGCTTCTTCCACTTAGCACCGTGTTTGCAAGGTCCATCCATGTTGTAGCATGTGTTGGTGCTCCATTCCTTTTCATGGCTGTATAATATGTTGTTGCATGGCCACGCCACTGTTTTCTTACCCATTCTTTTTTTTTTTTTTTGAGACAGAGTCTCACTCTGTTGCCCGGGCTAGAGTGCCGTGTCATCAGCTTAGCTCACAGCAACCTCAAACTCCTGGGCTCAAACAATCCTTCTGCCTCAGCCTCCCGAGTAGCTGGGACTACAGGCATGCGCCACCATGCCTGGCTAATTTTTTCTATATATTTTTTAGTTGTCCGGCTAATTTTCTTTGTATTTTTAGTAGAGACAGGGTCTCACTCTTGCTCAGGCTGGTTTCGAACTCCTGACCTCGAGCAATCCTCCCACCTCGGCCTCCCAGAGTGCTAGGATTACAGGCATGAGCCACCCCTTACTCATTCATGTAGGATTAGCTTCAGTTCGCACAGGCCTAGGGCTGGGCCCGCAGGTGTGTTCTCAGAGGGAGAGAGACCAGAGCAGGACTTAGAGGAGGGGCTGCGTCTTGACGGGGAAGATGTGTGCGACCTGAGCAGATCGGTCTCTGGCTGCAGTTACTTTCAGAGTACATGAAGGCATTCCAGAAAGTGCCCGGATGCTGAGCACCGAGAGCTATTGCTGCCTAGACTGTGAGCTTCCTATCACCTCTGCCTCACAACCCAGGTTCCTGTGGGGACTGGTGGGGCCTTCCTGGAGGTGCAGTCAACAGCCACGGGGTTGAGGCAGGCACGTGCATGCGCTCAACAAACACATGGATGGAGCAAACAGATGGGTGACGGGAGGAATGCGAGTGGAGAAGGTGGATGGAGGGATGGGTGGACGACTGGATTGATGAATGAATTGGTGGGTGGAGCTGGCTACGCTCTTGCCAAGGCTCACTTTATGCATGGGAGAAAGATAAACTTTTTACCTAGAGAGAAATCCTAGCACAAAGCATCCTCGAGGCAAAAGACCTATATTTTATGTGCTGACTCCCACACAGGAGCAGGAAGAATTGAATCTTAAATGTATGGGATTTCAAATCAAACCACATGGCTGTGCTTAGCATACAGTAGGTGCTTAATACATAGTTGTGAGTGAATGGATGAATGAATGCTCTACAAATGAGCAAACCTGTTTTCCATCCAATTTATGAATTAAGAAAGTGACGCCCATTTCATAAATGAGGAAAGGGACAGCTAAAGTCACCCAGCAGAGCCGGGCAGAGCCGGGCAGAGCGCGGCGCAGGATCCGGGCCAACTGGAAGCGCAGCATTCTTCTCCCACCACCAGGCAGGTTCCCGGTTCCTGCTCTCCAAGGGGACATCTCACATAAACCAGACGAGTCGCTTCCAGGCCTCGGGTTTTGTGTTCTCCTACCTAGGACAAGGGGGTCACTGAACTGACCGCACGTCTGTTTGATATTTTTTTGAGAGTGGGGCGTGTGCGTGTGTGTGTGTGCGCGCACGAGAGACAGCACACGCGTGCATATATACTCAAGAATGGAAAGGCAGATACGTCCTGTCAACAGCCTCCGCCTGCCCGTGGTGCAGCTGTAGCACGTCAGGTGTGTGGGGCGCCCGAGATAAGCTGGTTTTGACACGCTGCAGATGCCTTCCTACCTCCCAGGGAGGTTGTGACAGCCCCATGTGACAGAGACAATGACAGTCAACATCTGGGTAGCAGCTTATGTGAGGTAATGGCTCAGTGCTGGCACGTGGTAAGTGCCCAATGAATGGTGGCTGTTCACATTAATTAATACTATAGCAATCCCCATGGCCCAGCCATTCTCACCAGGCTCTTACTTTTCAGCACACTGGACTGGGAGTCAGGAGGTCTGGTCCCAATCCCAGAGCTGCCACGCACTCCCTGTGTGACCCTGGATGTCTAACCTCCCTAGGCCTCAGTTTCCCCATCTGTAGAATGGAAATATCATACGCCCTGACAGAGCTGCTGGGAAGACAGCAGGAGGGACAGGCTATGAGGGCACCTTGCATGCTATAGACCAGACAAGGGGCAGCAAGCCACCAGAGGCCAAATCTAGCTCACCACCTTGTAAATAAAGTTTTATTGGAATACAGCCACACTCCTTCATGGGTGTATCGTCTGGGGCTGCTTTCGTACTACAACAGCAGAGCCAGATAGCTGTGACAGAGACTATAAAGCCTGCAAAGTCTGAGATATTTACTATCTAGCCCTTTACAGAAAATTTTGGCTGCCTTTTGCTATTGAGCAATTATTTCCAGGTCTTAGCAGCCTGCCTCCTTCTTCCCTGGGAGCCACTGCCAGGCCCTCCCCAAAGGTTCTGATTCAGTAGGGCTGGGGGAAGGCCCGGGTATCTCCCTTTTGACCAGGGTTCCTGGCAATTCTGATGCAGGAAGCTTCCTCGTCCAGACTTTGAAACACACCAGGGTAGTGGAATCAGACAGACCTGAGATCAAATCCCTGCTCCACCACTTCCCATCTGTGTGACTGTGGGCAAGTCGCTTAACTTCTCTGAGCCTCACTGTACTCCTTATAAAATGGGGACAGTGAAGCCTGTCCCTTAGAGCTGCTAGAAGATTAGATGAGACAATCTCTGTGACATGCTCAGTCAGGCCTGGCACAGGATGGGTGCCCAGTGACTGGCAGTTTTCTTTCCTTCCTGCATCCCGGGCCATTCTCCTTTAGTCCCCGGGCACGCCGTGTCTCCCCAGTTCTTCCAGAACCCTCCGAGCTTCTCCCATCGGCCCCACGGCAGCCTCTCGGGAGGACCCTGCTGGGGGTCCTGCTCCCCCCGCAGGGAGAGGTATGTTTGCTGAGAGGCAGCATCAGAGCTGGTCTGACTGAGCCCGGGGTCCTCAGCCCATTTCTGACACTGAGACTGCCACCAGCTCCGTGTTTGCATGTTTACTGTCATAATATTTGCTTCCCGTGGCCATTATTTGCCCAGGGGTGACGTCACATGAAGACAATCAACTCCCCACTAGCTCCTTCAAAGAGCAAGGTCAGCGCCTCCCTGCCCTTCCTCTGTCCCGGCACCGCCCTGTCCCCTCCGCTGTCCCGTGCCCTCGCTCCTTGCCTGAGCTTTCTAAACCAGCCACGCTCTGGGCGGCAGATGACTTCAAGAAACGTGTTGGCGAGAGACCAGGGGAAAGGTACGTTCCGGTCCCAGCCAGTCGCGAGCTGGCTGGGTGACCTCAGCAGGGCTGGTCCCCTCCCTGGGCCTCAGTTGCCTCATCTCTGCCCCAAGACGCTTTCCTGATCACTAAGGCTCCTCCCAGCACCAGAATTCTGTGACTCTGGGACCCTAAGAACCCCCAGCCTGGGAGACTGCAGAGTGCACCTCCTGTCACCCTCCACCCCCAGCCCTCCACCCTTCTCAAGCTGTGGAAGGGTAGGGGGAAAGGGGACAGAAATCATGAGAACTGAGCCATAGTTCTGCTTACCTACAACTGTGCCAATGGCACAATCTTCCTCTCAACAAGACAGAAAATAAAACTGAGAAAAGCTGCGAGCCTTCCACGGGGCCATGTCCTGGAGTCACCTCCTCCACCCCAGAAACACCTGCGCCCTGACCAGCCAGGAGCCTGTGAAGGGGCCACACGTCAAGCTCCTTCCTCCCACCTGCCACTTACTCATAGGAGAAGTTGGCCAAGTCGCAGGTAAAGCCACCTGCATCCCAGGGCCAGCTCTGCTTCCCAGGGAGGAGGGAGAGTCACCCACAAGTCCAAGGGGAGGGAGAATTTCGAGATCAGTTCAGGGAGTCACTGACACCATCGAATGTGCATCTGTGTCACACACATACTGGTTCGAGGGAAAGCAGTTGGGCGGGGAGGTCACCCCTCCGAAGGACTAAATAGGGACACTCATCTGATCCCTCACCCCGGGCCACTGTAGTAGGTTATTCCAAACCCCTCCCTGACTTGGCAGGAGGCAGTGTAGTGGCTCAAGGCAAGTCTGCGGAGCCAGACGGGTCTGGGTTTGAATCCTAGTATGACCACCCAGTGCTAGGAGACCCAGGGTGAGGCTTGTCACCTCTCTGAGCCCGGGTTTCCCCCCCCGTGAAGTGCAGACGAGAGTAACTCGTGCCTCCCCGGCCGTCGTGAGACTATGAGGACTAGTCTGGCGCCTGCGCAGTCCCCAAGGCCTCGGGGGCCTTTGCCCAGAGTTACTCTCCCCCCTGGGGAAAGGTTATTAGATGGCCCTTCGAGGGTACTAGTAACTCCCGAGTTCCACAGAGCACTCGCACGTGCTTTCTCATTGACAGAACTTCTCACCAGCGTCCCATGAGATGACTGTCACTGTCCACATGTGACAGATGTGAAAACCGAGGCTCAGAGAGGTGAAGCGATCTGTGCAGAGCTCGCGGTGAGTCAGAGGCCTGACGCCTGGGGCTCCGACTCCCAGGCAGCATCCTGGCGCGTCCCTCCGCGGGACCAGATCCTACCCGCCCCACGCGGCCTGAGTGAGTCCAGCTGCCTCCAGAGGCCCCCCAGGTACTGGCTCCAGGCCTGCCAACTTCTCTCCAACCTCCAGTGGAGGTTCGGGCCAGCAGAGGTGAACTCAGCCAGAACTGTGAGATGACAGCGCCCTCCAGTGGCTTCTGTGCAGCAGTGCGGGCCGCCGATGTGGGCGAGAACTTGAAGGTCACCGGGGATGCAGCCCACAGGAGAGGAATGCGGCCCAGGTGCACAGGTACTCAACTCCTGCCCTCACTGGGCCAGCTGAGTGCCAGGGTCCCTGGCTCCTTGGCACCCCAAATATTCTCTGTCCCAGGTTGCAGAATGACATCATTCCAACCTGGAAAGAAATGCAAACGCCGTCTAAATGAACGTTCTCTTTGCACAGAGATTATTGAACCCAGAGCAGAGACAGGTCGTCCAGGGTCACACGAGGAGTCAGAGCAGAATGGATTTGGAGCTCAGATCCTGCCTCCCACTTGAGGCCCAGCAGAAAGTGCAGGGAGGCTGGGTTCACCAGTCCCGCACCTGCCCTGCCCCCACTTTCTCCTCTGTCCTCAGGGCTCCCAGACACACCAGGTGGAGTGGAAGGGGCTGAGGGGGAAGAGTGACAGTGATGGGCACTCAAACTCTTGACGGCTGTGTGACCTTGTCCAGGTTACTTAACCTCTCTGTGCCCCAGTTTCCTCCTCTGTGAAATGAGAAAAATATTAGTTTTTATGTCACAGGGTTGCTGTGAGGAGTAAATAAGCTGTAAAGTAGGAAAGGCCTGGCAGCCAGTTAGCAGCCCCCAGACACAGCAACCCCTGCCATGGTTGTTACCGTCAGTGTTTGGTGCCTCTGATTCATTGACTCACTTCTGAGAGGCCACAAACTCTCTGAGCGTCTCTCTCTCCTCCTCTTGTCTCACTGCATTTCTTCTCCCCAAACCCCAGAGTGGCAGATTAATCCGCAGCACCTGTGTCTCCTGTCGGTCACATGTGAGGCTCTGCAGGAGGCAGTGACCTGGTCAGGGACTTGGGGGTGGGGCCATGGACACTGTCCCTTTGCCAGTCAGTAGGGCACGCTGGCCCAGGGTGAGCTTGGCCAAGGCTGAGTCTTGGGGAAAGGCTGAAACCCCAGAGAGTTTTTCGGGGACCAAGAGCAGACCAAACTGATGGGGCACGGTCAGTACCTTCCTGGGCCTCTGGAATGATTCCAAGGGCCCAGCTCTGACATTGGACACCACCAGGCTCCAGTTTCACGATGGGAACCTTGACAATCTCTCTGCGATTTTCTCTTCCATGCCAGGCTTGGAGCCAGACAGATGTGAGTTCAAATCCTGACTCTGCCACTCATGCATTATGTGATCTTGGGAAGAGACTTAATGTCTCTGAACCTCAGTTTCCTCATCTGTAAAGTGGGGATGATGACAGGATTGTATAGAACTGGTGGGTTGGAATAAAGTATCCAGCCCAGTACCTGGCATGTGGCACTTTTTCTTGCTTATTGAACATCGTAATAAATTTATCACCTTTTCCTCCCAAGCCCTGCTCTTCCTCTTGGATTCCCTGTCCTGGTAGGTGGCACCATCCCCTCAGCCAGCCAGCAAGCAACTCAGAGAGCGAGGAGGTTGATCCGTCATCGCCGCCTCACCCACTGTTCCTCTCCACCCCTTGGCCATTGCTCTCATTGCAGGACAAGGTTATGGCACATCCCCCGCACTGCTTTCCTCCTTCCAGCCACCACGCTCCTGCCAGGTTGGTTACCTCACCCCCTCTCCACACCTCACTCTGAAACACGCTTCCCTGCAGCATGAAGTCCAAACTGCTCAGCAGAGCCAGGACACTGAGGTCCCTGTGATCTGGGACCCTCGCCTCCAGCATCATCTACTCCCACCCTCCCCCCTTACACCAACCATCGCAACACCAATGTCCCCCAAAGACAAGGCTCCCTGCCACTCTGTGCCTCCAAGCCTCTGCCCACAGCCCCAACCACCCCGATGCCCCTCTCTGACACCTCCTCTGCAAGCCCTCCGTGGCTGCCCCCAACTCTCTCAGACCCCATGACAGCCCTTCCCACCTGCTTGGCATGCTTACCTGACAGTCCATGCAGGAGGCAGGAGAGAGCACTGGTGGAGAGCAAGGCCTCTGAGGTCCTGTCTCCTGGGTCTTTTTTTTTTTTTTTGAGACAAAATCTCGCTTTGTTGCCCTGGCTAGAGTGCCATGGCATCAGTCTAGCTCACAGCAACCTCAAACTCCTGGGCTCAAGCAATCCTCCTGCCTCAACCTCCCAAGTAGCTGGGACTACAGGCATGTACCACTATGCCTGGGTAATTTCTATTTTTAGTAGAGACAGGATCTCCCTCTTCCTCAGGCTGGTCTTGAACTCCTGACCTCAAGCAATCCTCCCGCCTCAGCCTCCCAGAGTGCTGGGATCATAGGCGTGAGCCACTGCACCTGGCCATGTCTCCTGAGTCTTTATGAGAATTTTCCAAGAGGACGTGTGTAAAGTCCTAGCACACTACCTGCTGCATAGTAGGTGTTCAATAAATGGAAGTGATTCTTTTTATTACTGTTTCCCCATGAGACTGCAGATTCCCAGAGCAAGACTCATGTCTTATTTATTAATATCTTTGTATCCCCAGCAGCTAGCCTGGGATCTGGCCCATAGTAGTAGTTTAATAGATGTTTTTATTT
Source organism: Varecia variegata (assembly GCA_028533085.1). Classification (NCBI taxonomy): domain Eukaryota; kingdom Metazoa; phylum Chordata; class Mammalia; order Primates; family Lemuridae; genus Varecia; species Varecia variegata. The sequence goes on along the minus strand of CM052444.1, from coordinate 94,314,091 downwards.
TATTTATTTATTTTTTATTTATTTATTTATTTATTTATTTATTTTGAGACAGAGTCTCACTCTGTTGCCCTGGCTAGAGTGCTGTGGTGTCAGCCTAGCTCACAGCAACCTCAAACTCTTGGGCTCAAGTGATACTCCTGCCTCAGCTTCCTGAGTAGCTGGGACTACAGGCATGCACCACCATGCCCAGCTCATTTTTTCTGTATATTTTTAGTTGTCTGGTTAATTTCTTTCTATTTTTTAGTAGAGACGGGGTCTCGCTCTTGCTCAGGCTGGTCTTGAACTCCTGACCTCGAGCGATCCTCCCGCCTCAGCCTCTCAGATAATACATATTTTTAAATGGAAGTTTGAACAGATAGATGGATGGATGGGTGGGTGGATGGAAGGATGGACGGAACAGTGGATGGGTGGTGTGGCTGAAAGAGGAGGAAGGAATATGGAAGAGCTGCCATTTATCTGGTAATTAGGGACAGAAACCTGCAGAGCACTTTACAAAGCAATCTCAGCCAACCCCAACCACAGAGATAGGTTCTATTTCTGTCCCTATCTCATCGTGGAGAAAACTGGCTCAGAGAGGTGAAGACACCTGCCAGAATCCTATAGTGAGGATATTGATGACAGAGCCAATACTCAAAGTCACTTCTGTCTGGCTTTCAGCCCGTGCCGTTTCCGTTTCTCCACATGGCTTCCTAAAAAGGAGCAGTTGGAATGACAGGCAGAATCGGAAGGAAATAACCACAGTTTATGCAGAGTTTGCTACGGTTGCCAGGTGCTTCACACATATCTCATTTAATCCTCATGAGAAAGGAGGCTACTATCTATCATCCCCATTAAAGAGATGAGAACATTGAGGCCCAGGGAGTTTGGGGAAGGTCAGGCAGATCCAGGGCCCTTTACTGCTATATGAGCCATTCTGCCTGGAAGATGCTGGAAGTATCTAACGCCGCACAGAGGGCTGGCCTGGAGGCAGCATCCTGGGTCTGAAAGCCGGAGCCAAACAGCAGAGGCCAGGAGGTATAGACGTCCCCAGGTGTTCACTGGTCAGACCTGGGGTCTCAGGGTCCTAGGTGCCCAGGAAATGTCACTGTTATTGCTGTTATTAGTAACAAACTGTATTATTATAGATGCTATGTGACAATAGTCTATAAAATCACATACATTGTAATAGCACTTCACAGTTTTCAGAGCACTTTTGTGTGCACAACCGATTTTTCCTCGCAAAAGTCCTTCAAGATGTGCAAGGCAGGGATTATATACAATCTTAGGAAACAGATAGCTTCAGAGGGGTTACACGAACCCCTCCCCCTCCAAGGACATAGATTATAGTCAGTAAATGGCTTCCCAGGTCCCACATAAATGCTTCTGATTCCTAGCCCAGCGCTGTAGCCTCTCTGAGAACCTCTGCGGCCGCTCCGGGTGTTGTTTAGCAAGTTGATACGAGCACCCAGCAGAGCACCGAGCACCGAGCACCGATGGAGAGCTAGAGCGACAAAGACGGTGGGGAAAGGGAGAGCTGAGCCACTGGGGAGCCGGGAAGGGAGGCTCTGCTGGGGCCAGAGCAGGACACGCAATCCAGGCCCCTCCCCAGGTCCCAGCGCCCGCGAGAGCCGCACACGCAGCCGCCGGCAACCCTGATGCCGGCACACGGTGGCGCCCTTGGATGGGGAACCGACTGCAGTGAGCCGGGCCCTGACCGTGGGGACGGCGGCCTGGCTGGCTCCTGTCGAGGAGCTGCACACGTGCACGTCGTGTTGTGTTTCAGAAAGGGGCTTGCAGGACTCCGCTCCTGAAATCCTAGGTCCACCCGCTCACATCCACGGACAGCGCAGTCACAGGGTGAGTCGGGGTTCGCAGTTACCCCTGGCCAGGAGGGTCCACATGGGCGAATGTATATTTTAACCACAGTCCAGGCCTCCGAAGTGCGTCCCGTGAAACGCCAAGTGTTGGGTTGCAGCAGAGACCCTCTAAAGTGTATCGATGACTTCCGACAGGACAGGCCCCGTGCCAGGTGCTTCCTCTGCATGCGCATGCGCGGCTGCCCGGTAAAATACAGGACATCTAGTGAAACTGGAATTCCAGATCAACAGGGAATAGTTTGCTAGCATAATTATGTCCCAGATATTGCATGGGACATACTTATACTAAAATTTTTTTCCCTACTGATCTGGAATTCAGGTTTAGCTGAGCACCCTGTATTTCTGTTTGCTAAACCTGGCAAACCTGTCTGTGTAACTTCATCCTTACAGCAACCGAGGGGGAAGATTCCATCTCCACTTTACAGGCACCGTAATGGAGCCCCAAGAGGTGAAGGAACTTGCCCACGTTGTGCAGCAGGAGAGCAGTGGGGCTGCGACTCCAGCTCAGGTCTGCCCAGCTGCCCAGTCTGCACCCCAGTCTGCACCCCACCCCTTCCTCTCTAAGCAGCACAGGGGTAGGGGGACAGAGGACAAAAGCTGAATTCCACTTGAGGAGGTAGCCGGTTAAAAATTGGCACTGAGGGCAGGGCGAGGTGGCTCATGCCTGTAATCCTAGCACTTTGGGAGGTTGAGGCAGAAGGATCACTTGAGGCCAGGAGTTCAAGACCAGCCTGAGCAAGAGGGAGACCCCGTCTCTACTAAAAGTAGAAAAATTAGCCAGGTGTAGTGGTGTGTGCCTGTAGTCCCAGCTACTCAGGAGACTGAGGCAGGAGGATCATTTAAGCCCAGGAGGTTACAGTAAGCTATGGTGATGCCACTGCATTCTAGCTGGGTGACAGAGTGAGACTCTGTTTCAAAAAAACAAAACAAACAATAAAAAAAATTGGCAGTGAGAGCATCCAACGTAAATATCCCCAGTGTGAGAACAAGAGGGGTTCTACTGTAAAACAGCAGTGGGTCTCATAAGTCATCCGTCTGAGAGGCAGCTCAGCTTTGGGGTCAAGGGGTGGGCTCTGGAAACCGATTGTTGGGTAAAAGCCCCAGCTCCATCCATTACTAGCTGTGTGCCTTTGGGCAAGATCCTCAAACTTTCTGTGCCTCAGTTTCCCCATTGAGAATATGAGGATAATATTACTACCCATGTCATAGGGTTGCTGTGAGGTTGAGATGAGGTGATATACATAAAGCACTTAGAACAGTGCCTGGCACGTGTGAGCATCCACAATTTTACATATCAGCTCTGTGGATGCAGTTCACCCACCTGCCTCCATGAAGGTAAATACAGAAGCCCAGGAGCGTCACTCAGGGCTGCACAGCAAATGGGTGGCTGAGTGGTCTCAACGCAGCTCTCCAGGCTTAAGTTCGTGATGCCTGTCTCAAAAGAAGAAGAGAGAGAAGTCAGCATCAGATAGCATCGATGTCCTGATTTTTCCCACGTCTGTGGGTATAAAGGAATCCTACCACTTCTGAGGTCATTTACAGAGTTTAAATCTTCCAGTTCTTTTTCACCAGTACAATATTGTAAATTTATTTCATTCCCTCCACAAATGTTTCCTAAGGGCCTGCCAGACACTGCGTTGGGCACATAGGGTATAAAGAAGATTGACACAGGGTCCCTGCCTCCGCCTGGTCTAGGGAGACAGAAGGCAAATGATACCAAAAGATACCAGTGTGATTAGCATCAGGAGTGGGAGTCAGAGGAGGGACACCTGGCAGGCAGGTGGGACTGACAGAGAGGCATTGCTGGAGGAAGTGATCATTGATTTGAGCCCTTCAGGACAGAGAGGGCTGGCCAGGAAAAGAAGGGGCAGGAAAGGCCTTCCAGGCTGATGGAACAACATGAGCAAAGCCTAGAGGCCAGACAAGAAAGGTCGGAGCATCCTCTGCTGGGCCCACGACAGGGAGGCAGGGTTCTATTTGGACGAACCAAATGCTCCCCAAGATGTCCCTGACCTGTGCAGGGTAGCACACCCCCTCCAGTAGGATGGCTGCCACCATGGTTAAGAAGCAGTTGAACCAAAGAAGTTCTCATGCTGTAAAGAAACCACTGCTCACCCAAACAGCCAAGCAGGACCCTGGCTTGGGTTTGGGCTGTGTGTTCCTGTGGATATGAATTCCTCCACCGCTGGGGAACCAAATCAGAAATGGATGCCAGGTGTTCTACTGCATTCTGAGAGTCGCCAGAATAAAAGCTGAGCTGCCGGCTGAAGGTAGATCTTTGGAAAATCTCCACCTGTTTCATCTTGAAGCGCTCCATGCAGAAGAATTCTAATTGCTAGCAGGCCAGAGAAACAGGCAGCCGTGCCCTTTGAAGTCTGCGGGGCTATGGCCTTGGGGTTGGACAGTTTCCTCCAACACACTTTGCGCTTGGATTTTCCTCTGAAGGTCATTACCACCAAGGTCATTGGCAACACTGCATCTCTGGGAGCCAAGGATATTTGCTAGTTATTGGATGATATTTCTTCCAGGGTCCTAAGGGAGCTTCGATTGTGCAAATGCCAGGAAGTCTGAAATGCCTGCATTGCTGAACCCACTGATACAATCTATGCTCAACAGGCCTCCGCCACCCCCTCCCGCCCCTGCAGGTGCTCTCCCTCCCTTCGATCGGGGAGTCATTCTCCCCTGCCCTCTGCTTCCTAGGAAAAGACGGAGGTGGATTTGAAAGGGGCATGGGTCTTCAGTCAATGTCTTCTGGAGTCACCTAACATCATTCTCATGGCCTTGAGGTTTCACCTCTGGCTACAAGCAGGTCACAGCCAACAAGCTGTAAATGGCACCACAAGCACCCAGTCGTCTAAGTCAAGACTACAGAGACCAGCTCTGATTCTTTCCTGTCCCCCTGCATCAGCCCACCTGCCACCATCATCAAGTCCTGGAGCTACTGCCCTCCTGAGCCTCTCTCAGCCACTTATTCACCTTGAGTAAGTTTCTTAACCTCTCCAAACTTCCATTTCCTTGTCTCTAAAATGACCTAAAAACTACTAAGGTGTCTCAAAAGTCCTTTCTCATGAAGGAGCAGTTCTGACCGTGTCATGGAAAAGATGATTGTGTATAAACATGTTTGGCATCACATGCAAATATGTTTTAAAGCCCTAATGATTGCATAAGCCTGCATTTCTTCTGGGTAAAAGCCTTTGGTGAGAAAAACAGTCACTAAACAAATCTGTGAAGTTGAAGGACAAGGTGTGCTTGGTGAGCAGAGCAGTAAGAGTGCCTGGGGGCCGGGCGCGGTGGCCTGTAATCCTAGCACTCTGGGAGGCCAAGGCGGACAGATTGTTTGAGCTCAGGAGTTCGAGACCAGCCTGAGCAAGAGCGAGACCCCCGTCTCTACTAAAAATAGAAAGAAATTATATGGACAGCTAAAAATATATATAGAAAAATTAGCCGGGCATGGTGGCGCATGCCTGTAGTCCCAGCTACTCGGGAGGCTGAGGCAGAAGGATTGCTTAAGCCCAGGAGTTTGAGGTTGCTGTGAGCTAGGCTGACGCCACGGCACTCTAGCCCGGGCAACAGAGCGAGACTCTGTCTCAAAAAAACAAAACAAACAAACAAAAAAAAAGAGTGCCTGGGGAGCAGGTGGGGGTGGGGTGAAGGGTCTTTGCAGCTGTTCCACATGGTTGTGCCTTGTATACCCCTCTAGAAGCCTCTATTCGATTTTGACAAACCATGAGCTGAATTTTACGAGATAATCCTGCTGTTTTATTTATTGCCAATAAACTGCACGCTTATGGGAAAGAAATTTTGAGACCCTGTAATAATATCAACTTTAGAGGATTGTTGTGAGGTTTGAAAAAAGATAATGGAGGTAATGAGATTGCCTCTGTGCTTGCTTGGCACAGAGTAAACTTATTAATAAGGGAATGCCGATTTTAGGAATGTGACATCACTGTCATTGCTGAAAGCAAAAAGAAAAATTAAGAAACATGGTCTGTCTCATTTCCCTCAGAATCCCTCAGCACCCAGCACAGTCCTGGCACGTGGTAGGCATTCAAGAAATATTGGATAAATAAATATATAGACAGGGTGAAAAGATTAACAGCAAAAGGGGGCAATGCTTAGTGGGTTAATCATAGGAAATATACTGACATGGACAGGGCTGTAATGGAAAGGTTTTCACAAAACTCTTCAGGAAATGCATCATTCACGCAGTCAGTACATATTTAGTGAGCACTTTCTCTGTCCCAGGCACCGTTCCCGACATGGGAATGGAACAGTGAACAGAGTAGACGAGGTCTGGTCTCAGGGAGCTCACATTCCGCTGTGCGGAGACAGATAATGGATGAATAAATGTATGTCATAGTATAAGAAGTGCCATGCAGGAAGATAAAGTAGGGTAAGGGGGTGAGGGAGTCGTGGAGATGCTATTAAAAATAGCGAAAAGCCTCTTGGAAAGGTGACATTTGAGCGGAGACATGAAGGAAGCCATGTGGATATCTGAGGGGAGAGATTTCCACACTCGGAAACGGTTGAAAAGAGAACAAATGCATTTCATCCAGTACCGAGGCCTCGTTTTCAATGGACTGAAACAAAACACGCTTTGTCGAGCAGCACCTGAAAGTTGAACAGAAACGCACTCGACATGAAAGGCAAAGCTTTCGTTAATCTGTTTTTGTTGTCACTGAAATCTTAAGTGCATCCTTTATCGCAGATGGCTCAAAACCGGCAGGGGAAGAGACGCTTTAGAGACACAATTCCAAATGGAAAAAAAAAAAAAAAAAAAAAACCACCCAGCGATGATAATGGCCTCACAAGAAATAACTTGAAATTGTGAGTGTGCTGCTTGATGAGATTAAGCAGTTGGAGGCAAATCATGCGAGCCCCAAAGAGGAAATATTCATATAAATCATTACGCAAATCCCGTGTTGTAGCACATTGGATGCAGCGATATTCTGTTTGGGGAATAGTCATCCATTCATTGAAGAAAAATTATTGTGCACTCAGTTATTTGGAAACCTGGGTGTTTTGTGACTTGAAAGATGAATTGAGCCCAGATTTACCCTTAAGGAGCTTCGATCTGGCCCTACGTTTATTATTTATTATTAATTTTGTTTTTAATTCAGTTTGTTTCTGTTCATCTTCTACCTCCAGTCCTATTCCATTGCCCCATAGACACTGTTCTCAGGTTCCTGGTCCATTCTATATGCACTTATAAACACATTTGCATTATAAATGCATACATATGCATTTATATAAATGACACATATATTATGTGTGTATGTTTAATGTACATAGTGATATATTGCTATATATCTCATTCTGCTTCTTTGACATCATAAAAGTATAGCTAGATTACTGTAAATTTAATACTTTTTTTGGAATTACAACTCTCATGTTGTATTCCATCATTTATGCATATTATATTTTATTTAATAATTATTGAACATCTAAGTTACATCTAACACTGTGATTATATTATAAACAATGCTGCAATAAACATCCCTGAACATATCTCTTTGTGTACTTCAGTAAGAATTTCTCTGTGGTTCATACATCAGATGGGATTTTTGGTATAAAATGATATGATACGCTTATACCTCCAAATTGCTCTTCAAATTGGCTGCCCCATTTCCCTCCCCCAAGCAGTGCATAAGGGTTGCATTTTCCCCACATCCTTGGCAGTTTGATATTATCCAATATTTTACCTTTCAGTGTAAAGTAGTATCCATTTCTCACTTTATTTTGCATTTATCTGATTATTAATAAGGTTAAACATCTCTTTATCTGTTTATTAGCCATTCTGGTCTCCTCTTCTGTGAATTGCTTGCTCATACCATTTCCACATTTTTATATAGCATCTCCCCCTCCTTGCTTCTTGTTTTCTGATTTGCTGTGCATTTGAGATATTAATGTCAGGCATATACTGTACTATATATCGAAATATGTTCTCCTGGTTTAATTGCCAGTTAACTTTGTCTACGGTGCTTCTTTTTGTACAGCTATTAGCTATCTCCAACAACTGCTCTCCTTTTTTTCTTAGTTAAAACAAACAAACACACACAGTCTGATTTTTAATAGGGTACAAGGCTTTCTGGCCAAAAGACTACATTACCCAGCACACCTTGCAGGTGCGGCCATAAGAGGTAAGAGAAGGTATATGGGGAATTTGCAGGCAATACTCACTCATTAAGAGAAAGAGCTCCCTTCTCCTTTCCTCTTTCCTCCTCCTCCCTGGTTGGAGCACTGTACCAAGTGGTGGGAGCCGTGTGCTGAGGATGGGGAAACGTCACCAGAGAAGGACAGGGTCCCTGACACCAGCCACAGACTGGTTTCTCTCAGAGGTAAGCCTAGATCTGACCGATTCAAGCAAAAGTCTTGTATTTTGAAGTCATCAAATCTATCCATTTTCTCCTTTGAGAAATTCTGACTGATCCCAAAAGCACAGCGACATTTGCCTACATCTTTTTTCTAATAGTTTTATAGCTTTGTTTTTTTGCGTTAGGTCCTTAATCCACCTGAGGGTATTTTGACCTTTTTTTTTTTTTTTTTTAAATGCAGTAGTCTCCCCTCATCCTTGGTTTCAGTTACCCAAAGTCAACCACAGTTCGAAAATAATAAATGGAAAATTCCAGAAAGAATTCGTGAGTTTTAAATATTGCGTGCCGTCCTGAGTAGCATGATGGAATCTTGCACCAGCCTGCCCAGGCGAATTCTCCCTTCACCCGGCGTATCCGCGCTGCACATGCCACCCACCCACTCGCTTACTGGCCATCTGGGTGATCAGAGTACTTGTGTTTAAGGAACCCTTATTCTACTTAATAATGGCCCCGAAGCACAACAGTAATGATGTAGCAATTTGGGTATGCCAGAGAGAACCCTTCAAGTGCTTTAAGTGAGAAGGTGACAGTTCTTGACCTAATTAGGAAAGAAAAAATAATTGTATGCTGAGGTTACTAAGATCTCCTGTAAGAATGAATCTTCTATCTGTGAAATTGTGAAGAAGGGAAAAGACATTCGTGCTACTTTTGCTGTGGCACCTCAAACCGCAAAAGTTATGGCCGCAGTGCATGATAACTGCTTGATTAAGATGGAAAAAGCATCAACTTTGTGGGTGGAAGACATGCACAGAAATGTGTTCCCATTGACACCAGGAAGCATTGAGCCTATACCTAGACTTTAGCAAGGGATCCCCTGAAACAAATGACACCAAGTCACTTATTGCAAGTAAGGATGGTTACACAGATTCAGGAATAGGTTTGGACTGAAAAAATATAAAAATTACTAGAAAGGCTGCATCTGCCGACTAAAGAAGCTGCTGCCACATTTCTGGCAGAGTTGAAGAGTTGACTATGGAGAAAGGATGCCACCCAAAGCAAGGCTTCAGTTGCAGTGAAACTGGGCTCTTCAGGAAGAGGATGCAAAATAGAACCTACCAAAGTACAAAGGACGCACCAGGGCATAAAGCATGGAAGGGCAGATTAACTCTGCTCCTCTATGGCAATGCATACAGATTAATAGTATTCAGCACTCTTTGTGGTTTCAGACATCCACTGGGGGTCTTGGAAAGTATCCCCCTCGGATAAGGGGGGACTATGGTAGTGTGATAGGCGCCTACTTGCACTTTCTTCCCATTATGAGACAGTTCTCCCACCACCATTATTAAATAATCATTCTTTCCTCCCTAAATTGTGATGCCATCTTTGTTGTATACCGGGTTTCCAGTACCACATTGAACAGTAGTGGTATTAAAAAGTATACTTGTCTGGTTTCCATATTAATGGTAAATCTACATTTTTTTCCTTAAGTGTATGTCTACTGTAGGTTTTTGATAGAGAACTTTTATAAAACTAAGAAAGCTACCTTAATCCCAATAGGTGTTTTCCTATGTCTATTAAAATATTCTATTTTTTCTTTAATCTGAAACACCTCGATAGAGTTATCTGATTCTAAACCATCTGTACATTCCTAAAATAAACCCTACTCTGGTTCTTCAAATTGAGAATTTTGCATCTGTAATTTTAAGTAAAACTAACCTATAATGGTCTTTTCTCATTCTGTTCATATCTGACTATAATATGGAGGTATAACTAGATTCATAAGTTGGCTAAGCAACCTTCTCTCCTCTCTTCTCTGGGAAAACTTGAATAAGATAGAAACTGTTAATAGCTGTTCTCTAGCAGTTTGGTAGAATTTACCTGCAAAACTGTCCTGGCCTGGTGACTTTTTGATTGATGGCAGAGGGGCAGGGGAATGATGGTGGTGGCTACTGATGATGTTTTGATAATGCCTAGAACTTAATAGGTACTCAATAATTAATTACTGAATGAACAGAAGGATATTTTATTCAATATTTTTTCTGCTGCTTGTACCAATTTTGCCATTTCCTATTTTTCCAAGAAATTTGTCCATTTTCTTAGATGTTCAAAATGTTGAAGTTCACAGCAATAGCAGACACTGTTGGCTGCCTCCCCAAGGTCATTCGCCCATCCCTCCATTTTTCCCACTTAGTCATGTGCTTCAGGAGAGAGCACAATCCGTCCCAGCCTTGGAGAAGAACCTAGGTTTGACCTTTGTCAAACATGGTTGTCCCCTTTGCCTCGTCAGTGATTGGCTTAGATGTGGGTATAGGATGCAAGGAGGCAGAAGGGACGAGTGTGTAGAGGGCCGGGGACAGTAGGCTTTAGGGAAAAATTTTTTTTTTCTCTAAAGAAATAGGAAACACAGAAAGAAACAGTCCCTTTTCTGCCGATGAATGTAGCTGTGACTATGTGAAGCCTGGAGCAGCTGCAGCTATCTTGTGTCCAGGAGGGGAGCTAGTCTATGAATGAGGGTGATGCACCGAGGATGGAGAGGGGAGACTGTGGGGAACCATGGAAAGAAACTTGGCTTTTATGACTTAATGGAAGTGAACTTTACCGGTCCCTAAATAACCCTACTTTGGACCTTCTTGTTATATGAGATAATAAATTCCTGATTTTTAAAATCAGTTTAGGTTTCTTTTTTTATTAGTAGTAGCCCAGAGCATCCCGATATAGCAAAACCCTTTTATGGTTTTGTACAAATATTTCTGCTATAGCCACAGTTATTGATTCCATTTTATTATATATTTTGTTTCTATGTTCTCTGTCAGGAGTCTGTCTTCTTAGATTTTTTTCTTCTTCAAGAACCAACTTTTGGTTTGTTAATCACCTTTATTTTTCCTGCCCCCATTTCGTAGATATTTGCTCTCATCCACAGCATTTCCTTTCTTCTTCAAAGAGGTTTACTCTGCTATTTTTTAAGTGTCTTTAACATTTACATCATCTTGTTTTCACTTTCTTGTTTTCTAAGGTATACATTCAAAGTTATAATTTTCCCTGTGAGAAGTACTTTAGCAACCTCTTGCTGATTTTAATATATCTTTGGCTTCAATAGTAAGAATTCCTTACTTTTCCTTATTTTATCATCCCTACCACATGGGTTAGAGGTGTGATTTTTAGTTTTCAGACATGCAGAGCTTTTATGTTATTGATTCCCCCTTCAACTGCATTTAATTTAGGGAACTGTTGTCAATTCTTAGGGATTTATTAACACTTCTTTTGTAGCTTAGCAATGATTCAGTTTTACATTTCACATGTGATTTTGAGAATAACTTGTATTCTGTGTTTGTGGATGCAATTATATTTATTAGCTTAAGCTTATTAATTATTCAAATATTCTATATCCTTGCTTTTATTCTCTTTGCTTTATCAGTTTCTCGAAGGGTTATGTTAATATATCCAACCACCATTGTAAATTCATCCACTTTGCGATTCTATCAGTAGTTTAACATATATGTATTTATAAGTTATATTATTATGTACATGTATGTTGTAATTGTTCTACTTCCTCAGTATAAAGGTCTTTGTAATGATATATGTGGCCCTTTTTCTTTGTATAGATACTTCATTGTCCTAGCTTTCTTTTGATTTGTATTTGCTTGGTATATATTTTTCATCTTTTTATTTTATTTTATTTCTTTAGAGACAGGGTCTCACTCTGTTGCTCAGGCTAGAGTGCATTGTACAATCATAGCTCACTGCAGCCTCAAATCCCTGGGCTCAAGCCATCCTCCTGCCTCAGCCTCCCAGTAGCTAGGACTGCAGGCAGTGCCACCACATCCAGCTAATTTTTTTTTTAATTTGTTTTTGTAAAGACAGGGTCTCACTATGTTGCCCAGGCTGGTCTTGAATTCCTGGCCTCAAGTGATTCCTCCCACCTCAGCCTCTAGAGTAGCTGAGACTACAGGCCCACGCCATCACACCTGGCTAATTTTTTAACATTTTTTGTAGAGATGGGATCTTGCTATGCTGCCCAGGCTGGTCCCCAACTCCTGGCCCTAAGCAATCCTCCTGCCTCAGCCTCCCAAAGTGCTGGGATTACAGGCACCCCATCCATCTTCTTATTTTTAATTTGTTGGGTAAGTAATATGTTTATGTGACTCAATGTCAAAATAATATTAAAAACAATACAAGGAAAAGTTTGCTTCCCCCAGTTTTCATCTGCCCTCTGCCATTTATCAATGTATTGCTTCTCAGCTCTAACTTCCCTCTTCTTCACCTTGTTTTGTGACACTGGAGCTGGACTGCAAACATTTTCACTTTGGCAGATGGAAAAATGCTAGACTTTGTTGGCAGGGGGTGCTGAAGGAAACTGCAAGAGGAAGGGGCTTTTCTTCTGGCTTCTGCTTCTATAGCGCAGCTGCCAGTGCATGGCCTCTCCGTCAAAGGTGTGCAGGAAACCCAACGGTATACACAGTTCTAGCGTCCTGTGGGCTAAAGCCACATACTCTCCCATGAGGTCTGAATCCCAGCCTTGGGGGGATGGGAGAGGACTCTTCTAAGTTTGTTCCTTCCTTGGGTCTACTCAGCCTTAGAGGTAGCAGCTACTCCCAACATCTGTCATGTCTGTATTCTTTAGAGCTGCTCTGTCCAAGGTCCACTAGCCACCAAATGTGTTAGATTTAAATATAAATTAATTAAAAGGAAGTTAAATTTTTAATAAATATTCAGGTGCTCAGTCACACTAGCTACATTTTAAGTGTTTCCTAGCCACGCATGGCTAATGACTTCTGCACGGGGCAACGCAGATATAGAACATGTCCCTCGTTGCAGGAAGTCCTACTGGACAGTGTTGCTTTAGAGGTATCATACTAGCTATATTACTGGTTAGTACTTCTTTAGATTAAAGTTTCCCTGTTCAGATTTCCCTGGTTTCTGTCTCCAGACTGATACACACTCCATTTTTCATATGTATCATTCCAACGTTTTATGCAAATATAAGCAAATACAAACATACATTCTTATCCCTCTCCCACTTAACACAAAAATAGCAAACTATTTATATGTATACGGTGCAGCAGTCTGACACACTGCTGGCAGTAGGCGAAATCCAGCCAACTCTGGCCACACTCATTCGTTTATGTGCTGTCTAAGTGCTTTTATGCTACAATGACAAGGCAAATCACATCGTTGCAACAGAGATTGTATGGCAGGCAAAGCTGAAAATATTTACTGTATGACCCTTTGCAGAAAAGATTTGTTGATCTCTGTTCTACATCTTGCATGTGGAGGGAAAGGGAGGGCAGTGAACTAGAATGAGGTAGGAGGGAACTCTTGCAGATGATGAAGACATTCAGTTTTCCATCCAGCGTGTAAGAAACTTGGAAGTCGCCACTCATCCTAATGACAAGTAAAAGCTGAAACATCAACAACTCTTAGATTTATGAGAGAAGTGAGGTCTCAGGGCAAACTGCTGCCCCCAGAATTGGAGAGACAGACAGATACAGGAAATCACAATTTACCGGAGCAGAAACCTCCATGGAAACCAGTGCTGGGTAGGGAAGCCTGAACTGTAATTGATGGATTGCTAGAGGCTCAGTGTGGACGAGTGTGAGACATAAAAACTCCGGGGGACCCAGTCATGGGGAGGGGAGGGCAGGCACATTTTTTTCAATCTTTTTATTGTGGTAAAATACACATAACATAAAATTTACCATCTTAACCACTTTTATGTGTACAGTTCAGTGTTGTTAAATACATTTGTAATGTGTACAACCATCACCACCATCCATCTCCATAACTTTTTCCATCTTGTAAAACCAAAACTCTATATCCATTAAACAATAACTTCCCGTTTCCCCCTTCCCCTAGCACCTGGCAACCACCATTCTACTTTCTGCCTCTATGACTTTGACTATTCTAAGTGTTTCATATAAGTGGAATCATACAGTATTTTATTTCACTTACTGTAATGTCCGTAACATTCACCCATGTTGTAGCATACTGCAAAACTTCCTTCCTTTTAAATGTTGAATAATATTCCATTGTATGTGTATACTACATTTGCTTATCCATTCATCCTCCCATGGACACCTGGGTTCCTTCTACCTTTAGGCTGTCGTGAATGATGCTGCTATAAACATGGGTGTACAAGTATCTCTTCAAGACCCTGCTTCCAATTATTTGGAGTCTATACCTAGAAGTGGAATTGCTGGATCATGTGGTGATCCTATTTTTAACAATGTGTGGAATCACCACACTGTTTTCCACGGCAGCCGTACCATTTTACATTCCCGCCAACAGCACACAAGGGTTCCAATTTCTCCACATCCTTGCCAGCACTTATTATTTTCTGGGGTTTTTTTAACTTTTTTTTTCTGTCTCTGATTCTTACTTCAGTGGGGTTTTTAAAACTAGTATTATCTTAGTGGGTATGAGGGGGTATCTCAATGTAGTTTATATTTGCATTTCCCTAATAAACAGTAATGTTGAGCATCTTTTCATGTGTTTATTGGCCATTTATATATCTTCTTCAGAGAAATGTTCAAGTCTTTTGCCCATTTTAAAATTTGGACTTTTGTCTTTTTGTTGTTGAGTTTGGGGAGTTCTCTATATATTCTGGATATTAATCTCTTATCCAATATATGATTTGTAAATATTTTCTCGCATTGCATGAGTTGCTTTTTTACTGTTTATATTGTCTTTTGATGCACAATTTTTTTTTTTAATTTTCACGAAGTCCAATTTGTCTATTTTTTCTTTTGTTGCCTGTTCCTTTGGTGTCATAGCTAAGAAATCATTGCCAAATCCACTGTTGTAAAGATTTTGCCCTATGTTTTCTTCTAAGAATTTTATAGTTTTAGGTTTCACGTTTATAACTTCAGTCCATTTTGAGTTAATTTTTATATATGTTGTTAGATAAGGGTCCAACTTCATTCTTTTGTATGTGAATACCCAGTTTTCCCAGCATC